>QLTV01002279.1:2818216-2886822 GCA_003457575.1 Thermophis baileyi
GGGCCCGCCAGCCGGCACTGTTTAGCTGATGGGACCTGGAGGAGACCAACTCTGTGGGATCTTACCGGTCGCTGGGAGCTATGTGGTAGGAGGCGGTCTCGAAGATAACCTGGCCCTGAGCCATGTAGGGCTTTAAAGATAATAACCAACACCTTGAATTGTGCCCGGAGACCAATAGGGAGAGTGCAGCTCGTGGAGAATTGGTGCAATATGGGTGTACCTAGGTGCACCCACAACAGCACGCGCAGCCGCATTGTGGACCAACTGTAGTCTCCGAACACTCTTCGAGGGTAGCCCCATGTAGAGCGCGTTGCAATAATCTAACCATGAGGTGACAAGGGCATGAGTGACTGTGAGGAGAGCCTCTTGATCCAAGTAGGGTCGCAATTGGTGCACCAGGTGAACCTGTGCAAAGGTCCCCCTAGCTACAGCTGACAAGTGTTGGTCTAATTTTAGCTGTGAGTCTAGGAGGACACCCAAATTGCGAGCCCATTCTGAGGGGGACAATTTTATGACAATTCATGACAATGAATGCCATAATGATTTGTAAAAAGATTTGCTCCTTCATGATCTGATGTTGGAGATGTGGCATGTATCACTGAGACCTGGCTAGGCAAGGATGGAGTAATCTCTCTGTACCCTAACCTCAAACTCCAGGATAGGGGAGGAATGGTGGTGCTAATAATTTCCTGAGAATCTGACAATGATGTATTGTTCTGCAGGTGACTAGGTTGAGGTCCTATGTGTAGCTGGAAGTTTTTGATGGTATACCAGCAATTTACTCCTTCCTTGACCTCTTCAATCTCATTGCCAGGCTAAAGGTTGACTCTAGCAAGTGGTTTGTGCTGGAGGACCTCCATTCTGTGAAGGTCGAGTCAGTGAACTCAGGAGTTCATGGCTACAAGACAACTAAATCATAACAGTACTAACTCCTGTAGTCCAAGTCAGTCTGCTCTTCACTTCATTGAAATTAGTTTGTGATCTGAGAGTAGAGGACATTAACATCAGTTGGTTGTCATGCACTGGTCAACAGTCAATTATTGTGATATTCATAGCTACCACTAATCTCTGGTGTAGAGGACAGACCGATTAAATTGATGCCCCCAGGCACCTTATAGATCTGAATTTTTTCCAGCAATCATTTGGGAAATTTCTCAGTGATAAGAAAGCAAATGTGCAGTGAGCTTAGTTGGACTGTGAACTAATGGCTGTCAATTCCCTGGTATTGCCCCCAAGTGACCAATTACAAACAAATAAAATATTTATTGCAGTCATAAATCCTTAATTGTAAGAATACAAACATGTTGCAAACTACAACCTTCTGCTTAAAGAACGAAAACACAAAAGGTTACTTTTCAGATAGCACAGAGAGACAGTTCAGCAATGATCCAAGAAAGAGCAGTGAAAACAATTTCCAGTCCAAATTTCAAACAGATAGTCCAACAAAATCCAAAGCATAACACAGAGAGGGAAGAAAGCAAGGAGATGGAATATTAATTGTACCAACAGTCAAGCTGCTGTGTCTTTTCCTACCAGTTTGACTTAATTTGTGGAGTCATGTTTCTTCAATTCAGACAAGACAACTTGATTCCTGGTGCTCTTCTTAATTTGGAATTGTTGTTGGAGTGTTGTTGAGCCCAACACTCACTCTCTGTCTCTATCTCTGTCTCTATCTCTGTCTCTCTCTTTACTTGGACCTCAGAATGTTGACTTCCCTCTTTCACAGCACTTTTCAGGAATGTGTTTACAATATAATAGTGTATAATATATATATTACAATATAGTAGTATATTATATATTTCTTATAATTTTAAGATGTTGCATTTTGGATTTTGGGAAGGTTTTTCATCTACTGTTGAAAGCTGTTGTATCTTTAAAGTAAACAACATGTAAATGATTGTAATAAATAAATGTTACATGATGTCTTTGCAATATATTTTATATATTGTACACTCCAAAGAACAAAATAGTTTTTCTTCTATTTCTGTGTTTTCTGGTTCTTTGGAGATATTCTCTTGTTTGGCTGACGAGAGTTATGTTGGCTGGTCTGTTGGACTGAGTTCATTGCTGAGAGATAATATCTATGTTTTTGCCCTTGGATGAAATACAGGAATGCAGTATTTGAAGTCTCTGGAGTAGATCAAGCTTAGGTATCCCTTTACAAAGTATGGTTCATCTAAGTATTATTGGGTTTAGTTTAGTGTATATGGTTACTTATTTGAGTATATACCATAAAAACCAAGTATGTACAAGATATTGTTATTAATCTATTTTGTGAGCTTGCACAATACATTGGACCATAAAGTAAGCTAGAGGGCTGCATTTACATATACAACGGACAAAAGACACATGTAATTAAAACTCACTATGCTCCGCACATTTAGCAGAAGCAGCCAGGAGATCTTGTTTGAGCAATTTTGCTTTTCACCTTCTTCTTTCTCTGAACAGGAGGTGGGGGAATTTTCTGTGCTTGGCTACAAGCCAGGTAAGAAAAGAAGAGCCATCCTTTAGAAATTTGGGTTGAGTTCCAAGAAATGAGACCACAGGTTTGGATTAGTGAAGCCAGATGCAGTATAGATTTTGTACTGGAATGTGGGAATGGCCTTGGCAGTCAGGTGTTAATGTCCAATAAAGTTAGTACTTCTGGGTGTACCTCTTGTCTGGACTGCCTTATAAAGATGACAGATTTTGCTTTATTTTAGGAACAGTGATCTCAGCTCCAGCATTAAGTTGTATGTTGTGGGAGATCATAAGTTGACAGAGTTGATTGAGATCTGTTTCTTCAGAAGCAACTGATCATTCCCTTTCTCCTTCTTAATCACGCAAAGGAAGTAAGAAAAGAAAACAAGAGCAATAACATGTAAGTCATAAGGAGGATGAGGATCTTCAAAATTACATAGAGAAAGGGTGAAGGGGAAATAGAAGCAAGCAGCAAATTAAGCTTGAATTCCTCTTCCTCATTTTTAATTAAAAGCATATCAGTCTAGTCAACTGTGTTTTAAATCCCCTCAAACACATTAAAGACAAAAGTTAGAATTAATAAGGTTGTGTAAAATGGCAATTATTAGCAATGAAGTTCCAATTGAGAAAGAGAAGCTTCTGGGCTAAATATTCAGCCATCAAAACTTAGGCTGGACATCCTCATTATCTGAGCCTCAGATTTAACAAGCCTCAATAAAACGTGTGTACTTTGTCAACTGCAACCTCCCATCTCCAAGACCAGCAGGGCTAATCCTCAAAGAGGTTATCAAGGCCACCTATCCTGTGAAGAAAAATCAGACAATAAAAGAATACCATTTCCCTATGCTGAAAAGCCTCCTCCTCCTTTACAGAAGCCACTGGGGATTGTTTCCCTGTGATGATGACAGGGCCATCTTTTTCAGGAGTTATGAACTCATCTTGGTTTTCAGGAATGACAAGATAAATGAAACATCAAGTACCTATGTGTAGATTGCTTTGGTTAACTTTACCCTCCCCATTTCCTTTGCCACCTGGTTCATGTCCTACTATATTGTAAACCCAAGGATACAGGTTTTTTGGGGGGGGGGGAGAGGAGAAACTGAATATGACCTTACTGAAAATCTTAATCACAAAAAGAGGATCTTCTTTCCTGTGATTTAGAATTTTGGAGTGTAAAATCCTGTCAGCCTCCATCTGCAGGCAGAGTAGCTGTATACCTGCATGAGATTTAGATCTAGAATAAATAATTTAACAGATTGGCTGTGCTGGCAAGGAGTTTTTTCAAACTACAGTAAATTCTTATTATTTATGCTGGTTAGAGCCTCTGGTCACATATTTTTGTCAACCGATCAATATTTAATCTTGTGTTATGTGTCTTTTTGCTTAAAGACAACTTACTTAATGCATATATTTTTTTTACAAATAAACACAGTACTGAAAAAAATTAAATAAAGTTTAAACATTTAAAGTTTTATAAAAAATCTTAACTTATTTTTGATAGAACTGCAGGATGTATGATGGAGCAGTGCACTGTGAGGTTAAGCCTAGGGAGAGGCTTAGTTGGAACCTATTCTGCAGAAGAAGATATTATATTTTCTCTGTAACATCACAGCCTTCTTGCACACAGGATCACTAGGCTTGGGGGCTATTTAACCAGCCTGATCTTATATAAGTATGAGAGAAGGCAAAGCATTGCCTTGTTTGACAACAGCGGGAAATGTGTACATCAGCTGACTCAAAAAGGATGAAGTTGCAGAAACCCTCAATCAATCCAGCCTTAATATCGAGCCTTTTCTGTCATAGCAACTACCCTTTGGAACATCATCCCTCCAGAGCAGTGTTTTCAATCTTAGCAACTTTAAGATGTGTGGACTTCAACTCCCAGAATTCCCCAGCCATCATGCTGGCTGGGGAATTTTGAAAGTTGAAATCCACACATCTTAAAGTTGCTAAGGTTGAGAAACATTGTCCCAGAAATTGGCCCTGACACTCCTGGGGATCCAGTTTTGATGCAAAGCCTATTCAATGGTTATGCTGAAGCCTGTGTTTTCTACCGCGCCTGCTGAATATGTTTTTTTTTAACTTGGTTTTAAAAATGTTTTTATATGTTTTGTTGGCTTTTTCCTTGTATTGTGCTTTTTTTGTTGATGCATTTTATTTGCTGTGAGTTGCACATATGTGAGATGGGCATATATATGAATCAAATGAATCAACCAATCTATGTGGTTGATGGTCAAATAATCTGACTTGATATATTATTTTCCTACATTGTAGGAAGAGAGCTTTTTTAGTCCATGTTTTTGTTAGGAAACAAAAACAAATGAGGAGGAGTCTGGCACTGCCTTTCACAACAAATACAGTTTATTAAAAGACATGAGACCTTTGTCTGCTGCAGCAGTGCAGCATAAGCTCACAAAAGTTTATGCTTTTTAATAAACTTGTTAGTCAGAAAAGGAGCTACCAGACTCTTCCTGATTTTTTTCCTATACCATGAAGATCCTAGCACTACTTTCATTACAGGCAAACACTGTAAGCCATGAGATATGAAGACAGAGTCAAAACATAAACATGTGACATTGTTTAATAAAGGCCATTTCAGACCTGCTGGCTTTCCCCCGCAAGTGCCCAGCAACTCTCTTAATTCAATGTATGAGTTTCCTTCTTATTGTCATCTTTGTCCACTGTGCTTCCTTGGCTCTGACAAGTGCTCTGTTGCGGTAACCAACGGGGGAACACATAAGATGGAAGCAGCAAGTGCCATGCACCACCCTTGCCCTTCCCTCCTGGTGCTTTTTTTTTTTTTTAGAGAGAAAAAGTAATTTTAAGAACTTCAGTTATGTGCCACAGAGTGACCAAGCAGCCTCATAGAACAGCCAAGAATGATGGCAGAAAAGAGGCTGTGTGCTATAGCAGGAAGTCTGTATCTCTGAGCAGATGACAAGGCCTTCCCACCAAACTGTCCTCTCTGTAGCTTCAGAGTAAAAACTGCCAAGCAATCTTGTGTAACATTTCTGCTGCCAGAGCAGCAGCTGAGCAAAAAGTTGATGGACTGAGCTTCTGGTTATATCCACAAGCTCCCTAGCATTGTGGGGGCATATATGTGTAGGTCCATTCTAAGTTTAGGCAGCCCTTTCATGTGCAAAGGGCTGATGAGAAGCATATAGAGCACACTAGCAATGTTCAAGGCCTTAAGGAGGTAGAGTGAGATAATACTTAGCACAGTATTGCCAACTTTTGTTTCCACAAAAACAGGCTAAGAACAGGAAACGGCAAAGCAAAAATACTGGGTTATTAATTATAAAGTAATATACAAGGCACAAGCACTGATCCATAAGAGCTTTTCTGCTTTAAAAAAAAAAAGCAGCAACTGAAAGACACATAAATTGTGGGGAGAAAAACACTGAAATTCAGTATTTTCTGCTGTAACCTGATCAGGTTGTTTGTAGACACATACAATCCTCCCCAACCAGGATTCCTGGCCATGTTTTTGACAGAAATTTGTCCAGTGCTTATCTGATGAATGCTTCAGTTAGTCATCAGTTAAACCCTCCACAGTTCAAGGAGGATTCTGGGATGTGCAAATGTCAGGAATGCTAGTAATATGTCAAAGAAGAAAACAAGGACAGCATAATAGCTGGACAGGATGGATATTAGTTAGTACAGCTCCCACAAACGAGGAAGCCTTGTGACAATAAGTTCCAATCAGGCTAATGAAGGGGCATCTTCTCCCTCTGTTAGAGCAGCTCTCTCCTTGACAGCTGACTTTCTAGATCAGAGGTCTTCAAACTTGGCAACTTTAAGACTTGTGGACTTCAACTCCCAGAATTCTCCCAGGACACCTGTTCTAGATGCATGAAGTCCATACCACTATCACTATCCCCCTCAAGAAGGATATACTTGTATAACAGAAGACTCATACAACATATAATTTCATTCAATTTAATTTAAAAGTGGAACTGTTTCAATGGGCTTCCGACTCCTAGCCATACACAAAAAATCTGCATCTTTTTTTTTCTTTTGACCTGTTAAGTTGACTTATAGTGAGTTATTTTAATGTGGCTATTAGGGGGGTTATTTCTAGTTGTTTTAATTGTGGTTTTATTGTCCAAAGTTGATATGATCAGGTGGTATAGAAATAATGTAAATAAACAAAAATAAATGAAATGATATAGTCTGGGGAAAAGCTTTACTTTCTGATCCTGCAGAATATGACTGTGTTTTGTTGTGTTTTGTGCACCCAGTAGGGCTGTACATTGTGATATGTACATTGCATCTTTCCAGTTAATTTTAATGCAGAAAAAAATTGCACCTGGAAACATACCATACTTCTTCAAGCCTTTCACTAAACTGTGTGGGAATCAGAGCCATTGAACAAAAAAAATAACAATACAGAATGCCTTGTTCCAAATTAAAGTCTCAACATCCTTTTAAAACCTCAGAAATTTAAATGACCTAATTTGTTTGGCAGTAAAATCTGGGGCCATAGGCTTTACAGCAAGTCACATTCCTTAAACATCTTTAGCATCAGCACCATATAAGGTAGTCTGTATCCTGCTCTGTTCCCTCATATCCCTGGAGATTACTAGAGCCAAACAGATTGTGCATTAAAAATAAAGATAGAAACAGAGACTAAAACCTTGAGTCCTTTTATTCTAGTATGAAAAGATTACTCTCTGAACTCAAAAAGGAAAAATAACCGTCTTAATAACCATCTATGCTGAGGTTAACTCTGTACACACAGATTTTATTTTCCAGAGGCTAATCTGCTGCTCCAAAATTAAAGAGGAGATTTACAAAGCTGTTTTACTATACTCGGGCCCATCGCAGGGAATCATGCTGCCCTAAAGGGCTCCCACAACATGCCCTTGTTGCATACCCTACTATCAATGCAGTTTTAATGCATAACATTCTAAGCTTCAAAAGATCATGACTGATGGTCACCTCTACTGAAATTCCAGCCCCACCAAACCTCAATCATGTAAAAAAAAATCTCCATGCACAACACTCTCCATGCGCTGTATTTTTTTTCCATAATTCTGTCATCTGATTGCATTAAAAAAAATTTTTGTGAAACTATGATTACCCATCTGACCTTGTGACCACTAGAAGGCAGCAAAGAGAGTTTTTTTACCCTGTTGTCTGACACCTAGTGGTTGTCTGAATTAGTGTGGCTGCTAGATGAGTGCTATTGATCAGCTGAAGTTTGAGAAAAGAGTTTAGCTGGGGCAAAGTGTGGGAACTGCAAAGTACTCTAAGAACATTACATGTGGAAAGGAAGTAGGAACCATGGTTTTTGGGAGCAATGGCCAGTAAGTAGTAGATTCCCAGCTAGGCAGGCCAGAAGACATATACAAGAGACAAGTCCTTTCAGTAATTACATGCCTTAAGCAATGGCAGACAAGTCAATTTCAAGGCTTTGCATTCTCTAGGGTGACAAGCTGGCTTATCCATTTTAAAAAGAAAAAAATGGGTGAGGGCTGTAGAAGCCAGGGTAAAGGGATAGGAGAAGAGGCTTTTTGGAGGACGGAAGGAGGAACTGGTTCCACAGAAAACTATCAGAACCTATTGGAGCTACAGGTTTGTTAACATGGAATATACCTTTTCAGGCTACCTCTTCCATCAGTGGCTATATACACTACACTGGCCACATTCTACAGATGAGATAAGAGGGAAAATACCATTTCCAGAATAGAGCAATCAAACTGCCTCAGGCTTCCTCCAATTTAGATGGATGATAAGATACAGTTGATGGTGCACAGATACATCCTCTAAACCAGGGGTGTCAAACTGACAGTCTGCGGGCCGGATGCCTCACATGCAAACCACGCCCACCCCGGCTCCGCAAAGGCAAAAAACATCATGATACATCGCAATACATCATGTGACACAATTGAATTTGACACCCGTGCTCTAAACCATCCTCATACTGCTGCAAGGGTAGTATGTAGATTTGCCCAAACTATACAATTTTTTTTTTTTTTTACAATAAGCCAGAGGGGTTATTGGAAATAAAACTAATGTTAGAGATGTGGCTTTGCAGCTATCCATCTTCTAATTTAAGAAGGTTCTAAAATAAAAACATTACAAATCAGCTGAAGCTAGAAACTTGATGGGCATCAGAGATGTCCAGGAATGCACTATTGTGTCTGAGTACCATGATGCCTACCCCTTCCTTAAACATGCTCAGTACTATTAATTAAAAGAAGTAATCAAATAAATATATATTTATTTAGATCACTCAGTTGATCTGTATGTGAATCATTCTGAAGTCCGTTAACAGCAACTACTTTTTCAGAGCATGTCAGCTGCATTTTATCTATCTGGATTTGCAATCTGATGACAGGATGAATGAAACATTTCTTGATAGCAAAATTCCTGCATGTCTGTCTATTTGGAACTGATGTTCACAGTGTACCATACTAATGTCTGATACGCTTTTCATGTGATATTCAGTGGCCCTATGCCAGAGTAACTTAATCATGCATAAGCCATATCAATACTCATAAGTCTTCTCCTAGTCATACAGCAAGCTTGTCTCCTCTTGAGCTGTATTTCATTTGTGGTAATGAATCTCCACCACAAACATATGTGTCAGCCTGGGAGAAGAAAGATAAGCAGTACAAAGGTGGAGGGAAGGAAAAAAAAGAAAAAGGCTTGCTGACACCATGGTTTAGAGATGAAGGAGGAAAAAAGGGAGTTGTTACTCTGTTACTCATTTGTCTAAAGATTTATAAGCTACCAATTATCAAAGATGTCTTTTAATAGAGAATGAGAGGCTTGCAAATAAACTTCACACAGCTCTTACTCAAATATCTACACCACCTTGGTTGCCCTTGTCAACTATTTGTGATATAAAAAAGAGAAAATCGAAATTGCTATCTCACTCCATAGCCACATCCCCCTGCAGCTCTATGATATAAAGGATAAAGGGCAATTCCTATGTGCCTACTACAGAAAAACAGCAGTGAAAAGAATTCCTACAAAGCCTCCTGCAGAAGCAGCTAACTCTCATCCCTAAACAATAAAAAGCCTAGGAATTTAAACTGTAGTCTAATTCTAATTTTGAACTGCAATGCATTCTTTTTTTCCCTTTTTGGCGCAGGGTAACTCTTCTCATGTGTTTTGGCAGGATTTTGACTATAACTTCTATAGAACAAAACCTCCTTTTTATGTTATTCTATAAAATGCTATATGATGGTGAATGCATATGTACCACTAAGCAAAATGCAGCAGAAAATGTGATTTTAATATGCATTATGTATAAAAGTTCTAGAAGAGTTACCATTTGCAACATTGTTTTATTCACTTCATGTGTCACACATTTTTTGGTTATGCAAACCTGAAGACAAACAAATTTGGGGCTGTTTGCAAAAAGGATCAAAACATCAATGTCTGCTTGTTTAGGCAGACAATTTATTTTAGAAAAATGTGGCGCCCTAAGTCAGAATAACATGTTTAGATAAAAAGATGAGGCTTCTATTGTGCAATAATGTAATTTTTTAGGAGTTCCATACATCTTTCACTTGAAATTTTCTCATGTTTTCTAACTGCTTTTTGAACACAAATGTCTTTTGACCGATTATTCTAAAAGCCATCTGTTTGGAAGAACCTAAGAAGTCTCTGAAAAAATCATCACCATTGATTGTACCCATTTTTGTCCTATTTGAAGGTGTTTATTCTGAATGCAGAGAGGCTGTTTAGAATTTGGATTATTACAGATTCTCCCATTCTCAAGTGGGAAAACCTTGTATTCTTGTCTCTCAAGTCTCAACAGTGCAAAGAACTGTATTCTTAACAATGCCATTTTTATAGGATTCTGAAGTATGTGCCACTAAAGCAGGGCTGTCAAACTCGCGGTCCGCGATCCGGATGCGCTGTCCACCCCCACCCCCGGTTTAGCAAAGGGGGGAAAAGTCATGATATGTCATGTGACGACGTGACGACGTGACGACATGAGTTTGACACCCTTGTACTAAAGCAGTGGTTCTCAACTTTCCTATTGCCGCGACCCCCGCCCCGCCGCCGCAACCCCTGCCCCTCCCCCCCCCCCCCCCCCGCGTGCACGTTGCAAAAAAAGGTTAACCATCACTGACATATAGTATATTATGGTGACTATTGATAAATGACTTTTTTTTGCAATGGTTGTTAAGCAAATCATTGCAGCTCTTAAGTCAGTGGTTCTCAACCTTCCTAATGCCGCGACCCCCTCCCCGCCCCGCCAGGAGAGAAGCGATGGTGACAAAGAGGGCGTGGCACCAAGATGGCGGGCTAGCGCGCGCGGCGACCCCTGTGAAAGTTTCGTTCGACCCCCAAAGAGGTTGCGACCCACAGGTTGAGAACCGCTGTACTAAAGTATTCCATTTAATCATTATATTTCATGGAAAACAAATGACATCACCTAATTCAAATTGTAATTGTTATTTTCCAGCAGTAAGATGTATACAAGTAGCCCTCGACTTATGACTACAACTGGGACTGGAAATGCTGTCACTTAGCAAAGGTAGTTTCTAAGTGAGTTGTGCCCCATTTTACCACCTTTTATGCTGTGGTCATTAAGCGAATGAATGTGGTCATTAAGTGAATTGTGTGGTCATTAAGTGAATCTGGCTTTCCCCATTGACTTTGCTTTTCTGAAGCAACCTGGAAACGGAAGTTGCAAACGGTGATCACATGACCTGGGAACCACTGTATGCAACCACTGTAAATCTATGCTGGTTGCCAAGTAATCAAATTTGGATCATGTGACCACAGGGATGCTGCAGTGGTTTTATGACCAGTCACAATTTGTTGTTTTTTTCAGTGCTATCATAATTCTGAAGAGTCACTAAATAAATGGTGGTAAGTTGAGGATTGTTGAATTATAAATCAGAATATCAACAGAAAGCAATTTGTTTACTGTGCTGAAATGGAATATTTTTTTTACTAATTCCTTTCTAAATAAATTTGCCAATAGGATTAAAGGTGTGTCTGTACTAAAAGTATTAGGAATTCCTGTGAATGAGTAGTAGGCAAATTTTTTAGTTAGGTTACCTGTGTATTAGCATTTCCCCACCTGATAACAATTCTTGATAATTGACACCATTGAATTATCAGAATCTGAGATCCCATGGTATCACCCATTGGAAATAGTCATACTGTTTTATGAGGAGGACCTGTTGATGCAACATGATCTTACACAGTTGCTAACCACTGATGGTATGAATAGGACTGTATGCAACATTCACCTCAATGGAGCTATTACGAAGCCTTAGACTGATCTTTTGTTTGGAGGAGACAGAGTGTACAACAAGAAATGTTCAACAATAGCTCTTAATAACTGAGCTTATGATTATTTAACCACTAGGGTTAATGACTAACACAGTGTCTTCCATCAATAAACATACATGTGTGTTGAACTGCTTGTTGGTAATATAAGCTGAATTTAAAAGTGACCTATCTCACTTCATGTACTGGCTTTGCTGTGCCCATTAAAAAGGTGGGGCTTCAATTGCCCAGTCATGCTAGCCATTTTAATGCTCCTTGACTTCTCAAAAGTTCCCCTGCTGTCTACCTTCTTTGGAAATAAATCTTATTCCTTTATACAGGCAGGAATGAAGGACACTGCTCTTCCATTCTCTGCATACCATAATAGTGTTTGAACTGTACGTTCTCCACTGCATCTTTCCCTCTGTAATCCTACTATCTTGCTGTATCATGACAGGGGATGTTCCTGGGAGGGATGAATAAAGAATGCTTGGAACGTGCACCAAAAACATACACTTCCAAGAAGGTCACACAAGACATGAAGGTCAACTCAGCTGCTCAATTAATGGAAGTAGGTACTTATATCAGGCAGCAGCAGTATAGGAGGATCCTGGAGTAGCTCATCCCTTTAGAGACAATGGCAAAAATATCATCTCATACAGTGCAAAAGATGGCAATGGTAAACCACTCTTGTATTTTACCAAGAAAACCATATGGATAGATAATATAAAAAAATTGATGACATGGCGCCAGATGATGGGCCCTTCAGGTTAAATGGCACTCAATATGCTGTGGAGGAAAACTGAGGATCTTTCAAAGTACTAATGGTTTTTATGATGCAATTTCATAAAAGCCCTCAGGATGTTGAGCTGCTGATGTTGAAATGTAGACAGGGAGATTCTGTAACTAAAAAAACAGAATTTTCATGGAACATGGGAATAAGAAGCATGAACATGGTAAAACTCAACGTAGTAAAAACTGAAATGAATCAACTGCACATTGAAAACTTAGGCATCAGAGAATTAAAATGGAGTGGAATTGGAAACTTCCATTCAGAAAATCATACTGCCTACTAATCAGGACATAAAAAACAATGAAGAAATAGCATTGCTATTATACTCAGAAAAAAATATAGCAACGATCTTCCTTGACTACAATGCAGTAAATGACCAAATAATATCAATTAGAGTTTGCAGATTACCCTTTAATATGATGGTTACTTATGTTTATGCTCCAATTCTGATGCAGAAGAAAAAGAAGTTAATGAGTTGAATAATTAAGGTCAATTTTAAATTGACAGAGCATATAAGCAAGATGTATTGCTTATGCTTACAGATTGGAATGTAGCAGTTGGAAATAAAGAATAAAAAACATAGTTGGACTCTATCACCTAGGAAACAGAAATGAAGCACAAGAATGATTATCACATCTGTCAATCCAATGATTTCTCCATTGCAATCTTCAAACAACCAATGCTATATACAGCACATGGACATCATCAAGTGGAATAGACAGATATCAAACTGGTACAAGTAATATAGTGGAAGACTCTGTTATTAACAGTAAAGATGTGGCCAGAGATTTACTACGAAAAGAATCACAAACTGCTCATGAGCAAGTTCCAAGTCAAGCTAAAGTGGAGGAAAAAAGCCAACCAGTTTCCATGACATATCTTGAGCATATGCCCATCATTTTCAAGGAGAACATCAGGAATCGCTTTGAAGTACTGAACCTCATTGATAGGAAACCAAAGAACTGCGGAATTATATCAAAGATGTTATTAAGGATGAACGTGAAAATAGACAGCAAAGACTATAAAACCAGAAGAAAGCAAAGTGGATGTACAAACAGATGGTGGAAATTGCCATGAAGAGAAGAAGCCAAAGTCAAGAAAAACAAAGATCTCAAGAAGTAACTTATCAAAGAATTTCAGAGAACTGTTAGAAGAGACAAGAAGCAATATTACAATGATATCTGTGACGGCATCAAAAATGGAAACAGAGAAAGAAAAACAAGGAACATTTCCCAAAAGATCTCATACTCAGAGAGAAGTTCCAACCTAAAACTGATATGTTAAAGGATGCTTATAAGCAAACAGTAAATAATTCAAAAAAGATCAAACAAAAATAGGAAATTCTTTACAGTAGAGATGTCAACATTCAAGATACCGTAGAACAGCGGTCCCCAACCTTTGCGCCTTGTCAGCCCAGCTGGGGGGCGGGTAGAGGGGAACCGAACTACGCGAGAGGTGGGCTGGCATGCACATACGCATGCGCATACACAGCTCCACTCCCACAAGAGAGAAGAGAAGCCTTTGGGGTGCAGTTTCATGCTTCTTCAGGCTTCTCTGCGCCAAAAACTTTTGCAAAGGGACGGAAGGCCTGAAGCAGTGCGAGATCGCTCCCCAGAAGCCTTTCATCCGTTTGCAAAAGCTTTGAAGAGAAGCCTTTGGGGGCGTGGTCTCGTGCTTCTTCAGAATCAACCGAGGCTGCCCAATGCTCCGAAAGTGGATCGGGTGTCCTGAGCAGGCAGCCTCTGTGAGTCAGCTAAGCTCAGCAAAGCGTGCTCGTCCCACTCAGTCTCTGTTCTCACCTCTCTGCTTTGAGAGCATCGTGAGCAGGCGTATTGGGGGGGGAGGGGAACCAGGCGGCACGAGCAGCAGGCCAGTGCGTAGGTGCAGCTCCACTCACACAAGAGAGAAGAGAAGCCTTTGGGGTGCCACTTGCATGAGTTCACACACATGAACCAGCCTGCCTCTTGCATGGCCCAGTTCCCAATAGGCCACAACCTGGTAGTGGGCCATGCCCTGAGGGTTGGGGACCCCTGCCTTAGAAGATGTTCCCTATTTACAAGAACCTCTAATGATAGAAGTTGTTTATTACCAAGTTGGAAAAAAACAGGGGTTAATGAAACATTAATAGAAATATGGAAAGCAATAGGTTAGAAAAATGGGAATCCTATATTATCCTAATGCAGAACCAGTACCCAGATCAGGAAACTACAGAACAGATAGAACATGGCAAAACAGATTGGCTCCAGGTTGGCAAAGGAGTGAGACAGAGTTGTCACTCCTGCCATTTATTCAACCTATATGCAGAATTGTATATTGAGGAAATTTGGTTTGAAAAAAAATGAGTGTGGTTTTAAAATTGGAAGAAGAAAATTAATAACCTGGTTTATGTTAACAATGGTACTTTGATAGCTGAGAATACAAATAATCTGGAAGCTCTACTAACGACAGTCAATGACTGTCAATGGAATTACAATGAAATATAAAGAGGACCAAACTAATAACAACAGCAACCAGCAACATTGAAGATACTGAAGTTGTGGATAGCTTTTTATGTAGGATCAACTACATAGAAAAGGAATCATCAATCAAGAAATATATTGCAGATTAGCATTTAGTAGGCTGGTAATCACCATCAAAGCTGACACCAGCCAGAGCATAGAAAAACTCAAGGAAACAGTGCAAGATTGGAAGATGTGGAGAGACCTGGCCCACAAAATTGCCAAGAGTTGGACTCGACTGAATGGATGATATCATCATCATCATCATCATCATCATCATCATCATCATCATCATCATCATGCTGGTAATGAAGGCCTTGGAAAAGATATTCAGATGTTATGATATGTCTATATTTACAGAGAAAAGAATTGTGCAAGCAATGAATTTTCTTGTGATGAATTAGGGAAGTTAAAGTGGGATATGATTTTAAAAAAGGATAGAAAGTACATTGAGATTTTTGAATTGTGGTGTTGGGAAAGACTCCCAAGATAACTATGAAAACCCAAGTAAACAAACAAATGAAACAACGCATGAGTGACCAGGCTAAAATTATCACATTTTGACATTTTATGTAAAACATAGCTCCCTTGAGAAATACATTTAAATAAACAAACAAGCCATAATGCTGGGAGAGATGGAAGAAAACAGAAGAGCAGGATAACTAATCTCCAAGGGAGATGGGCAGTTTAGAAATAGGAATATAATAATAAATAAATAAATTCAATAATGAATTAAAAAAAAACAGAAGCGAGCTGGATGAACTTGATTACAGTCATGGAAGTGCACTGTTGGAAACCCAGATTGGGGACAGATCATCCTGGATAAAGTCTATCTATATGTCACTAAAAGTTGACAACTTGCTGATCCATAATCAATCATCACTGTATTTGGCAGCTCAAAATCATTTGATTTATTCCATGGACAGTTGACAGATGAAGTAGATATAGCATAGAGATATAAGTCAATCCTATATATGCAGTACATTATATAACTATCTCCCCTTTGGTTTCATTTCTATTCTGCTAAAGTTGATCATTTCTACATGCAAATGCATTTTTAGAAGTATTCAAAGCAACAGTCCCATTTGAAATTTCAATTCAAATTCAAATTCCAATTTGTAGTACATGACTTTGTAGACAATAGAGCTCCATTTTAATATAGTCCAGTGCGTCTTCCCTGTATGTATTTACATCCCTGTACTTAAGTATTTAACCATACTTAGAAAGCAACCCAGTCAATTGAGACTAATACTATGTACTTACATTCAAGGCATTCTTAGCAGCTTCTGCTTCTGAGCGACTATCAAAGCTAACGAAACCCACAGGCTGAAAGAAGAGAAAAATTAGAATGTTTCTGGACTGTTCACAGTCAAAATTATCCAATACTTCATATGCTACTTTTAATTCAGAAATTAAGCAGAAAACTCCCATTTGAAATATTGATGATAGCCCAAATTAAACACGATTACATTATTTTTAGTATCTTTAGTTCATAAACTGGTATTGATTTTTCATTGTGTAGACTTTTGTTGATTAACTTTGTTCTGTTCTAGAAATGGCCAAGCATTTCATTTCTGATTTGTGTGTGTGTGTGTGTGTGTGTGTGTGTGTGTGTGTGTGTGTGTGTGTGAATTTTCACAAAAAAATCCCTTGTCAAATGCCAGGTGGGACTTTCCAAACGTTTTGGAAGCATTTCAAATTTGAAATTCACTGTCTTGAATTTGGAACTCCTCTTGTTTCAAGCTCAAGCTTCTCCCAAAATGCTCAAAGCATTTTGAATTTCGCATTTAAGATGACAGTTTTCTCAACAACTCGTACTTGACATATTCAAAAATAAATATTTTGGACAATTCTATTCAATGTTGCATTCTATATATTAAGTAACAATTTTAAAAGACCATGGTTAATTTTATTTATTTCACATTCTTGGAAACTTTAGGAGATCATGCCTCTCAAATGAATCTTAAAGATCGTGAGATGTCCCATCTGTGGAAAATCATTTATCCAATATCAAAAGAATCAGACTATGAAAACAAATTAAAAGAAGGAAATGATTTACTTAATTATTCCAAAATGCTTCATCTACACTCTGCATTTACCAAGAATTAAAACAGGACTCTTGTTTAGACTTATTTATCTATAAAAACATTAAAGTAAGGAAGTGCTTTATGAAATAATTATACTAGAGCACTTAATTTAGCAGAAACTACAAACCAATCTTACTTCTGTTCTTGCCTTTATTAAACACTTTACTTTCAAAGTATGTAAACAGATTTAACCTAACAAGTGAAAAACAATCAAAATGTTTAGGCTAGGTTTCTTATAAAGATTTTTAAACAAAAATCTGAAATTATATTTTTTAAGAATCTGCACCTGTTAATATATTTTCCCATCTTTCAGTATGACAGGATACTAGTGCACAGGCAAAAATAATCACTAATATGAAAAATGGACTTAGATAATACAATAATTTATCCTTCCCTAAATGTGTCATGCTGAATACAGGAATTTTACTTGGAGAAAATAATCAAGATTCAGCCATTCTGGTTTTAAATCTAGATTTGGGTTTTATTGGCCAATAATTTCAAATTATCTATTTCTTTAACATTTGGATTAGCTACTAACCCTGAAGATCTTTATCCTTTTTTAAAATCCCAGCAGCAACAGCAAATTCCTATACTGTATACATTCCACTGTCATCTGTCCCTTTCATGGAATCAAACTATAAGAAGAAAATCTGCAGTCATAGGTTTCCAATGGCAGCTACTGCTAAAAGCATGACAGTTTCACTTTTAAACCATAGTGGTTCAGACTGAACTCAATCCAAAAAGCAAGAGACTTTCTAGGAAAGTTTAAAGATAAACTGGAAGAAATGCAAATGGAAGTAACAAAGAACCCCAGCACTCGGTACCTTAAAGAGCTAAAACAAAAAATTGAGGAAGAGACAATATTAGGTAATGACAGGACTGATTTTGTTTTTGGTATAAACATCCATTTTAAAAGCCTAATGCAGGGGTCTGCAACCTGCGGCTCTTTGGGCCCTCTGCTGCGGCTCCCTGTGGCCCTGTCGCAGCAGAGGGATGAAAGGGCTGTCGCCCTGTCGCGGCGGTGGCATGGCCGGAGCCTTAGTGCAGGAGCAAAGAGCCCCTGCATTTGCCTTTGCGCGGCAACAGCATTCCACCTTCATCGCAGTACATTTGCTGTTGCCGCCAGCAAAGAGGGCTGGGAGAGAATGGCGTGGGTGGATCTTGCAGGGTGGGGGCCATCCCCCAAGCCTGGCCTTCCTCCTCCCTTGTCGGCGGGGCCAAGAGAAAGAAGGGGGCGGCGTGGGGAAGCGTTCCCCTCTCCCGCCGAGCGCCGAGCACAACAGCCAGGCGGGAGGGAGAGATGGCCCGGCAGAAGCACCCCCATTGGTCAGTTGGACAGCGGAGAGGTGTGGCCCAGCTCTCGCAGCGGGACGCTGTTCGGCACATCCAGACGCGAGCTGCCGCCTTTGAAATGCGCCGCTTTCTGTTGCCTGTGCCTTCCCCGATCTCAGCTCCTGAGAGCTATGCTTTTGCTCACTTTCTGTTGCCTGTACCTTACCCAGGCAGCGATGGCTGAGGCGGGGGGGGGGGCAGCAGAGGCATCTGGGCTGCTCCCCCCCTCAGCAAGCTGGCCTCGAGGAGCATGGAGAGTTGCGGGTGAACGCCGAAGGGTCAGAAGATGCGCTCTGACATTGCCCCAACACATGTTTCCAGTGCGCGCTCCTCTGTCCTGAAGTAGGATTGAGTGGGGGGAAGGGAGCAGGGGGAAGGGGCAAGGGTAGGAGGGAAAGAGAAGCCCGGCTGGCTTTCCTTTGGCGTGGGGCAGGGGAAAGACCCAATACCTCCTCCATGGTCTGCCCGCTGCTCTTGCAGTGCCTTGCGCAGCACAGCAAAAGCGTGCTTCACAATGGGGCATCCTCTCCTCCTCCTGGAGCCCATTTAACTGCTGCAGAAGGCGCTGTGCGCAGCAGTTAGATTTAGCGCGCTCTTCACAATGAGGGAGACGGCGTCCCCTCCTCCTCCTGGAGCCCATTACAACATGGAGCATCTACTGCAGCCGGGCCAGGCCAGCGTCTTGGGGCAGAGAGGTGCGGGCAAGACTAAGAAGCGCCGGAAGAAGCCTCCGCGAGATGAGAGGCAAGTACAGGGGCGCTTCCCTCTCATTCGTAGTGAGTTTCCATCCCCGCCGTCGCCCTTGCCTTCTAGCTTCATTTATCTGGGAACCTGAAATGACTCTTGATTTTAAATCATATGGTAAAAAGCACCCAAAGAAGAAAGATCAGGGAAAAAAACCCAACCCTTGCCTGTTTTTGGAAATGGTCAAGAGGGAACACACACACACACACACGAGAGAGGGGGGGGAGAGGGAGGGAAAGAGGGAGGGGGGAAAGAGAGAGAGAAAAGGGGAGAAAAAGAGAGAAATGAGAAAATGATGGAGGGAGAGAATGAGAGAGAGGAAAAAGAAACAAATGAGAGAGAAGGGAGAGAGAAATGAGAGAGAGCTGGAGGGAAAGAATGAGAGGGAAAAGGGAAACAGAGAGAAGGGAGAGAGAAAGAAAAAGAGGGAGAGGGAAAAGAGACAAAAAAATGAAAGGGAGAGAAAGAGAGACAAATGAGGGAGAAAAGAGAGAGAGAGACCCATTTCCCACAGAAAACACCCAGAGCCACAAAACCTGGGTAGGCGTGGCTGGGGCGGGTCATGTGACTGGGTGGGAGTGATGTTGAGTTGGCCACACCCACCCAGGTTTTGTGGCTCCCAGTGTTTTCTTTTCTGTGGGAAATGGGTCCAAGTGGCTGTTTGAGTTTTTAAGGTTGCAGACCCCTGGCCTAATGTGACATATAAATGGAGCAAATGCTCCTCAAACAAGAAGAAAGTTATTTCAAAAAATTCAAACGAGATATAGTTTGTCTTTAAGAAATGCATATTAGAAAAAAGAATATAAAATACTTTATCTGCAAAATATATTTCAGTTATAATTAAAAAGAGAAAATGAATTGTTTTATATATAAACCCCAATTAAAACCAGAACTGATGTTGACTGATAATTATTTATTTATTCATCCAATTTCTATAGCCACCCATCTCAGTCAATGACTCTGGGTGGCTTACAGTATAAAAACTATAAAAACAATTGTGCAATAGGTAGGGTAGATATGTGGGGTTGGAAGCTATTTCCATGGGGCCAAAACTTTGATAATGGAAATTTATGCTCCAAATGAGGATAAAGTAATTTTTTAAAAAGAGTTATGAACAAACTAACCATATGAAAATTGGTATTTAAGGAAAATTGGAATAGAGTGATTTGTTGTAGGAGATCAGCAGGCTGAGATGGAAGGCAGGGTTAAATGTGTCATGAGTTTGAAATCATTGCACAGCCACCAGAGATCTAACTCCAGCTCCCATGAATTCCATTCACCCTTATTTAACACCAATTTAACTTTGACCGTTAGATTCTTGTGTATAGGTAACAATAATAAACTCTTCAGGGCTTTGAACTTAGGAAGTGTTACTGTTTTTTTGGGCCTGACATTTGTCCACAGAAGGACAGTACCTCTGAGAAAGATATTAAAACAGCACAAGATAAATTATCAAAACTTTTTTTTGACATGATGAATAATCTAGAGCTTGTAAATGCATGAAGATACAAAAATCGTGATGCAAAAGAATTCACTTATTATTCTGAAAGACATAGATCTTTCTCAAGACTTAATATGTTTTAGATATCCAAGAATTTGGCTATTAGTGTTTATAAGTGGACATACTGCCAAAGGTATTTTCAAACTTTATATTTAAAAGGAAAACCAATTCTTTCAGATGGAAAGTAAATAAACATTGCTGCAGAAAGAAACAGTAATGAAAAATTGTAAAAAGAAGTTAAAGGCATTTTTATAGTAATTTTAAATAAAGGTAGAGACTAATAATGGTTTGGGACACAAGAACAGCTTTTATGAAGGGATATTTTATACAGCATAATAATAAAGTGAAAAAAGAGACAAGAAAACACGATTTTAGGTCAGATAAAAATTAAAGAATTAAAGCAATCCCCTCAAAAGAAAATTATGTAACACCAAATTAAACTTTTATGACAGCAGTGGTCTTTCTTAATAGTAGGAGAAATGAAAGTAAAAATAAATTATGCAAAACAAAAGAATTTTGACCTTGTAAATAAGCTGGTGAAATTGTTGGCATATAAATTGAGGAACATGAGAAAAAATATTAATTAAAACATAGAAATATTATATTAACAGAAGAAATGCCTTCAATACTACTCTAATTAATGTAAAGGGGGAAAAATTCCCCTGAAAAAGTTGATGAATATTTAAAGAAACAAAAATTTCCAAAAATCACAGAAATACAGAAATAATTAACGAATGGATCCATTACAATAAGAAATGTTTGTGAAGCTATAAAAAAAGTCACAACAAGGAAAGCACCTGGACCAGATGGTTTACCAGCTTGTTATTATATTTTGAAGACAAATGACTACAACCATTGCAAAAGATAATGAACTTCATTTTACAGACTAGAAAGATACCAGACAGTTTGACAGAGGCTAATATACTATTAATACCTAAAGAAGGTCAAGATTTGACCTGACCAAAAATTATTTCTCAATATCATTGACCTGACCAAAAATTATTTCTCAATATCATTATTGAAGAATGACTGTAAGTTATTTATGATAATTTCAGCTGAGAAAATGAAGATGGTTTTACAGGACTATAATCAGTTTGAATTTTCACTTAAAAGCTGAGGGACAATATTAGAAACATATAAGATATTTTGGAATACTTACAACAACATTATGAAAAGTAAACAACATTGATTTTTCTTGATGCAGAAAGTCCTTTGACAATTTTGAATTGGACAGATGTTAACAAGGAATATTAAACTGGAAAACCAAATGGAACTGATGGGGAAAAAAACAGTTTTAAGAATAAGAAAAAAGTAAAATACTCGAATATGAAACATGAATTGTATGTAATACCAGAATAATTATCTTAAGGCGTGAAATGAAAGGACATGATAAGATTTATCATTTTGGGGAGAATTTATATGATAAAAATGAACATTTTGCTAAGAATAATGTTTTCTTTTTCAAATAATACCTATTATGATAACTGATTACTATTTAAACAATGGCAAAAAAGATATATCTAAATTTTTATGGCAATGAAAAAAAAAGAAGAATTAAATATAAAATATTTTAACATGCAAAGGATTGAGGACGGGACTGCCTGATTTAAAATTACATTTTGTAGCCTGCTGCTTAGTCGGGATGGAAGAATGGATTTTTCTGAGAAATAAAGAGAATTTTAGAATTAGAAAAGCACAATCTGAGCTTTGGATGGTATGGATTTTTTATGGTATGATAAAAGTTAAGGTTAACGTAGATTTTGAGAATTTTTATGTTAGAAATGCTATAATGAGACTATGAAATAGATATAAACCCAGGCTCTACCTGAAAATGCCTTTATGAGTCTCAGCATAAGAAGCATTTTACAGGAACGAAACAGTAGATAGAGAAAAATGGTTAACTTATTAAGAGCTCTTCTAACAGGAACATGGAGAATATAAGATGAACTCAAAAGAGTAATTGACTGAAGAGGGATTTAGTTTTTAATGGTTTTCGTATGCACAGTTAAGAGAAAGATTTAAGGTAGATAATAGGACATTTGGAATTGACAACAGATGACAGAATATGAAATTTAACTATGTACAAATGATGAACATGTAATTGCTAAAATGTAATTTAGCTGAAATTTTGAAATGGAAAAAGAACAAATGAAAGACTGCGATAAGAACTTTGGACACAATACACTGATCGAACAGTGGGAAAATATGTGGTTAAAGGACTAAAATTTACATTATGTTATAATCTAAAAATGTTTTTTATAAAATGATGTAACGTTGGTATATGACTCCAGAAAAATTATCTAGAATGTATAAAGGTACTTTAAATGCATGTTGGACAACATGTATCATTTTTATCATGACTACTGGACTTGTAAAAAAGCCAGAAATTTCTGGGTTCAAATACATGCAATGATACAACAAATTTTAAAGACCAACATTCTAAAATCAGAACTTTTCTTGCTGGAATTAGTGGACAATCAGTTAGAAAGGATCCATGGAAGATTATTTTCATATATGATTATTGCCACAAGACTATTATATGTGCAAAAATGAAAAGACTCTGACATGCCCACAACAGAGGAATGGATGAACTAGACAATGACAGAACTAGTACAGATGACAAAATTAACCTGTCTGGTTAGAGAAACTACATTTATCAATGATTGGAAATCTCTTATGGACTTTTTGCTGAAAAAAGAGGAAAAAAGCTTGTGATTTATGGGTTTGAAGATTAGAAAGGGTAGCTTATGGAAAGAAGGAAATTATGATGTAACTTTAGAGACAGAGGGTGGAATATAAATGCATTTATAACTTCTTTTCCCCCTGCTTTTTCTTTTCTTTTCTATTCATATTTCTCTTTCTATTCTCTTTCTTATTTCTTTTCTAATATGTTTGTATTTTTTATCTTGTTAAAAATGTCTTCAATAAAATCATATTTTTAAAAAGTGAGACTTGCATATATAACATAATCACAATCATCCCTTCTGCATGTCAGTGACCACATTTTGAAGATGAACTGGGCTGGACACAATTTTAATTTTTCAAGTACATCTAATATACATCTCTAACACAATGATTACTGTAGTTAAAAGGTAAGTACTGAATCAACTAGAGAGACTGCAATGGGTTAAAACTGTGAGTTCAGTTATTCTGACCATCTTCAGTGACTTTTGTTTAAAAAAAAAAGAAATATAAAGATTACTGATATTTAAACCTCTGTGCCAAACTTTTATACCAACTTTACCGTTTATAATTTACCGCATCTTAATAACCTCCTATGATGGTTATGATAAAGCATTTATTCAATGTTAGCCTTACCTGCTTTGAAGTGAGTTTAATAAGAGAACCTTCATACCCCTGGAGAGAAAAATAAAAACTATATATGTACAAAATAATATACAAGATCTTTCGATCTGTACATTTAAATGTATCAACACATTGTCACACAGTAATATATACAGCATTCTTTATCATTTGGCTTTCTTTTAAAAGAACAACAAAGAACCATAATTCATAAAAAGACCTAACTATTTCATATGGCCTTAAGGCAGACAACTGATTAATAACAGGAACTTAACTTTGTATTCAATATTAGGATTAAAAATTGAGTTAAAGTATTAAAGTTATATACCATTACTTAAAAAGTATTCATTATTGTTGGAACTACAGACGCTTCTCACTTACCAACCGCAATTGAGACTGGCAACTCTGTGCACAGTTGTAAAGTGGAAAAAAAAATCACATGACTCTGCCCAATATGACCACACCTGATGACAGTTTGGCAGTTCCAGCTGTGGTCATTAAGTGAATGTGGGTTTTTAAGCGTGACATCACGTGATGCAACTTTTGACTTCCTGCTGGCTTCCCCCTTGGCTTTGCTTGTCAGAAGCTGCCTGTGAAGGTCACAAACGGCAATCACTGGACTGCGGTGCGCTACGACCTTGGTAAATGCACGACAGCTGCCAGGTGCCCAAATCACCATCATGTGACTGACGGGACCCTGCAACAGTTGCAACTTGAAAACCTGTCATAAGTCTCCTTTTTCAGCACCATCGAACCGTTGCTGAATGAGTGGTCAGTTAATGAGGATTATCTGTACTGTATTTTGAGTAAAGTATACAGAAAAAAATAATAATCCTACAAATCTATATATAAAAGCAAGGTCAAGTTTGTGCCAAAGGTACTTTTTTCAAAAGGCAACTGGACTTTCTTGGGTTTTTTTTTCCTTTGAGAACATTTCACTTTTCATCCAAGAAGCTTCTTCAGTGGGAAACGTTTTCAAAGGGAAAAAAAAAACCAAGAAAACTCAGTTGTCTTTTGGAAAAAGCCCTTTTGGGACAACCACGACCTGGATGATTGAGAATCTCCATAGACATGTTTGCTTTGGAGTAACACAAATAAGATATTATACAATCCTGCTTAATACAGGCATCCATTCCTCACAACTAAAAAGTGCCAAAATGACATCCTGTGTGCCGTGCTGTCATGAGGTCTACCATTTTGTACTTACATCATGATGCAATGCACAGGAATTTGCACGGCAAGATGCTCATGTATTCAGGCCTGTTCTATAATGCAAGGATTCTACTGTTCCGAAACTGGTGCTGCTGCCCTGGGTTCTCTCCACACTGTGGGCTTGCCAATTAACTACTGATTCAGTTCCATTCCAGAAGAAATGCTGTGTAGAGAGTGTTGCAGTCTTTTTTTTTTTTCTAGTTCTAGGACAAAGGTTTGCCTGCTGGTGTAAACAACTGCTTTGCCGTATCTGATAGCTCCCTTGTGAAGTCAAGGCATTATTTCACTATTGTTAGGTATGATCAGTTAGGCAATTTTACTGCTGTCCACTCAGAGAATACAGTACCTAAGGAGTCCCCACCACCACCACCACATTCTGCAAACACTGATGATAAAACAACTACAATGAGGCTGGGGGCACCAGCTGAACTGCCAATTCTTCTGCATTTTGACAGCTATCTGAGTAGCCTTTCCCTTTACCCTTTCCCTCTGGGTAGAAAAATCCTATGATAGCGTTCTTTGTTGAAGCAATCTAATATTTTCATTCCTAGCATGTAATTCACCACTGTTGCAAATTGTCCCCAAGGGTAAAGGTATGTGGGAATGACCTTGAGAGACAGGGGGAAAGCCAGAGGAATGATCAGGTAAGACACAGCTTAGCCCACAGAAGGAATGTGGGCATGGCAAATGTGCCAGAAGGGATCTGCTCTATTTCTTGAGCTGTAAAGGTGACAAGGAGAAATGTACTGTCAGCTTGTGAGGTAGTCCAGACACCCGATGAAACTGTTCTACTTTACTGTAAGGTTACATTAACAGAATCTTGCAAGTCTGATTCTGTTTTCAAGCCGTAATAAAAAGCGTGTCTGCTAAAAATACCAATATTTATTATTAGATTTATCTCGCCTTTATTTTTTTATAAATAACTCAAGTCAGCAAACATACCTAATATTCCTTCCTCCTCCTATTTTCCCCACAACAACCCTGTGAGGTGTGTTGGGCTGAGAGAAAGTGACTGGCGGCTGCAAGTTAACCAGTTGGCTTTTATGCCCAAGATAAAACTAGAACTTAGGGTCCCGATTTCTAGGCCTGAGCTGAGAATGGGTACTAGAGTTAATAGCTGAGAGCACCCATGTTACCTGAAGAAGCTTCTTGGATGAGAAGCGAAATGTCTTCAAAGAAAAACCAGAAAGTCCAGTTGCCTGTTGAAAAAGCACCTTTGGGACAAGGTGCATGTTTTTTTAAAAAGTTGGCAAGCAATGCCACTTCTGAATCAGCCTACAGGGAGAAACATTTGGGGGCTTCCCAGAAATAAAGATTGTTGGTCTCCATCTTTCCTGAGGCAAAATTATAAAAAGCAGTGTTTAAATGATTTAGAAAGTACCATGTGGAAGATACAATGGAAGATACCTCAAGTACTAAGAAACTGCTAATGGGATATGTATTAGGGATTTGCAAAGCATTAAAAAGAGATGTTTGGCAAAGTAGGTGAGCATAAGCAAAGCACTTCTCTGTAAAGTATTAAAGAAATCAAATCTTCTGCAAGCTAAAAGTCTTGCAAACAACCTGGCTTTTTTAACATTTCAAACAGAGGTGCTTTGTTGTTTCTAACACATTTGGTGAAACACTTCTTTCAAATGCTTTGCACAGTCATAATAATATGCGTATAATCAAGATGTCAAACAGAAATGACACAAAAAACAATTTTTCCTATAACACCCAGTTCAAAGGGGGTGGATGGGGAAATATAATGAAGTGGATTAAAATATTTCATTACCAAGAAAGATGGATTTCATACATACATAGGCTAATATTATGCTTTCTATAAATGAAAATGAGGTTTATCAGCCCAGAACAAATAAAAAAGCATGTTAGATTTGTACATTTCCATTGCTGGTATTAGAAAATTAAAAAAAAAAACAGTAAAATATGCCTTGGAAGAATATATGGTAGCACCTACAATATCTGGCATGTCATTTACAGACGTTATGAATTCTACCTAATCTTTATCATCAGTAGAGGCAGAGGTGGGTTCCTCCCAGTTCGGACCAGTTCGCCCGAACTGGTAGCGACCCGCTGGTGACATCACGATGACATCACGGATCCGGTTCGGTCGGTGCCGGTCCGTGGGCGCCGCCATATTTTTATTTTATTTTATTTATTTATTTATTTATGCATTTTTTTTGTTTTTTTTTTTCCTTCTGTGCGTGCGCAGCAGCTGAGTTTCCGGCACTGCGCATGCGTCGCCATCTTGTTTTCGGCTTTTTTAATTATTTTTTTATTTTTTTGCACTGCGCATGAGCGGTGCGGGAAGAAGCAAACTGGCAGCGAGGTAAGTTAGAATATTTGGCCAACTTTCAGTCTCTTTGAAAGTCCTCCTAGCCAAGTTTTCAGTTGAAATAAGATATTACGAGTAACTGTATTCCAAACTTTTTAAAATCCAGATACTAGGAATATTGTATTCTCTTCCAGGAGAACCCGTCAGACATTACTGTGGAAATGTGCCATTTATAATAACAACACAAATCACAATGTTTCTATAAATAAGCACACCAAGGCTCTTGGTCTTAGTTTTGTCTTCCAAGATTGATAGTCAAAGAAAGTACCTTGAATGGTCTGAACAAGAGATAGAGTTCTCGGGGTTTGATATCCAGGGGCAGACCACTGACAAAGAGTGTCCGTACCTTTAAAAAAAAAAAAAGATCCACATCAAGAAAATGAAAGCAACTTTCTGCAAATTTACTCCATATAATCAACAGTAAAATGTAAATTCTTCCAATTTATTAAAGCTTCTCTCTCTGCAATTATACTTTCTTATTATAAATGAATGCACAAACCTGAATTTCTTTATGAATTTCATATATTTAAATTGCTGACTCCAATAGACAAAATCCAACCAACAGATTGGCAGTCACTGCTATCTCCAGTTATTATGATTCTAATTATATTCTCTTGTGCTTCTATAGCATTTCACATAAGTAAGTAGGTTGAAAAATTCGAACAGACTCCCCATCAATTGGGGACATATTATGTATTTTAAGCTATCTTGGCTTATTATCAAATGATGTTTCCACAACTTAATTCAATAAACTTTCACAGGACAATTAAGCAGATTTGTTGAATTTATGATAGGCATATTGAATATATATTCCCATATGTATTCACTCTCCTTTACATTTTTTTTATTATTTGAAGCAATAGATTTTATCTTGTGCAATAGATTTTTTCTGAATATTTAGAAATGATTTTAAGTAGAATGAGTATGTGAATTTGTATGGTGCTATCTACTACTGAGTACTACTGCCATTATAATAAGTCTCTATATTTCATAAATAAGTAGAGATGTTCCTAGTTATTGTTTATTTATAAGATTTTTCAATATTACTCTGCTGCATTCTGCAATGATTTTACTCTACCTTACACAAAAGATCTGCAGCTGCTTTAAGAAAGGAAATTGTCAGGCTTCCAGTTCATTTCCTGACTTATGATTTCTACAGTTAGTAACTGATCTTCAGAATCTGGGCTACTATCTCCCTTAAGTACATTCCAAACTCCTAAAAGGCCTCTCCAACTCTGTTCATATCAAACTGTGCAAGATAAAATGCCCACTATTTTTTGTGTACCCTATGTTTCATCAAATCAAGCATTATTTCTGCAGCATGCCAGATGTCTTCCAGCATTAGGAAGGTGCTTCATTTAGTACATATCTACACATTATGTTGAATGTCTTGACCTAATTGGTGCTGCTTTAAAAAAAAAAGATATATGCTAGTTTCAGTACCACGAGAGAAGTAATTTCAGCCAGGCCAAAACATTCTTCCTTTCAGCCAATTGCTCTACATGAAATATATTTGCTTTGCTTAGCCTTCCACCTTATTCTTCCATATCCTCATATCTCACCCTGCAACAACAACAACAACAACAACAACAACAACAAGAAAAAGGAAAGCCAACAGCAACTCTTTGTGAACAGGGCCCTGATTAGAGAAAGACCCAGGTCTACAATCATTACAAAGTAGTTCAGAAAACAATTTATGACAAAAAAAACCAACCCTCTACATTCCCATCAGCCTGGATATCTATCAATCAGATATCCAGCACAAAAGAAGTCTACAATAGCTGATCAGGATTTGTGCAAACACAGAGGCATAAAAACATTCTAGATAGACATTTAAATGCAAATCTAGATAAAAGTGTTCCTACTGACAACTTTAAGTTAACTTGCTAAAGGCTGAGAAAGGTATTACTGAACTCAGAAAGCCAATTTACTGGCTAAAAGTATTATTTTCCCCCAGAGAAAAACAAGTGTTTTTTTTTTAAAGTGATTAGTCCTGATAGCATATACATCCAACTGAGTTATCTCTGCCAAGACAAATTTGGCAGTTTTTCATATGTCTCCCCTCTAATTTTACAAAGTTGTTTGATTAAGAACAAAAAAAAGTCCCTGTCTCCAATCTTGCAATTAGCCAGCTCCTTCAAGTATGGAGTAACTAAAATATGTAAACAGTAGAAAAGACAGGCTTGTTTAAACAGAAAAACTCCACTACAGCTGAAGACATTGTTTCCCGTTGAATGCTTTCATCTTCTTTATTTTCTAAGTAAGTTAAACAGGATATTTACTTTTAACTTATTTATTTCAATCAACTAATAAGTAAAGCACTTAAATTAGGCAACAAAGTGCTTGAGTCATCTAATGTGAGATAATCTTGGTCCAAAGAAATTACCCAAATTCTCTTTTCAGTAAATAACGATAAAGGGCAAAGGGCAAATTTAAACTCCATTACTCTTGGAATTGATGTCTACAAGGCTAAAAAATTCAATGAAGAATTACTAAAAAGAAATGCAATCAGCAATTAAGCCTCCTTTATATGATCAAAAACTGCACTCCACTTCCATAGTTTTTAGTATGATACACAAGCTTTCTTATATTTAATGAATGTTCAAAGAGATTTAGTCTTGGATCAAATAAAGAAGTCTTTTAATCTAGCATTCCGTTTTCATCAGAAGTCAGCTAGGTGTGCAGTCCAGGGGTGGGTTCTAACTTACCTCGCTGCCGGTTTGCTTCCTCCCACGCTGCGTGGCCGCGCCTTATGCGCAGTGCAAAAAAATAAAAAAAATCCCCCCCCCCAAAAAAGCCGAAAACAAGATGGTGACAATGCACAGTGCCGGAAACTCGGCTTCTGTGCATGCGCAGAAGAAAAAAATAAAATAAAATAATTTTTTTAAAAAATCAAAAAAAAAATCAAAAAAAATATGGCGGCGTCCACAGACCGGCACTGACCGAACCGGATCCATGACGTCATCGCGACATCACCAGCGGGTTGCTACTGGTTCGGGCGAACCGGTCCGAACCGGTAGGAACCCACCTCTGGTGCAGTCTCTAGAAACGATAAACATGACAGAAATATTCTTTGTTGGGTCTGCCTCTGCTCTGCCTCTCTCTACTGAAGGGCCATTAAATATAGTGGTGTGTGTGTGTGTGTGTGTGTGTGTGTGTGTGTAATACATACAGGCATTTCTCAAGTTACGACTAAATTCATCTCAGCATTCCTGTTGCTAAGCAAGGCAGAGTTAAGTCAGTTTTGCCCCATTTTACGATTCTTTTGCCACAGTTGTTAAGTGAATCACTGCAGTTGTTAAGTAATCATGCAGTCATTAAGCAAATCTGGCTTCCTCCACTGACTATGCTTGTTGGAAGCCAACTAGTTACAAATGGTGATCATATGACCTGCAGTACAGTGCAATTGTCATAAATACATGCCAGTTGCCAAGCACTCAAATTTTGATCACGTGACCATGCGGCAACAGTCCTAAGTGTATAAACTGGTTATAAGTCATTTTTTCATTGCTGCTAGAACTTCAAACAGTCACTAAATGAATGATTGTAAGCGAAGGACTACCTGTATACATATATGAATAAGATTAATTTAAGATACAGTAACATAACAAGAGTCCTTCGGGAGTTGGGCGGCATATAAATCTTATAAAATAAAATAAATAAATAAATTATACACATAAAGCCTATAAAACATATTGAACTGATCTAGCTAACTATACCAGAGGTGGGTTCCTACCGGTTCTAACCAGTTCTTTAGAACCGTTAATAGCTCGGCGATGACGTCACGGAGCCGGTTCCATCGGTGTCTCCATGGGCGCCGCCATCTTGGATTTTGCTTCTGCGCATGAGCAGAAGCTAATTTTTGCTTCTGCGCATGCGCAGAAGCTATTTTTTGATTGCTGCGTGCGTGCATGGCGCGACCCTGAGCAAACCGGCAGCAAAAGGATCCAGAACCCACCCCTGAACTATACCTATAAAACCTATTATCTATAAGACCTGTCTATTTTATTACCTGTCTATTTTACACTCCTTGGTTATGCGTAAGTGAATTTCTTCAATTTTGCATTTTCTCTGTTGTTATCTAAGTTCTTGTGGGTTTTGCTTATTTCCATTAAGAAAGTAAAGCTGATTTGTTGCTGCCAAATAATCTCCAACCCATATTTCCCTGTGTTAAATAATCAAGGCACATGAATCAGAAGCCTACATCTAGAACCCAAAGTGTCTACACAGGAGTTGTCTTGTCCTCACTATCTCTGAAAGAAAAGTACATTGTTCCAAACTATGGTACAATAGAGAGAGATACGCCAGCAGCTAAATCCAACAGCTTCATGGTATTGTACACAGTAATGAAGTTGAAGCCCAAAGGTCCTGTTATATGGAAAGAATTTTAAAGCCTTCCAAAACGACTTTGTAAAGACTTAACGACTTTCTTCACACTAAAAGGCATTTTTGTTCTTTTGCACTTCTTTCTGATATTAATGAAGTACTTTAAGCACAAATTACATTCAAATCTAGCACTCTGGAATTCCATAAGACCTTTGTACAAGTAAAGGCTTACAATCATTTGTTTAGTGACCATTTGAAGCAGGGGTCCCCAAACTTGGCAACTTTCGGACTTGTGGACTTCAATTCCCAGAATTCTGGGAGTTGAAGTCCATAAGTCTTAAAGTTGCCAAGTTTGAAGACCTCTGATTTGAAGCACTGGGAAAAAGTGATTTATGATCAATACTCACAATTAAGACCGTTGCCGCATCACACAGTTATGTGTTTAAAATTTGGGAGCTTGGCAACTGGCGTGTATTTATGATGGTTGCAGCATTCCGGGGTCATGTGATCACCATTTGCTATCTTCCCAGCCAGCTTCTGAGAAGCAAAATCAATGGGGGAACCTAGATTCATTTAACAACTGCACTGATTTTAGGGGGGGGGGAGTTCATAAAATTGGGTATGACTCATTTAACAATCACCTTGCTTAAGTAATGGAAATTTTGGTCTGAAATGTGGTTGTAAGTTGAGGACTATCTGTACTTGACTTATGACCATTCGTTTGGTGACCATTTGAAATTATGATGGTGCTAAACGAAGGGATGATAACCCTTGCTCGAACTTTGAAGATCTACAGACAAAAGATTGCTTCCAGGTCTTTCAACTTGTCTTTTAAAATAATCTTTAAAGATTATTTTAAAGTTAAAACCCATATTAAAATGGGAAGCACTTTAAGTAATATAGTTTAACAAATCCTATGAAAATAGTTTATGTAGAAAAAGTATAATCAACATTTAATGTTATTTAATTATTTATTTTGCAATATTTGCATATTTCTTGTCAAAGACATTCTGGGTCAGGCACAGAAAAGCAAAAACTGAATATCTTAAAATATATTATAAACATTCACAATAATAATCATGAGATGATTGCTCTCACAGTCCACAGATCAAAGAAAGGGCCATTGAAACAAAATGTTTACTTTTTATTCTTGGACTGAAATCCTAACATCTTTAGAAGAGTAAGAAGAAAGAAAAATTCAACCACATTGTTATATGCAGAAAATTACTCCTTTGGCCTTTAAGATCCTACCATTATTTAATTTGCACCTCACTAGTCACTGATTCCTGTACTTTTCATATATGCATGTACATAAATATCTGCCTAGGAGTGTAGCATTTACTAAGCACATTTTTTTGGTATTTGATTTAGTTTTATAATCCCACCATTAAAGTTTTTTGTTTTGTTTTGTTTTGTTTATTTTTTAGGGGTTTTTTATTCATTGTTTTTACATTCCTAATCTATTTATAGCATTATAACAAGCTATTTCCTTTACTTTTATTTTTAATTTGAACCTTGCAATTTGTAACTTATTTTAATTTGAACTTCGTAATTTTTTATGATATTAATTGTACAAAATGCTGGTCAGGGACTATAGCAATAAAGATTATCTGATTTAAGTCAGGCAGTGTCAGATGGGGATTTTTAAAATCCTTCCTTCTCTTTGCTCTTTGGAACAATTGAGGAATTTTACTTCAAAGATTTTTTTTCTATTAGAATCTTGAAAGTACTGTAGGCAATAAATTAATTAGAGAAAATATTTTTCTTTCAGACCTAATAAAACCCATGCTGAATGTTGTTAGCTTCAAAGAGATCTGAATTTTGATAAGTTCATATCATTCCATATCATTCAATAATTTATTGCTGGATCTACTTAGGCAACTAAGGAAAACTCTTCCCCATAATTTTCCTTCATTCTTGTTGCACATGAAGACCAACTATTTTTAATGCTTCTTGGTTTCTTGAAACAGAAATAGCTCAGGGGGGGGGGGAGGGTGAATGGAAGCAAGTAGGGCCGTGACCGTCCTAGGAGAAGGATTCAAAGGCTTAGCAAAATCAACCGGATCTATATATCTTGCCATCTGGAAAACTCCTAAAGAAACTTAGGGAATCTCTATTTACAATTATACAGCATCTCAGTAAAGAGTAGTATAACGAGGAAGGAGTGATCCGTATACTAAAATATCAATGTCTTACACTCAAATTTTTCTGATACAGAAGCAAAGCATCCACTGCAGACAAAAGTAACTCTAAAATACGACTTCAGCAACAGAGTGATCAATGCCTGGAATGCACTACCTGACTCTGTGGTTTCTTCCCCAAACCCCCAAAACTTTAACCTTAGACTGTCTACTGTCGACCTCACCCCATTCCTAAGAGGTCTGTAAGGGGCGTGCATAAGCACACCATCGTGCCTACTGTCCCTGTCTTAGTGTCCTATAGTCCTCATTTATCTGTATTTACTTTGTTTATGTTTATGTTTATACCTATACCTGCTATCTTGTACATGTTTGACAAACAAACAAACAAACAAACAAATAAAATAAAATGCTGAGCACAGTGAAGTAGGATAGTGTGGGCTGTAGAAACAAACAACCCAAATAACATTGAATATTTCTTTCCTTAGTAAAAATGTTTTCCAAGCCACACTGAAAACTGCAGAAGGTCAGAGGGGCTCTGCACAAATATCATATGAACAACACTCTACATCCAGTGCCCACTGTGCTTGATAGCATCCGGAGCTATTTCCTGAATCATTCTGAACTGGTTACCACAAATTATGTGGGAACTGTGAGAGTGACAACCAACCTATCTCATCACTTGCCTGTGTACCAGCACTTCCACATAAGGATTTTATGCCTTTTCAAAAACACCACCTGGTGTATCTGATCAGATGACATTGGCTTACTATGAGAGATGAACTGGCTCTTCACCTTCCTGACTTTGCATCACTTTGAAAGTGAAGTAAAGCTGATCTTTCTTTCTTCTTCTTCTCCCCCCCCCCATCCCCAATGCTGGAACTTCTATTCTATCCATCCTTCAATGGGCAGGAATTCTTTCTTATCTGTGCTTTGCAGCTCCTGAGCTCAAGCAAGCCATTATATTTTAAGAAAGTTACTTGAGGAAAGCTAAAACAAAAACAAGCAGCATCTTGGTGACTTTATGGTGAAAATGCACAACTCTTGTCAATTTCATCCCCAATCTCCAGTTGTATGGCAAGAGAACAATCTGGACCAACTTGTCTATGGATGTCCAGGAATTAAGGATGACATAATGAGTGTCACAAAGCAAGCAGTAATTTTAGCAAGCAGATTTTTGACACATTACTTAATTTGCCATTTTCTGCCACCACTTCATAAGTAGTGAAGAATAAGCTAAAGAATTTGAAATGAACTGGGAATAGTGAGTTAAACATACAGTATATGTATGCAGTGAGTCTCTACCATCATCCATATACTTTGAACAATAAAGTAAGTATTGTTTTCCTTGTGTTTACCCATGTATTTTAGTTGGATGCTTTTCATTTTTTAAGTCATACCTATATTCCACGATGATAATAAAATGTTGGCAAATCTACTTTCACTAGCATAAATAGAATTTATCCCATATACTGCCAAGAAAAGCTGGTGGAAAAAATTATCAATAAAGTTCAGCAGGGGACAATGGAAACAAACCCCCAGCAGAAAAATTCCTGGGACTAAGAAAAGCAGGAACTGCATAATACCTTATAATTTATTTGGCCAGGGACCAGAACATTAGAGCAAGATGTCAAAATCCCCATAAATGGAGAAAGAAACCGATGCCAGGGCATCTGTATATCAGCACTAATCTGAGATGCTGAATTTCCAAGAGTCATAGGCATGGGGCCAAATCAATCTAACTTGCTGCACTCCGTCCTCACATAAAATATCCAACACAATGAGAAGTGATTCCTGGGGTTTCATTTTATCTGCGTTATTTAGATATGTGTTTTCCAATTACACTGATACTCTATATACGTGAAAGTTACTTCTGCAAGCAGTTTCCTTAATGACCTTCAGTTTGCCCACAATATTTGCAGAAAACCTTGCACTATTCACTCCCTACTGACAACCAGAATGACTATCTGAATGAAATAGGAGAAAGACTTAGCACGAGGCACACAATTTTTTCCAGTACTATAAACAAGGAAGAAAATGTTTAAAGATGCTTTTTGTTAAGAACAATTTATAAGGCTACCTAATAGTCAATAGAAATCAAAAACATTTTGTATATTACTGCCCACAGGACAGGTAACCATTTGTGACTTCATAGAAAACAAGAAGACTAAGATCTGAACTAGTTTTGAACTCACCCATAATCCTTGTATCAAAGAACCCTTAATCTTTCTAAGTGGGAAGGAAGGATTTTCATCTCTTTGCTGTCACTTTTACTGCTTTCAGTTATATGTATTCCTCTTAATTTGATTTAGCCTAGTAATACAAACTCTTCCCCCCCCCCCTTATGAATGAAACTACTTCTTTGGCTGATAGTTAATTATTATTGTTGGCCACTATATTGTCATGTGACTTGAGGTGGCATCTCAAAAAAGCTAAAAGCACTATATAGCAATAACCGAAAAACAAATTGATAAACAATTGCCAGGAAAAGGAAATGTAAAACCCACAGTATATCAGCAAATTCACAGATCACTCTGGCCTAGGATCTGCTGGAGAGCCAGGTCTTTAATGCCTTCCTAAAGGCAGCAGGGTCAGGACAACATGGATGACAGGGGGAAATGCTGCTCTAGAGAACAGGATCAGTAACAGAAGGCACGCCAGGATCCCATAAGGTAACATTTGTTCACCGAGATGACCTGGAACATGTTGGATGGCAAGTACAGGTCAGGGGTGGGTTCTAACTTACCTTGCTGCCGGTTCACTTCCTCCTGTGCCGTGTGGCCATGCTGCGTGGGCGTGCGCGCGCTTTGCACGTGCGCATGCACAGTAAAAAAAATTAATAAAAATAATTTTAAAAATGCCAAAAACAAGATGGTGACGCATGCACAGTGCCAGAAACTTGGCTTCTGTGCATGCGCAGAAAAAAAAAATTCCAAAAAAAATTCTAAAAAAAATTCAAAAAAAAGATGGCGGGGCCCACGGACCGGCACCGACCGAACCGGATCGGTGATGTCATCGTGACATCACCAGCGGGTCACTACCAGTTCGTGAGAACCGGTCTGAACCGGGAGGAAACGACCTCTGGTACAGGTAAGTGGTGAAAGGTGGTGTGCAAATAACAAGATTCTGAGCTCTGAAGAGCTTTATCAGTTTCTATCAATACTCTGAACTGTACTATACCCAGAAACCAAATGGCAGTTCTTCAGCTTGGGAAGTAGAGGTGTCAAATGGGCATATTACTACATTTTTAACAGGGTGGATTTGATTTAAATCAAGTTGATTTAAATCATGATTTAAATCATGATTTAAATCACTAGTAAAAAGGCTTGATTGAAATCAAAAATTTTAAAGAGCAACTGTCATCTCTGTCCCACAGCAGCTGCTCTGACCTGCTGTTGACTCACCGACAGTCCCAATATTGCAGAATATACAGCATCATGCTACATAACTAAGCTCCATTTCATGCTGAATAAACTAAATTATTAATGTATCTTAAATAGAAAACTATCTTTAGATAGATTTTTACTCCAAAAGCATTTTATTAAAATAAATTTGATAAAAATCAAAACAATCTGATTTAAATTTTAAAAAATCGATTTTTATCCATCCTGATTTTGAATCAGCTTTACCTGTGAGGCTATATTGAGAGTATCCCCATGTATAGAGCAATGCAGTACTCCACACAAGGTGGAATGGCTTCCTGATCCAGGAAAGGGTACAACTGATGCATAAGATGAATCTTATTTATTTCATACAGCCACAATTCCAACTCTTCCCTGCAGCCCAATGTCACAAACAAGATCTTATATACCTGTGATGGCGAACCAATGGCACACATGCCAGAGGTGGCACGCAGAGTCCTCTCTGTGGGCACGCGTGCCGTCGCCAGCTGCTCTCTTCTGGGCTCTGGTGTGTGCATGCGCAACCAGCTGGTGGCGCGCATGTGTGCGACAGAACCCAGAAGTGCAGCTGGCCGCCACACGCATGTGCACCGGCCAGCTGCTCTGTTCCAGGTTCCAGCGCTCCGGCGCGCATGCGCGCACATGCGCGCTCCAGTTTCGGCACTGAGTGCCGAAAAGGTTAACCATCACTGTTATATACACTTATCTATGAAGTAGCATCTCTGAAAACTCTCTCCCATATAACAATAGCCACTCTACCACCATTATCCCAAAAACGTAAGGTCACCTCTGATATGACACTTAAAACCTCGTTGAGTTTAACTCTGAGAGGGGAATAAATGCCCTCTCATGGATGAGGAAGGCCTTATTACTGACTTGAGCAACAACAGCCAGAAACCAAGGCTTATGAGGATCCAATGTCCTTGCATCTAGAATAAGCCCAGGGGATTGAAAGGTGGGATTGATGCAAAATATTGCCACTGTGTTCTCTGAGAACAGCCCAACCTCTATCGCATTCTGCCCAATGCAATATTCCTACTTATCCCCATTCCCCGTCAGTCCAATCCCCTAATCCCTGTCATCCCTCCTCAGGCATCAAAAGCCTCATCCACAAACATATTCAAGTCCACCAGCCCCCTCCCTTTACAACTCTACAAATACTGCAAGGGCCTGCCTCAGTAGTTCACCAGCACATGCAAAATTTCCTAACCACACAGTCCACCCAATACATTTGCAAACCAACCATCTTTAGTTCCTCCTGTCACTGGGACAAATTAGTGGCATAAAAATAAATCCAGTCCCAAACCACAATCTAAGGCCAATTTGAAGGAAAAGCTGTAGCTACTTCTCTGATTCTCACCCAGGAGTGACCCATCGGGAAGAATTTCCTAATGGTCACCATTGTTAAACAGAAGAAGACTCTGCCTAGAACACTGATTACCTTCCCTTCGTTATAGGTATTCAAACTGGGCTGGATGACCTGTTGGGGATGGCTTACTGGATTCCTGCAGTGAACAAAGATTAGACTATGACCTCTTAAGTCCCTTCAACTCATAGTTTTGACGATTCTATAAATGACACTAAAGCAACATCCATAATCCTTATGAGATGATTCAGCTCAATAACTTTTGATATGTTTGAATGAGTCACATGCTTGAATATACATATCCCAGAATTATTATTAAGAAAAGTTTGAAATGATATGGCTTTCAAGAAAAGAAAACATAGTTGAGAAAGAGGGGGCTAAATCCTTCATCCAACCAAAGCCTTACCTGAAAATGGTTCTTTTTTTCTGACTTTTCAGATGGCCAGAGGACAATTCAGAGGTTAAGCAAGTATAGGAGAAAAATCAGGGCTCACCTTTCATCCAACTTTTCAAACTTAAAAACCAAAGTTGTTAGATGACATCAGTCTTGGTATCATATGCTTTTTCTATTTCTACAGGATTCTATTCTATAACCATTCTATGAGTATGGAAGGAAGTAATTCCACCTTAAACTGATGAAGTTCAAGGAGTTGTAAGCAACACTTGTTTCAAACAGATTTCCCAAAGAATCCAACTTTTTATTGAAGGCGTATTAGATTCACTGTTAATTTTAGATAACAAGTGGTTCCTGTCATACAAAGCTTGTCCTATCATTATAACTTCTGTACAGAAATAGTTCTTCATTATACCACAATTAGTTGGGAGGAACATAACTGGACATTCCTTTTATATTAAAAAAAGATTCTGCAGAGGTAGCTAGAGCCAAGCCACTTGTAACACTAAACACTTCGACATTAAATATACATTTGCTTCAAAAAATAACTCCTTCCTAGGATAAGGAGAAAGGTTGAAGCTTTGTTCTCAGCTTTAAATAAGAGCAATTTTAATTACATTCATGACACTGAAGGAAAGGATTAACCCTTCTGCCACAAATGCATCAATTTTAATTATGATATCCAGTGGCCATGTTAGTCTGTCCTCTAATATACAGTATCTCCAACAAGGTTCTAAGCTTAGCATTTTACTCAATATATTAGCTTCCCAAATGCAGAAAATGAATTTTGATGGGACGTTAACCAGCAGTGGGTTGCTCTCGGTTCAGCCCAGTTCAACAAACCGGTAGCGGTGGCAGCAGGAGGCTCCACCCACCCACCCAGGATGCTTCTGCGCATGCGCATGAGCGAACCGGTAGCGACGGAATTTACAACCCACTACTGATGTTAACCCAAATATATACTTCCTTGCTAACAATATGATGAGAACAGTTCTGCTAATCAGACAGTGTGGTTCTTATCCACTCCAAGCACTTCTTAGTATGTACAATTTTTCCACATGGAGAAACATAAATTCACTTGGGGTGATAAACTTGGCTTACTAAACCTCTTATGAATGCAGTATATGTTAAAACCTGTATACATGTAGTCCTCAAATTAGTGTTTAGTGATTGTTCAAACCTACAGCAGTGTTGAAAAAGGTGACTTATGGTTGATCAGTCCTTGCACTTACAACTGGCAGCATCCTCACGATTACATGATCAAAATTTGGGTGCTTGGCAACTGGCCTGTATTTGCAATGGTTGCAGCATCCCAAAGCCACGTGATTGCCATTTGCAGCCTTCCCAGCCAAGCTCTGACAAGCAAAGTCAATGGGGGAAGCCAGATTCACTTAATGACCACATGATTCACTTAACAACTGCAGTGATTTGCTTAAGAATGATGACAAAAATGGTCATAAAATCGGGCATGGCTCACTTAACACTGCTTAGCAACAGAAATTCTGGTCCCAATTGTAAGTCAAGGAATACCTATTTACTTTTGCCACTCATATAAGAAAGTAAATTAACCAGAAACTCTTGTTACCATAATGTCTGATCTAAATACTATGATAAGTTTAATTATGCCAAACAAACCCAGTAGTCATAAGTCAGTAAGAATGTATTCACCAATTTCCTGCTTGTTTATAGTAAGCTAGGACATTATAGGGAATCATGCAGATCACCTTGGAGATAGCATCCAGAAACTGTTAGGACAACAGGTGCAAAAGAAACATACATTAAGCCCAGGGGGAACAGAAGGTACCGTATTAGAAAGAGACTCAGACTGCCTCCCCCCCAGTCCCTGGGCTGTAAGAGGGAGGGAAGGGGAACACAGTCAGACTTGTAAAATTCTGTTTCTGTAGCAGAATAAAGTTATCATATCTCAATAAAGTATGGTTCCAGTCATCTTGTACAGTACATTTCCTAATATGGTCTACCTTGTAGAGTTGACAGAAAGTCAGAAATCTTGATTAATAGTTATATGGAAACGCTGCCATGGTTTTCCATCCCCATTTTCAAAGAATCAAGATATTTAAAAAAAAAACCTATAAGCATAGACTTAATTCCAAAATCCAAGTGCACGATGATGTGTTTGTATTTGGGAAGAAAACAGGTACATTAATTCTCTAAGGAGTGACCAGAAACAGGCTTCAATAAGAAATTACTTTTGTTTTCTTTAAAGTTCAATCACAGGTCAGCCAATTCTTAAACTATAAAATATTACTGCACTTGTAATCAAGTCAAGGGTGAGCCGGGGCATAAGCCAGAAGGAAAGGACACAATGCTTTTTAATTTCCCTAACCACCTTCTTACTTGCCTTATTTATTGAAAGAAAAGTTATTTCTTCACAAACAAACTGTCCAGCCCTGTAAATCAGAATGCAGAAAGCTGCTTTGGAGGGATGTGAATGTAGCTTCAGTCTCCAACACCTTAAAGCAGTCAAAGCTTTTCCCAAGGTTTAGAATGGTTACCCCTAAAACAGCAGCACAAACCCTAGGAAAAAATACTTCGATTTTAAGAAATTTGTTTCAAAAATCTACAGTCACTCTATGCTTATAATATTTCACAGGAAGCAACAAATTCCAGTTTGTTCCTATAGTTCTGTGATGGCGAACCTATGGCACGCGTGCCACAAGTGGCACGTGGAGCCATATCGGTGGGCACGTGAGCTCAGGTCCGGCGTGCCAGCTGATTTTCGGGCCTTCTGGGCCCACTGGGAGTCGGGAAACAGGCTGTTTCCAGCCTCCGGAGGGGGTGGGGAAGGCCCGTTTTTTGCTCTCCCCAAGCTCCACAGCCTTTCTAGGAGCCTGGGGAGGGCGAAAACGGCCTTCCCCACCCCCGCGGAGGTCCTCCAGAGGCCGGAAACGTTCCATTTGCCGACTTCCGGTTGGACCGGAAGTCCCATTTTTTTGCTCTCCCCAGGCTTCAGAGCCTTTCTAGGAGCCTGGGGAGAACGAAAACGGCCTTCCCCCACGGAGGTCCTCCGGAGGCCAGAAATGGCCCGTTTCCCAACTTGGGGCTAGAAAGGCTCTGAAGCCTGGGGAGAGCAAAAAAATGGGACTTCCGGTCCAACCGGAAGTTGGCAAACGGAACGTTTCCAGCCTCCGGAGGGCCTCCGGGGGGTGGGAAAGGCCGTTTTTGCCCTCCCTAGGCTCCTAGAAAGGCTCTGAAGCGTGGGGAGAGCAAAAAAATGGGACTTCCGGTCCAAACGGAAGTTGGCAAACGGGCCATTTTCTGCCTCCAGAGGGCCTCCGGGGGGTGGGGAAGGCCGTTTTCGCCCTCCCCAGGCTCCTAGAAAGGCTCTGAAGCCTGGTGAGAGCAAAAACGGGCATGCCATCGCATGCTGGGAGCGGGGGTGGTGGTGGTAACACGTGCATGCACGGGGGGTTGGGCTGCATGGAATTATGGGTGTGGGCACATATGCGCGTGACCCCCCCATCCCCTCTTTTGGCACGCAAACCAAAAAAAGTTTGCCATCACTGCTATAGTTCTTCAGTTATAACCTGAAAAGTTTTCTCTGTCACAACTATAGATTTAATAGACCTTTGTGATTTCAATATATGAACCCTGAAGAGAACTTAGAATGTCTCCTTACCTCCAAGCAGATTAAAGAAAATTGTTTTGTATTATTACAAGAGGAATACACAACAGTGATAATGAAATAATAAAAGAATCTGAGGAGTATCTTTAAAAGCTTTCTCCTTTTCCAGCTCTGAGATACTAATAACTCAAGAAGTAAACACAGAAACCACAGCCCCCAACTCAGAGGTCAATTTCCACTTTCCTACACTCCTCCTTACCTTTTTGAACATTACTAGAGGTTTACTTATTACTATAGAAATAAAAAGACTTTGAAATTTCAAAGTCTATTCCAATGGTTTTAAAAAGCATTCCCTTATCAATCAAATACCCAAAGATGTCTTTCCAGCCACATTCCAGCTGAGTAGAGGTAAAGGGTCATTCCTTCTTTTGCCATTTATTTTGCAAAAGCAAAACAAAAGCTAGTAGAGAAGCAATGTTTATCTGACAGAGGATAAAAGATGGCTGGTCATCTTAGAAGGTCACAAGCTATACAGGCCTTTCCTAACCCAAGACAACTTTTCTTTACAAAGAATACAACAATTCACAGAAGCAAGATATACTTTTACTTCTTAGTACCAATTGAGGTTCAAAATTTGGCAGGTCATCTTGGGAGTCAGAGAACTCTTCCATATTAGGTTGTAAGTGCTTAGTTCTTAAAATTAACAAATGAATCCAGTGCATTTGTTGTAATTCTATTCTGCTTTAGGTATTGTCTTGGCACATACTAACCCTATATTGGACAGATGCTTATGTTGCAAAAGCTACAAATATTCTTGCTTAGTAACAAATCATAACAAGTCTTATCAGTAATATAACAAGATTTGTATTATTGTGTACATGGTTACCAGTTTTTGGAACTGAAACAGCATATCAGGTACTAAGTAAGCATTATAAACTTTGAATTCTTCCCAGCCATGATTAAAATTATCCTCCTCCTCCTTCTGAGCCCATGTTTTCCCAGATCTAGACTGAAAGAGTGATAGTTAAGAAAGCAGATGTATTAGGCCTAAGAGAATAACTCAGTATGATCTTGATGTTTTAAAAAAGTGTCGCTGATGCCTTAAAGATGTACATTGGCTGCTATGGATACTAGAAATTGTAACTCAATACATGAGAGAGTTGTAGTTACAGATGATTACTCCATATAAGTTATGTACATGATCAGAAAATAAGGACAACTAGTTTTCTTAATTATAGTAAATTAGGAATAAATAGTACATTTTCCTGTCATCCAGCCTTTGCATTGGCTTATATGGCAACTGATGAAATTTCTGAAAATTAAAATCATACATCTGGAGGCCACAAAAGCTGTGAAAGTCTTACTTTAACACCTCTTCTGAAAAAAAGATCCTGGTTTATATTTTACTCTTCTTCAAGAAAAGGATAAATGGGTTTTCTTGTTAATGTGCTATCAAGTTGGTGTCAACTCTTAGCAACCACAGAGATACATTTTTTTCAAGGAGATCTATCCCTAACCTGGTCCTTCAGATCTTCCAATGGTGCATCAATGGCCACTGTAACTAATTCCATCCATGCTGGTTGTTGTTGTCATCTTCTTCTCTCTTTTTCTAACCTTCCCAGCTTTGCAGATTTCTCCAGAGAGCTAGGTCTTTGAATAATGTGCTCGAAGTAGGATAACACTGGACAACAAAGATTTTGCTTCCTGAACACTTTTGGGTATTATCTTATAAAATTTTGGCTGCACAAAAATAACCTGTAATTTAACCTATCATGGACTGCTTTATTGAAATCATCTGTTTTTATACAATGTCAAGGTACACTCTTCAGTACTTGTTGGTTTTGCTGCACACATGAAATAAACATGAAAAAATGGAACTGTTGTTGAAGCACATCCAGTACATCAACTACAACTGGAATATCTGTGGAGATCTAAAAGTACAGGCCCTGCTGCTTGAAATGCAGCTCAGAAATACCAAGTGTTGTTGTTACATATGCGAATGGGACAGCTGTGCAAGAAAGTCGCATTACATTAAAAAGAAATGGCCAATCCAAAAGAATTTGGAGGACAGAAAAACATAAACCACTTGTTCACCTGACAAAGGTATTTTTACCTCAGCTTCACATAAAACTCAGACTGATGAAAAAATTTGTGAAAGAGATAAACTAGGAAGGTAAAAGTTTTCATTACTTGAGATGGACGTTTCCAAGAATAACTGATGCCAAGATTAAGGAAGGCATTTTTGTTGGTCCATAGATCATGTATTTTTTTATTTATTAAATTTATATGCCTCCCATCTCACCAATAAGCAAGTCCAATTAAAACGAGCAACTCTATTTTAAAAGCCTTAGCTCTACATCCCATACATTGCTTTCAGTCTTGAAATGAAAAATAAAAATTTATAACTGAATGACAAAAGAAATTGACATGCCTAGTAGAAGTTTAGACATTTCCTCCAAAGAAACTGCTTGATTACTCTGGAATTCAACCAGTGCCACTATCTACCAACATCACTACTAAAAACAAACAAAAACTTTCCCTTCAAATATTCCTTGCATTTTCAACAAAGCCCTATTTTTTATTCCTTGAGGCCTTGTTCAGGCCTTTTTACATAAGACTTCCTCCTGTTGAAAGAATCTAATGCTCTCCTATTTATCTTATTATTTTGTTGAACATCTGGTAAGATTTCTCCACGCTGGGTTCACAGTCAGGATTATGCTTCCCTACAACTGCTGCTTTATTCTAGTAGGGGGCACATGCCTTTGAAAACCCCAGTGTCCAGAATCCAAATCATGATGGAAATCAAGAGGACTGTGTGTAAAGCACTCTTTCTTCCTAGATTGTAGTGGAAAACCATACAGGCTATATGATGAGGAAGAAGATGAATGCTGTTGCTAAGCTTAATAGTACTAATTGTATTATGCCTCTGCAGTCTGCCGAGGGGTTGTCAGGGATGTACTGGAAGTGCCATGAAGAAACATTGTTAACTCTTTGGGGAGCAGTCTGGTATGTTTAAGAGAACATTTTCTGTTTTTCATACCCAAAATAAACAAACCTGCTGATAAATGATTTGATACTGAATTGTCACAATACAACCTGAGTGGTTTAGGAATTACATGCAACCAATGGACTATGTTGCAACATCACCAGTGGTGGGTTGCTCCCGGTTTGGACCGGTAGCACCGGCGGCGGGAGGCTCCGCCCACCCGCCCGGGACCGGTAGCAAAATCATTTAGAACCCACCACTGAACATCACCAATCTAGAATAATTAAGCGGTAATGTTGCTGTACTATCTAACAAACTATGAAAACTACTTAAAAATGTAGGAATTTTAAAGTCAGTTTCTGTTGCCCTGATACTCCTGCCCCTACATGAATAAATACCATATTAGCAGATCTGTATACAAAAGGATGGACTATTTTGAACATATGTCAACTTGAAAAGTTAAAAATGGATTTGATAAAAGTCTTCAATTTGCACCCCAAACTGATGATCCCAAATGAACAATTTATTTTCAATTAGAATCAATCTGCAGTAACTATGAAAAAAGAGTGCTTGAGGCTTTTGCATCAATGTACAGTCCTAAAGTTGTAAAGTTTATTAATGCTCAAAGCCCAAACAATTCCTAAAGATAAAAAAAATTTGAAATAAAAAATTCAAAAATTTGACAGAACACTAGTTCAAATGCAACCCAATGATGAACTAAGCAGTAACCCTAAATTATTTTCCAAATCCTACTCAGTTTTAATTAATTCACTTAATCACTATTATTAATAATCAATTCAAAACAAATTCAAAATAAAGTAAGTCATAATTCCATTAAAGAGATTTAAAAACTAAGACAAGATCCAAAAAGGTGTCAAGAAAGATTGGAAATAAGGGACAATGTATTTTTTTTTGTCATTGCCACAAAGAAGACAATTTTTGTTAATACATATATGTAATCACTATTTTATATCTACTGTAATCAAGCAATGAGCATTATGCTTTATATCAGCCCATAACTACATTTGGATCATGAAATAGTATGGTCTCTGATCAAAGTTCAGAGACGTTTTCGAATTTGTTGATTAATAAGTTAATATAGCTGCAGTTTAATAGCTCTCAAGGATGTTCTAGTGCTTGCATGCCACAGATCCCCTTTGTAACAACATTTTTCTCAGCACATTCCGATACAAAAAGCTCTGTCAATTAGTAAGCATAGCATGTGACACCTGACTGACCCTCTAACAAAACTCCCTTGTCACTGCATTTTCAGAAACTTAAGTTTGCTGTCCATAATCTTGTCGCATTTTTGCAAGCTAAAAACTTTTGGATGGCTCCCATCACAAAGAAGAAGCTATTAAATACAGTAATGCACATTACAAATAAGTTTAAAATACTTAGTTGTTTAAGCTACAGGAAGAAACATCAAGTTCTCAGAATGAAACAGATACTTACAACTTATTCGTACTGTATATTGTACACGAATGTGGATTTTATTGACTTAATAGCACAAAATATATGGTTTATGAAAGTTAAAATTATAAGTTCACTCAGAAGTGTGACCTACACTTTTTCATCACATAAAACAAAATTCATTTTAAAATTTTGGGGAGCAAAACAGATTGTAAGCAATATCAAACTTTATTCCTCAAATTTTATTCCTCAAGCTTCTGTTTCTCCAGAAAAGTGGTTGAATTTCTCACAAAAGAGAAACAGGCATAACATACACAAACGACATAGGAAGCAAATGAAATAGTTCTTGTGTCATTGCTTTTAAAAAGGCGGTACATTCTGTCTCTTGGAATACATCATATAAATATTAATTCCATTAATGGAAAGTTTTTCCCCTTCTCTTAGTTAGTTTATCTAAAATTGGAATTTCACAAGTCTATTTATCACAAACCAAAAGCTTTAGCTAAGGGCCCTAACCGAACCACCAATGGTAATCATTTTTAACATCATCAATTACATCATCAAACACGAGCCTACCAATTCATCACTCTGGTTACAAAACCTGATACCTAAACATTGATCAAACATTGAACAAAGATGATTAGAGGACTGAAGGCTAAAACATCTAGTTTAATGAAAAGAAGAACTAGGAGTGACATGGTGGCAGTGTTCCAATATCTAAGGGGCTGCCACAAGGAAGAGGGGCTCAACCTATTCTTCAAAGCAGGGGTGAAATTCAGCAGGTTCTGGAGAAACGGTAGCGGAAATTTTGAGTAGTTCGGAGAACCGGCAAATACCACCTCTGGCTGGCCCCAGAGTGGGGTGGGAATGGAGATTTTGCAATATCCTTCCCCCAGGAGTGGGGAGGGAATGGGGATTTTGCAGTATCCTTCCCCTGCCACGCCCACAGAACCGGTAGGGAAAAATTTTGAATTTCAGCCCTGCTTCAAAGCATCTTCAAAGCATCTGAAGCAGAGGTGGGTTCCTCCCGGTTCGGACCAGTTTGCCCGAACCGGTAGCAACCCGCTGGTGACGTCACGAAGCCGGTTTGGTCGGTGCCGGTCTGTGGACGCCGCCATCTTTTCTTTTGGATTTTTTTTTTTTGGAATTGTTTTTTTTTTGGGAATTGTTTTTTAATTTTTTTTTCTTCTGCGCATGCGCAGAAGCCGAGTTGCCAGCACTGCGCATGCGCTGCCATCTTGTTTTTGGCTTTTTGGGGGGGGTTGGAATTTTTGGTACTGCGCATGCGTGCGCGTGCAAAGCACGCGCGCACTGACGAGGCGCGGCCACGCGGTGCGGGAGGAAGCAAACCGGCGCCGAGGTAAATTAGAACCCACCCCTGATCTGAAGGCAGTACAAAAAGCAATGGATGGAAATTAATCAAGGAGAAAAGCAACCTAGAACTAAGGAGAAATTTCCTGACAGAACAATTAATCAGTGGAACAACTTGCCACCAGAAGTTATGAATGCTCCAACACTGGAAGTTTTTAAGAAGACATTGGACAACCATTTGTCTGAAATGGTATATTGTTTCCTACTTGAGCAGGGGGTTAGACTAGAAGACCTCCAAGGTCCCTTCCAACTCTTGTTGTTGTTGTTGCTGTCCTTTAGAGTTCCTATTCTATGAAATGTTAAAACAGAATTTTTTTGGCAATTGTTATTAAGTAGCATAGAGGATCTAGCTATTCTACGACTAATCACTGCCTGTTTATTTGATAAAATATAAGAAACGTCAAAATCATCTGAATGTCCAGGAAGAGAGATACAAGGAGTAATTAACACAAGTCACTGCATATATCTCTATAATAAATGCAGTATAAGAAAGTATGACCATTTCAACAATTATGTAGTCATCAAGACAAAAGCTTTCATTAAACCGTGCATTATGAAATCTGCCATTTAACAAAGCAAATGAGAGGATATTTAAAACCTTTCTAGGATATTGGGCACACTTAAAGCAGTACGATAATGTTAATTCCTGGTCAACTTCAAGGTTTTAAATTTTGGAGATTCAGCTTAAAATATTTTTCTCAATCCAAAATATGCTGCCTAGAAGTCTTTCTAGGCCTCTCATAGCTCATAGATAGCAGGAACTCTGATGACTGCAGTTTTCCTAAAAAGGCCTTAATCCAAATTATCAGTAAATATGATAGGAGCCAACCATCTGGGAATTTTTTTTTAACTTAAAGCAGTAGTTTAATTTAACTTAAAGCAGCAGCAGTAGAATCCTTCAAGTTTTTTGGTTTTATAATCTCCCAAGACTTGAAATGGACACCTAATATTAGAACCATCATTAAAAAGGCACAACAAAGAATGTTCTTCCTGCATCAACTCAGGAAATTCAGACAGCCCCAGGAGCACTATTCCCTCTAAGGTGTGCAGCCGCACAACCACGCAGCCGCGCAGCCGCGCAGCCGCACACATAACGAGAGAATGCCACGTGGTAGTTTCCAACTTCCGCATGGTGTTTTCTAATGGCAGAGGCTGCGCGCCCGCGCACTTGAAAAGAGAGCGCCGCGCACCAGTTTCTAACTGCCACGCGCCGTTTTCTACTTTTACAGGGAACATTGCCCAGGAGCTACTGATGCAGTTTTACAGAGGAATTACAGGTAGTCCTCGACTTATGACCACAATTGAGCCCAAAATTTCTGTTGTTAAGTGAAACATTTAAGTGAATTTTGCCCCATTTTACGACCTTTCTTGCCCCAGTTGTTAAGTGAATCACTGCAGTTGTTAAGTTAGTGGCATAATTGTTAAATGAATCTGGCTTCCCCATTGACTTTGCTTGTCAGAAGGGCACAAGAGGTGATCACGTGACCTCAGGATATTGCAACCGTCATAAATATGAACCAGTTGCCAAGAGTCTGAATTTTGATCACATAACCTCAGGCTAAATGTGAAAATAGTCACTTTGACTTAACTTTGTAACTTTGAATTTGAACGGTTACTAAATGAACTGTTTTAAGTCTAGGATTACCTGTATTGAGTCTGTCTTTTGTACTTCTAGAACTGTTTGGTTTTCTACTACAACTAAACAGGACAGGTACAAACTCCAACGGATAGTTAGGACTGCAGAAGGAACAATTGCAACCAGTGCCTTCCATAGAAGACCTATGTATTGAGCAGGTCCGAAGGAGAGCTGAGAAAATATCTACAGACCCCTCACATCCTGGACATAAACTGTTTAAATTCCTCCCCTCGGGATGCTGCTGTAGGGCATTGCATGCCAAAACAATTAGACCTAAGGAAAGTTTTTCCCCCTCATGCCATCATTCTGCTGAACAGCTAATTCTCACATTACTAATGTCTACGTATATTTAGCCATGTAGTATGGCTGTGGTATTATTATTATCCTTCTTATTATCTGTTTTACTACCCCCTCTTATTGGTTTTATCATTATTACGATTATTATTACTCTGTTGCTTCTGCACTGGAGACAAGTTCCTTGTGTGTCTAATCAAACTTGGCCAAATAAAGTGTTGTATTGTGTTGTGTTGTGTTCCATTTTCTATTCTATTCTATTTTCTATTCTATTTTCTATTTTCTATTATTTTCTATTTTCTATTATTTTCTATTTTCTATTATTTTCTATTTTCTATTATTTTCTATTCTATTTATTCTATTCTATTCTATTCTATTCTATTCTATTCTTATTATTTCTATTCTATTTCTATTTCTATTCTATTCCAATCACAGATAGCCAAACTCTGTCCTCAACCCTCAACAATCCATTACCAAGCAAAAGCTTGGATGTGGGATAGATAACATTTGCCAGTTGCAAAGGATACATTTCTGTTTTCCTTCTTCACATTTGAGGATTTGACAGAAAAATCTTAAAAATTCATATATTACTCTTACAAGCTTGGTGCAACTGGAAGATAGCATTAGCTTGTCTCCATAGCTGGGCTACTGATTAATGTCATACTTGCTGGAACAAAATGATCTGTTTTTGAGTAGGAAGGCATAAAAAGACTGCTATTATTTGGAAGATAGTGTCATATAACATAGCATTCTTGAATCCTGCTGTTATTTATGAGATGATACCAAACCAACATATATATTATGTGATAAAGGTGAATCTGTGCAGTGATATAGATACCATTGAGAAAGTGCAATTCAGAGTGCTTGTGGGTATATAGGTTTATCTGAACCGAACAATTCAAGCTTTTCCTGACACTGAAAAAGACAGAACTGTTTTAATTAAGCCTGGAGCATCTTCATTATTTGTGAGCCAGCTATAATGATAAGCATAAAGGCTGAATCAACAATCCCGATTTTGGGATTGCTTAGATCACCCTTTATAACTGCAAATAGAGAGGCATATATGCCAAGTAGTTGGCACTCTAAATCCCTCCATAAATGTTTGATCTATGAATGCATGTACTATGAGAGTACAAATAAAATAGCAATAGAGTGTTTAAATTACAGAAGCATTATCATGTACTAAATGAGCACTGCAAGGATCTTTAAAACCTTCTGCTTGAAATTCAGTAGAAACTGATGGCACTAAATCATCCTTGCGTCTTTACATAGTTAATGATTTGTTCATTAATAAATCTGGCCCCAAACAGATTACTTTGCATGCTTATCTCTTAAAAACAAAAGATTAAATTTTATCCACATAAAACTAATGGACAATCTGCCTCTACAACCTTTTTTCTGAAGTCTTCTCTGACCAATGGTTGAAAACTGATGGCATGGTTCCCTGACACTTTGGGGCATGACATTCACAATAATTGTACAGTAGATCATTTAACTTTTTCTCCAAAAAGAAAAAAAAAGTCCCCAACTCCCCATTCCAAACCCAAGAAACAGAATCATTGGCATGTCCTGTAGCACCACTTATAAATTACAGCCTTTGGTTTCACATTACGTGTGATCCCTTGCCATCACAAAATTGTCTGCCCATGCTATAAAACTATCTCAATCAGCCTGACAAATAAACCCACAAAAATTACTACCTTGCAAGTACAAAGCTGAGAATCTTTCAATAGCTTGCACTCAGATTTTTTTTTTTACACAAGCATATTTGTCTCAAAACTTAGGGCATGATCCCATTCTACCTGCACAGGAAGTAGAACTTCAAAGCTACGAAAACAATGTCAACACAGAGAGGCATAAGCTATTTCTTTCTTTATTTGATTTAGGTGCCACCCGATTTCTGAAATACTATGGGAAGCTCACAATAAACATACAGAAAAAAAAATCATATTAATAAGAACAAGGTAAATAAAAACAAACTGGAAAAAAGAACAAGATGGTAAATATGGCCAACAACACCAAAAGCCTAACCCAGGTTTTAATATTTTTTAGTTTAAAAAAATTGTATCTCGCTTTCCTTATGCTGGTCTATGACTGTAACAAAGATTGGATTGGATTATATAAACCATATTTGAAGATTAATATCCACAGCTGCTCAGTCTCAGTAGGATTGAATTGGAGCTGGTTCCTCCCCATCTAGACCCATACAGCCTGCAGGCACTGGAAGAGACAGCCACACTTGGCTGGCCTTTATAACAGCAGAGAAGAGTCATGGTTCCATACAGGGTAAAGAACACTGTCAGCTATTTTCTCACCTTATTTATTGACGTCTGAGCTCTCATCTTACCTCCAAAATTCTTGGATTCTGTGTCACTAACTTAACTCACTTTCCATTATTAATAAAAACAGAATCTTCAGGTGACTAAAAAGGGCTTTTGTAAAACAGCTGATACTTGCAGATCCGTGAGTTGGCAAACCAGAATATGTGAGCTGTTAGATTTTTGTGGTCTCATTTGTAAGAAGTATGGACAGAAAATAGTATTTGTGGAAACATCTGGCAAGTCTGTAGCTTTTTTTAAAAATTTTTTTTGAAAAGGTAAACAATCAAGCATTTTCCCTTCAAATATTTGTATAAAACACTGAAGGAATTTAGTTTCTTCTTTGAAAGCAAAGGTGGAGAACCTGTGACCTTCCAGATGTTGTTGAGCTCCAAATCTAGCATCCCACATTACTGTCCATATTGGCTAGGAGGGCTGGTAGGGACATCTGGAGAGCCTTGTTTTCCCTATTCCTGTTTTAAAATCAGACTGACCATTTCCACTCATACTTTTCTGTAACCTTTCCTTCCAGAAATTAGGATAGTTATATGCAAACAGGAGCTCTTTTTTTGTTTTGTTTTTTAAGAGCAACAGTCGAGCAGGCTAGTTTTAAGATAAAATTGCAATACATGAAAACACTGGATATTCTTTTTGCTGGTGATCTGAAAAACACAGCTGTTCAAGAAGCAGATTTGCAAATATTTATGTTATATATATTTCCTTGGACAAGGGCAACCACTGACGTGAGCACAAGCTGGGGAACAGATGAGAATCACCTTTAAAACACCTCCCAACGGAGCCCTCCAGTGGATGCATACTGGATCTCCTTCTCCTTACAAGTCTTGTTCCTTTCCCTGTTTATCAAGTGGAACCCAGAAAATAATATCACGTATGATCTGAAATCTCATATGCTATGTTGCCGAAGAAGAGAGAGGCCAGTAGAACAAGAAAGCCAGAGATGGGATTGTAAAAATATTTACTGAGGATTTCAATCCACAATAACCGGAAATATATTAAGTAACATATTCTGATACAAAGGAATGTTTTAAAAAATGTCAATATGAAAAAGTATCAAAATTTCACAGTATTTTAGCATGCTTTTATTTATTAGATATTGCTTTTATTGTATTGCTTTTATTGCCAGATTCGCTTAACACCACATGATTCACTTAACAACTGCAATGATTCGCTTAACAACTGTGGCAAAAAAGATTGTAAAATGGGGTGCAATTCACTTAACAGCTGCCTTGTTTAGCAACAGAAATTTTGGGCTCAGTTGTTGTTGTAAGTCAACTTTATACTTTGAGTTTTACTGTTTATTCTAATGTTAGCTCTACTGGAAATGTCTTGCATTTAGAAAAGAAATAAAATGTCTAAAGAAATTAAAAAATGATATCCAATGTTTGAATCAGCTTATTTGATTCCCGATTTCCACTTCATAATTATCTTGTACTTTATACATGTTTTCTGTATCTCCAGCATATGCAGCAATGTCCCACTGATTAACAAATATATATTTAAATGCATTTTTAAAAATCAAGTTAATTAACATTTGAACTAATATGGAAGTTACTGATTTATAGAGAAGTAAAAAAAATCTGTGGAATATTCAATTTGCTTACTTATTTCTTGATTATTGATTTATTTACAATCAAGGTTATTGGTTCACAATATTTGATGTTTACCATTTTCCCTCCAGAATATCTTCCTTTTTAATTCTTTGATGGGGAACCCAGAACTTTTGTCTTTCATGTCTTGTCTTTCCCAAACAAATCAGGTGTATCAAAACCCAGCACACCTCAGTCTTCCATTTTTTATTTAATGTGATTTAATTTTCCAGAAAATTGAGACATTGCTTTTCCTTTTAATATATATAACAAGCCTTGGTAAGCAGAGATGGAGAATTTTTGGTTCAAATCTAGAATATAGAAATTCACTGTTCAACCCATCACCTGCTTTTCTCTCTTTCCAACTAGTATTGTATAGACAAAATAGAGAAAGCATGCAGTGCAGGCCACTGAAACTTTTTCCGACATGTTAATAACAGCACCACTCTGAGTGTCATGGTTAAAACAGAACAATCGACAACATTTTGAGCCACTGCTCAAACTCAGAGGTGGGTTGCTACCGGTTCGGACCGGTTTGCCCAAACCGGTAGTGACCCACTGGTGACATCACGATGACATCACCGATCCGGTTCAGTCGGTGCCGGTCCATGAGCGCCATCTTTTTTTTGAATTTTTTTTTTGAATTTTTAAAAAAAATTATTATTATTTTCTTCTGCGCATGCGCAGAAGCCGAGTTTCCGGCACTGCGCATGCATCGCCATCTTGTTTTCAGCTTTTAAAATTTTTTCTATTTATTTTTTTACTGTGCATGCGTGCGCGCGCGCCCCGAGGCGCGGCCACGCGGTGCGGGAGGAAGCGAACCGGCAGCGAGGTAAGTTAGAACCCACCCCTGCTCAAACTGCCTTTCCCATCAATGGAATTGGGAGATTTTGTCTCTGGATTTTTTTTTTCCTGATCTGTTCTAGCTCATTTTCAAACTTTATATTTATTCTACCAGCTTCTCCCCACTCTGACAAATTTGCTCCTAGGGTTAACCTATCATACAGAACTACCAATTGTAAATCATTTAATGTTAACTATAGCCCTATGATCATTTTAAAAGCCAACTTTTATATTTATTAACATTTGTATAAAAAGAAAAGTTCAGTCTACTGAACAATATAATCATTATTTGGGAAAAAGGCATCTACTATTTGGAACAAAGTTCTATAATGAACTTTGATCACATCTAGAAGTATCATTTAGAAGTATCCTAAAAAGTTTGCACATGGTATATATGCCCCAATAGGATATAAGCTTTGAAATATTTATACATTTTATAAATACATTTTAACTCCTCAAATAATGGTCTCCAGGTATGACCTTTACATTCATGAAGTTCTATTCCAGAGTTAAATCACAAATAATAAAACTATAAATGTCAAAACCTGGAATCTATGGGAATTTGGCTTCTCTGTTAGATTCTGAAGCTTATGGTTGTCATTCTCCTGCCACAAACACTTTCTATTTCTTTCTCCCCAAATGGATTACCTGTATAATGTACCTCTTCATCCTACTCCTTGTTTGGTCATGACAGTCTAGTGCAAAACTCCATGGAGTTCTCCATGGAGTTCTGCCCTTCTACTATTTTTTTAAAAAAAATAATAATATAACTTTATTACGATCATAGACCATCCCCTTCTACCATTTAAAGTGACTTGATTGGTTAGTATTGGAGGGCAACCTGCTCATGCCTTCTAGTCCTTCCTACATTCTCAACAGGCCTCTTGATTAAGCCACGGCTCTGACAAATCATTTGCAGTTTACCCTCAAACTATTTGAGGGTAGCTTTAAGATCTAGCAGGGCCTTTGAAAAAACCCCATGTCATAAATAAGGGTGGTAGCTCTTACAGGATCACCATTGTTATTAAGGCCATAAAGGGAGAGACGAAACTAATCCACATTGGGGATGAGAATATAAGGAGTGATGACGCTTGTGATGTCACTTCCAAAATTATAAGCCTATGTCAGGCCACTTCCATATTTTTGCTAAGAAAATTATAGGGACATGCAGAAACATACAGATACAGTAAGTCTAGGTTACCAGTTGGCAAGGTCCCCAGCTGGAAGACATTTCTCTGGTTGTTATCTCAAAAGCTCAGGTTCTTTACTTGGTGTGCAGGCCCAATAAACCACTTAATTCTTTTCCAAGAATTAAGATTTTTATTTGCAAATAAATTTGCAAGTTCCAAAATGGACACAGCACGTCTTGGAGTGAAGCTCTTTTATACAATTCTGAACAGCTTACATCACTGTAAACCAATCATGAAAAATAATATTATACAGTACATTCATTCCCAGTAGTCATAGTAACATAGTTCAACTAAAGGTTAAAAGGTATACTAGGGCTTTTCTCTTATCAATAGCATTCCTGCACTAACAAGTATTCCTAAGTAACCAGTAACTAAGGCCTTATCTATCACATTAACAGGCATTCCTAAGTACAAAAAGGCAGATGGTCTGGTTTTTCTCTAGTACCATGATATCTACGCAACAAACAGGTTAACCAAGCGGTGAAGGCACTACCAACAGGTACAAAATACCATAGCTATGTACTAAATAACAACATATGAATTAAAATGGAGTATCAATACATGAATAAAAACATGAATATATTGAGTAAAAAGCGCTATCTCATCACTCCCCTCCCCTTTGAGGGTGCTCCAATATCAAAACACATAAGGTCACATACCTCACAAACAGATTTGCTGGTGTTGTGTTTCTAAAAGTTAGACTGTTGAAAATGAGAACAAAAAGAACCATGAGGTTCACCAGCCTGTTTAAATGAAGGACAAAAATTGTCAATAGAGAACCACTGATCGATCACCATAATATTATGGCTTATTTTAAAGCAATTGACAAACTTTGGCCACAAGAAGACATAAGGGTGGGAAGAAATTGAATACAACAGCATGTCATAAATTCAACACTAAAAAATAATAATACAAAAACAAATAAAAATTTTAACCACCCAAAATTTGGTAACAAGATATAAGAGCATTCAAAAATTCAAAAAAGGAATCATCAGTGTGCACAGTGATATGCAAATTAGCAGACTGTTTAAGAATTACTTGAATCTCAGTAAGAATCTTTTACCCTGCTAGTCAATATAAGAGCAGCAATTAGAGTTGACAAGAGCATAGAGACCTCCCTGACTTGCTAATAAAAAATCCAAGGCCATACGGGTTTAGATGGCTATTTGTGAAAAGGAGGTAACTTCTACTTATAACTGACTAAGGGTGTCTGTTGTAACATCTGCATAAATCTCAAGAGATGCCAAAATATTAAGGAGGGCAAATTCCAATTCAGCAATACCAATGAAGGATAAAAACCAGCAAAGGCAAGAATGCAAAGGAGATTGCCTTTCCACCAAGGCATTATGTATGGAACGGGGAAGACAGAAAGGACAGTTGTGGTGCCACCTGGAAAAATGGGGTGGGGGCTGTATACTAACAGCTGGAACCAGGGTCCCCAAAGTACACACTCCGTACCATGTAGGAGGCAAAATTTTATATGCAATATATTCACAAATCCAAAACCATCTGAATCATGGAACTGTCCTGGGTTTCAAGATAGCAGAGTCATTATAAATCCAGGCACAGTTAGTGGTGTTATTCACAAAAAAGGCATTTATTCAAGGGGGGGTGGTCTAATAAGGCAATGTGTGCTTCCCTGGTCAAGAAATTCACTGATGTTGATTAACCTATTCTGCACCCCAGTAATGGAGGAGTGATATAGCTCTAAAATGGTAAGATGATTAAATCCCAAGATAATACCAATTAGCGGAATACCCTCCATTAGGTGGACAGGCAAATGTGTACACACCCAACAGTCTTTTAGTTGCAAATTAGCAGCTATGTGAAATGACATATTGACAATGAAATTGTCTCACCAGTTGAGCAGATGATGATGATGATGAAATAACTCCCACTTGGGCTTCTAGTGAAGTTGTGGGAGTCTTAAAAATCAATGAGGAAAAGGAATTTGAAAGAAAGAGTTTCTCATCTATGTTGGCTATGCACTCTAAAAAATGCTTCCCTGTCCTGGAAGAAAGTGCAATGTGATGGAGTCATCTATTCAAATCTGTGGCCACAATCTCTTGTTGAGAACCTGGATGCAGCCTATAATATGATCAAGTAACAGTTTTAGATTCAGGGCAATTGCAAATGGTGGCTCTCTCATCTTGACATGATTTAAGGGAAGCACAGATGGGATGTTTTAATGTAAAAGGCTTGTCAGTGTTGCAGGGCAGAAAAGAAGTAAAAAAGAAATTTTCCATAAGGCATATACCAATGAGCCAAAATGTCACCATCAGTTAAGTCAATATTTCTCATTGTTGTAAGGGAGCTAAAAACAATTTCACTTTTAGCAATAAAAGCACTTTTATCAAATGACCCACAACTGTACAAAGACCAATTAAGCCCTTCCTTATTGCCAAGTGGGATTGTAATAGACCCCAGGTGCATGGGGTTTAAGCAGATCCTTAGCTGGAGCTTAGAACCACATCCCATCCAGAGTATGTAGATCAAAACAAAATCTTACTACCTGGAATCCTATCGTGATTAGTAGATTACCTTCTACTGTTCTGAGGAATATCTTCTTTTTTGGTAAATCACTATCCCTAATGGGGGTGGTTGAGGAAGCCCAAAACTTGAATCTGGTATTTTAATCCTCCTCCCATTAATCTGTCTAAGGGGGTTTGTCTAATTTCAAAGACTAAATACGAAAATATTCTATAAACTGTTTAATAACTAAATCTTAATAAAACTATAACACACGTTCTTTCTTCTTCTATATACAAAGAAGGCTGAAAAAGATGTATTATACTACCATAAAATATGGGTAAGGCCCTTGATCACTGCCCATACACCAGTTGGTTAAACAGAAACTTCAAGTACCCCACAAGTTCAACTGTCCATTGTTTTTGGACATTTTCTCCTGGTGGAGTGTCTGGCTCTGCTGTCCATCTTACTGGTGTTGTGGATCCATGGCTTGACTCCTGCTAGTTTTAAGGATGCATGGGTTGTCAGTGAATCATACACTGTTTAAGCATTTCATTTCCCACAAGACATTTGAATACCATGTGCTACTAGTGAAGCCACTGGATAGGCTTTTCCATTTAGAATCTCAAAAGGGCTAATTCCTAGTTTACCTCTACGTGATACCCTAATTCTCATCAGGGCTAACAGTAGAGCCTGTGGCCATTTTAATTGGGCTTCTTGACAGAGCTTGGACAAATGGCATTTAAAGGTCTGGTTCATCAATTCAATCTGCTCACTGCTATAGGTTCCCCAAACATAATGTAGCTTCCAGCTGATATACAAGGCCTTTGACGTTTGCTGGGTCACTGGGGAAATGAAATGTGGCCTTCTAATCTGATCCTATTGTTCAAGGCACTTGGAACCTTGAAATGATTTCTGCATGGCCACTTCTCTAGCTTTGTTGTTCCTGCAGGGAGAGGCTTTGGGCTATCCTGAAAACATGTCCACAAAAACAAGCAGGTATCGATATCCTTGTGTGCTAGATAATTCTGTAAAGTTCACTTGCTAGGCGTCCCCAGATACTGCTCCTTGTGATTGCAAAGCCAGTGAACTTTTCCTTACAATTTTTGGATTATTCTTTAAGCAGATTTCACATTACGCCCCCACCCATTCAGCTTCCGGAGGTAGTCCCAGGATCACAATTTGTCTGGATAGTAAGCCCCCCCCATTACAGTTGCACTTTGATGATCAGAGTGATGAAGGTCCTGTATCATTTGTCATATGAGGACCTATGGCACCACAATTTTTCCTGAATAACTCTTTAGCCAACCATTAGAACACTAGAGAGCCTTCCTGCTCCAGTTTGTTGCTTTTCAGTGTACTGTGGGTGATCCCGTAAAGTAGCTTGAGTCAACAACATTTCAATCTTGAGTTTAGAAATGTCTTTTGGGGCAACTACCTTAGTTATCTCACCAGCCTTATGATTTCCTTTAGGGATGGGATCACTTCCTTTTTGATGTATGAACAGCTGTATGTTTTGGGTAGGTTATAACTTCCAGAAGCATCAAAATTTCTTCTACATGTTTCATACCACTACCAGCTTCAGTATCAATACCCTCTCTTTGCACAAAGCCCAATGTGCATGCAATACTCCGAAAACATACCAGAATTTGTATAAATGTTGACGGTCTTATCAGAGGCTACACTGTGAGAGCATGAAACTTTGCAAACAGTTCTGCTTTTTGACCCGAGTTGTGAGGGGATAGAGGGTTGGCTTCTACCCCCCCCAACACACACACACACACACTTTGTGACCACTACATACCCTGCTCTCCTCCCCCCTAGACTATATAGTGCTGCTGCCATGCACAAAGTACTCCAGCTCTTCATTGAGTAATTGGCCATCTTTCAGATCAGGGCAGCTGGAGTAGGTAATTTCAATCACATGTACACAGTCATGTTCAAATTCTTCCTGCTTGTTTTGTGCCAGGAGGTTTGCTGGATTAAGTGTTGTAGTAGTGGCCAGGTGATAATAGAATTGTCCAGGAATATTGTCTGCTAATTGGTCATCCTGCTTGGAGTAAACCAGGGACTTCCTTTCTTTTCCAACATTGTTAATACAGAATGTGGCACATATACAGTCATTGGCTGGACAAGAGTTAATTTTTCTGCAGCTTTTACCAGAATACGCATGTCAGCAGCAGCTTGTAGGCAAGCTGGCAATCTTGCTGCTTCTGGGTCCACCTTTTTTGGAAAAATATGCCATAGGGCATTGCCACCTGCTCAGCATTGATGTTGGTATTCCAGTAGTCACCCGCCTTTGTTTATGTACAAACAGCTGAAAAGGCTTTGTCAAGTCAGGCAAACCCAGGGCAAAATAAGACATCAACTTCTGTTTAATTGGAAAGTAATTGGAGAAACAATAATCTGATTTACTGCTTTTAAACCCTGCATGCAGTAATATTCAGTGAAGTGGGGTTTCTTTACTGGTAATACTGGGGTGTTGAAAGCCAATTTAAACTTACAGATTAACCCGTAAGTGGTAAACCTCTCAACTGAAGTCCCTTCCTTGTTTCCCATTTCAAGTTGGAAATCTACTTGAACTGGGATCACGTACTTTGCTCTTCCTGGCTTTTCATTCACCCACATCCAAGGAACCATAGCATCCAATATGTCTGTTGGTATTTTATTTTCAACTTGAGCAATTGCAAAAGAGCCACTTGCACCCTGACCCACTGGCACGGCCAGTGTCATTTTATTTTCATCAAATGTTAAATCTGCTCATATTTTGCCCAGCAGATCTCTCCCTGATAGTGGTAAGGGGCATTCTGGCATACATAAAAATTGGTGGCTGAGTCTTTTAATTCCAAAACATAATGTTCTATTTCAAGATTGCTGACGTGCACACACACAAACACAGTATTTGTGTATAAGAATATTTACTGCAGTTTAGGCAGATAACAGCAGACAGGAATGTGATTCTAATGCCTAATAAAGACAGTTTGCCTGAAAGGAGCTAAATACAATCCATCATCCAAAATGTTCCAAGAGTTATAAGATGCCAAATCGGGTAGTCAGTCAGTTCAAGAGTCAAGAATCACCAACAAGAAGCAGGAATATGATTCAAGAACTGGATAGCCAATGGTTGTCTTCAACTAGAACTGCAAACACAGTATCTAATTAAATCTGTCTGCAGCCAGCTGCAAGTCAAGTCATCAATGCATAATAAAAACATGAATTAAAATGGGTTAACATGAGCTATCTCATCATGGTTACTGGGGAAGAACATCAAATGCTCATGAGAAGATTTGGAGATGATGACAAGACCAGAATACAGCTGAAAGAAAGTCTGATCACTGACAGTGCCAGTATTGAAAGAGAAGTTCCTTTTTTTACAAAGACATCTGCAACTGGGGCATGGTTAGTGAGAAACAGGATCCTAAGAAAAACTTGATAGGGTCCAATCAGAAATGAAACATACTTAGCTATATGTTTTAGGAACAAATGCGTCAGATGATTAGATAGTAAGATCATGCAACGGAATGACAATGATACCCTCTATTCAATAGAGTTTAGTAGATACATGGACATAAATGACACATTCATCTCTATCAAAATTACTGGATAGCCAGTTGAACATCAATATTATATAAATGTATGAACCTACTATAGAGACAATGGTGGAAACCATCAAGGAATTCTATTGCAAATTACTAGTGCTAAATGCAATGTTAAGACAAAGTAATGAGTCATTAGAATGCAAAAGATGGGGGGAAATTCTCTATTACAGGAACTACAGGAAGATCTGGATTTGGTAAACATATTATTACAGGAAACAGGTGAATAGAGTTATGGAAAGAAAATTCTTTGTTTATTCCTAACATCTCCTTTAAGCAATACAAACACAGTCTGTACATATGAGCAGCACCGGAGGCCCAACATTGGAATCAAACCAACAATATAATAAGACACTGAAGATGGAGATGTGTAGCCCAATCAACTAGAACATTTACAGATGCAACTGGTGGTACAGGCTGAGAATTATAGCAGGTGTAAGGAATATTAGGTATGTTTGCTGCCTTGATTTATTTATAAAAAATAATAAATGCAGCATAAAAATTTAATTAATAAATAACCAAATAAATAAATGTTGATATATATGCTTATCATGAAGAAAGGTACAAGAAAACATGCAGGTTATGGGTCTTTGTCCCATTACTTCAGTCTATCCCACCCGGTCAGGCAGGGAAGATATGTCTTTGAGGGAGGTGAGTGGTTTAGAAATGTGAAATATAAATATTAGAGACCCCGTCAATTAAAGAATTCTGACTAGTGGGGTCTAGGAAGAAAGCTTTCTCTGCTGTTGCCCAACCCTATGCAACATTCTTCCCCCAGTAGTGAAACAGGCCCCCACTACCCTGGCCTTCCAAAAAGGAGTTAAGGCATGGTTCTGTGGCATCACGTAGGGAGCCCAGGGGAGCACTCAGCCATGGGGGCTGATTACTCCCCTGAAAGCCCACCCTTCACCTTTTAACTTATGTTAATCTCTTGCTGAGGTGGCGCAGTGGTTAGAGTGCAGTACTGCAGGCTACTTCAGCTGACTGTTCAGCAGTTCAGCGGTTCAAATCTCACCGGCTCAAGGTTGACTCAGCCTTCCATCCTTCTGAGGTGGGTAAAATGAGGACCCAGATTGTTGGGGGCAATATGCTGACTCTGTGAACCGCTTAGAGAGTGCTGTAAAGCACTGTAAAGCGGTATATAAGTCTAAGTGCTATTGCTAAGTGCTATTGCTTTTAAATTTTAGAAGCCCAAATCACAAACTACATCTGATTTGTTTTGGCTATGTCATAAGTGCTAATTCATTGGAGAAGTCAATGATGCTAGTCAATGATTCTTGTTAGTGGAACAAGAAGAGGCAAGCAAAGAACACACTGGCTTGACAACATCAAAGCTGACACAAAGATGAACATCCAATTTCTGAAAGAAGCTGTGCTTGACGAGGTAGCATGGAGAACGCTTGCCTATAAAGTTGCCAAGAATCAGACTCAACTGAATATTTAAAACAACAATATATACTGTTTTATATTTTAACATTTTATTGTACACTGCCCAGAGTCCCTCTTTGAGAGAATGTGAAAAATAAAAAATAAATAAAATGTATCAATGGGAAGACTGTCACAATAATGTATTTCAAATTTAATTTTGTCATTATTTCAGAATGCAACAGCCCCACATTCAAGACTATTGTCAGTATTCATAATAGCTGTAGACATATTCATACTGGAATTTGTGTAAAGAGAAATATGGATTTTCAGTAATGAGGTGGATAAGGGACACTAAAAGACAAAGTTCATAGGAGACAACACCTACCACTTGATCTTTGAAAGGAGATAGTTGTCAGCAACATTCAGATTTTGTTTGCTTCCTCAATCCACCCTAGTTATCCCAGCTAGCGTTAACTTGACTTGCCAGGTAAGAGATTATTCAGATTCCCTTTGAGCCATATAATACTGATGTTTAACTATTGTAAGGTAACTTGGTTCCAGTTTATCTCACCCACAGAGGGTAAATGGAGTTTAGGATTGTCCCATTCTTTCTAATATCAGTGTTCATCTTTATTCTTTCAATGAGCACAGTTGGATCATTCCAAAAATTACAAAATGCTTTCTACATGTTTTGAGAACTCTCTAGGTCCGTGATGGCAAACCTATGGCACGCATGCCACAGGTGGCACGCAGAGCCATATCTGAGGGCACGCGAGGCGTTGTCCTATGTCAGCTCCAGTGCACATGCGTGCACTAGCCAGCTGATTTTCGGCCTTGGGGAAGGCTGTTTTCGCCCTCCCCAGGCTTTAGGAGGCTTCCCTGAAGCCTGGGGAGAGTGAAAAACAGCCCAACAGGCCTACCGGAAGTTCGGAAACAGACTTCCGGTTTACCCGTTGAGCCGTTTTTCGCCCTCCGGAGGCTTCAGGGGAGCCTCCTGAAGCCTCCGGAGGGTGAAAAAGGCCCAAGAGGGGGGCACATGCGCGGGGATGCGTGCATGCGCAGTGCGGTGTGCATGGGGGGTTGTGTGCCAGCACGCGCACTAGTGCACGCGCTCCCATTTTTGGCACGCAAGAAGAAAAAGGTTCGCCATCACTGCTCTAGGTACACAGAAGTGTATAAATGTGTACATTAAAAGAGAAAGCAGTATTTTTAAACATCAAAATTTAATGTCTAATGGGCTTCCAGGATAGACAACATTTTCATATATTTGTACAACAAAGAAGTACAATAATTTATCACTGTGGAAATGTCTCTATTCTTTTCTAGACCCAATCCTTAGCCTAGGAACTAAGTATGCAGCTGAAAGTTGTTAAAAGTATATCATGTTGACATTTGCAATTGTTTTTTTTTCCAATTCTATTTTTATTTTATTCAAAAAAAGTTAAAATAGAAATATAAAACTCCAAAATTTTAAAAAGCAAAGAAAAAACACAAAACAAGTCATTTAAAAAGTGCATTAAAAACACTAATGGATATACACATATTACCCTCCCCCCAGTTAACTACTGGTTAATATATTACAAATGTATGAGTTTCCTGCTCCTTGCAAAAAAGGCCCTCCAAATTTTTAAACTACTAAATCCAGTTGCAAGTTATTAACCTGTCATCTATATACTATATTAATGACATAACAATAATAATAAACAGCAAGATTAAAGTTTAAAAAGCCTCTGTTAACAAACTGTTATTGTAATCAACTCGTAGAAAAATTACCACAGCATTTTATCTATTCGAAATTGTCCCAAAGATAACAATGATTCATCCTGGATCAAATATCCATGTTTGTTTCTTAAAACCATTTCTTATCAATTATTGTCTGGTTAAATATAATAAGACTCCAAAGCTGGTCTGTCTTCTCAAAAAGTCCAGATGAAATTGTTTTCCAATTAAATGTGATAAATCCATTTCCCAATCTCCTTCAATCTTCTTAGGGAAAACCAATTCATCACTTCTTTACTTAAGTCAGGTTTTTGCTGTTGTAGAAGAATGCAGGCTTGAACTTTAGGGAGGCATGTGCAATTGACTCAGTTCTAAGTCTGTAAATTATAAGTCTGTAAAATCCATATTTCTTTCCAGCAAATCTGATGCTTTCAGATCACATTCCTTTCGTGAATCTAATTTATCTACAGCTACATGCATCTGAATATTTTCCACAGCCATCATTTCATCAAACGTAAAAAAAAAAAAATTTTCAAATGTTGGCCACATTTGCTTGCCTGTAATCTGATACATTGTTGCTCTGTGTAACTTAGCAACAATAGATAAGAGAACACAGGAATTCCCAGAGTGAAAAAAAATAGATAAAACAGAGAAGATGTTTTCTGGATATTTCGATCCAAAGTTTAAAAAAAAAAAAAAGCTCCAAAAATTTTGCAAATTAGTAAGATGCAAAAAACCCATAGTAAGAGTCCAATATAGATGTAAATCAAATGAAAACATTTTCACTACTCAAGAACACCCCATGTTTTTCTTACATAAAAGCAAAAGTTATTCAAATCAACAGTATAAATCAAAGAGAAAAAGAAAAAAAAAGAACAGATAAAGTCCAGCAGGGGTTTAAAATAAATCAGCATTCAACTAGTTAGTCAACTTTTAAAGATAAAAAATAAAATGAAACAAAAGTTTCAAAAAGTGAAGTTAAAACCCAGGCATGCTTAAGAAAATGAGGAAGATGGATGACAGGTGACTTTCCAACCACTCCCACAGGGAACTGGAATCTTCAAGACTCCTCTTCCCAGGTGGGCCCTCAGCTGTTTGAAAGCTGTCTTGGTTCATTCCTAAGTACTCCCATTCAAACCAGGGAGCAGCACTGCCAAAGAACAAAGAACACTGGCAGCAAAATCAGCAGATTGTCGGCAGGAAAAAGAAAAGTTCCTACCATTCAGCAGCCATCTTGGGGGAACACTCAACATTTACAATTGTGAAGAGTGGGAAGTAGAACTAATCTGAGCTCTAACTGATTAGAGAAGAGAAAGGTAATTTATTGCCCTCCAGATATTTTCAATTACAATTCCGATTTTGTCATGCTAGTTGGAGCTGATAGAAGCTGAAGTCTCCAACTTCTGAAGGCTTAAAGTGCATGAAAGGCAAACATTGGCATCAGGGGTGAAATGCTACCGGTTCAGATCGGGAGAACCATTAGCGGACATGTGGCCTGGTTCGCTGAACCGGTAGTGACGGATGACTGGCCACACCCCTGAACCGGTCCCCCGGTCGCCGCTCGCTCACCCCGCCCCATTTCTGCAAAGGCAGAGCCCTCTGCAGGGCAATCCAAAGAGGGGAGGGGGATGCTGCAGAAAAGGACGCCTTCCACCCGGGCCCGCTTGCCTCCCGTGCTGGCTCCGTGGTGCTTGGGGCTCCGAAGCAGCCCACTGGCTTCCCACCCGGCCACCTGCCTGCTGTCTTTGACTGCTTCTGCCACTCCGGGAACTCAGCCCGTGGAGTTTGGCGCTCTGGGGGAAGGAGGCTTGGCCGCAGCGCCGCTTCCTGCCAGCTAAGAAGCAGAGCGAGCGGCCCGGCCGTGCTGGAGCCCGCGGCGCTTTCCCTTCAGCCTGGGCGGCAGTGCTTACCCAGGCGGGCCAGTGCGGGTAGCCCTTCATCTTGCCGAAGACCAGGTTGCCGCACTTGTAGTCGCACGGAGCGGGACATGGCGCAGGCCGAGAGGCTGATGCAGCCCCCGCTGAGGCCACCCTGGCCGAGCAATCGCCGCACCTCCGCAGCAACAGGTGCACCGGGGCCGCCTTGCCCGCTTCGCCTCCGTGCGCTGCGCTTGGAAGGGGCTGCCGCTGCCGCTCTCCCTCCCTGCCTGGCTGCACATGTCCACCTGCACCAGCCTGCCCTCCCGGAGCACCGCCGCCGCCGTTCGCGTTCTTCCTTCTCCTGCCACAAAACGAAAGTGAATGATGGCGGGGTTGCTTCAGGAGGGCAGGCAGCTCCAGCCCGAAGCGGCAGGAAGGGAAGGCTGTCTTAATTGCAAATGTGGCGTGAAAGTACAGAGCCACTTCGTTCCTGCACTAAGGCTCCAGCGACCCTCCTCCTCCTTCTCTTCTCGTGCGGGGGGGGACATAGCAAGGTGATGGCTGGAGCCTTAATGCAGGAGAGAAGCCGCGTCCTTTTGCATCCTGTTAAAACCCTCCTTAAGCGAGCGGCCGGCTTCTCTCCTGCACTAAGGCTCCGGCGAACCTCCTCCTCCCCCCCTCCTTCTCTTCTCATGCGGGGGGGGGGGGGGTAGCAAGGCGATGGCCAGCCTGGAGCCTTAGTGCAGGAGCGAAGCCGGCCGCTCGCCTAAGGAGGGTTTTAACAGGATGCAAAAGGAAGCGGCTTCTCTCCTGCACTAAGGCTCTGGTGACCCTCCTCCTCCCCCCCTCCTTCTCTTCTCGTGCGGGGGGGGGCATGGCAAGGTGATGGCCGGAGCCTTAGTGCAGGAGCGAAGCGGCCCTATACCTGCCCTCGCTTCCTGCCGCTTCAGGCTGGCTCTTGCGTCCTCTGCACTCGGCCGAAGAGCCACGGGGGGGACGACACGGCAAGGCGATGGCCGGAGGCTTAGTGCAGGAGAGAAGCCGTGTCCTTTTGCGTCCTGTTAAAACCCTCCTTAAGCGAGCGGCCGGCTGCCCCGCGCACACGCACGTAAGAGTGACAGACAGACACAGGTGTATACACACACACACACACACTCACACACACACACACACACACACACACACAGAGCTACAGAGGGGGGGAAAGAAAAGCAGGAGTTG
>QLTV01002279.1:2886928-2904676 GCA_003457575.1 Thermophis baileyi
GAAAAAAAAAGAGAGAGGCAGGGAGGGAGAAAAAAGGAAGGAAGGAAAGAAAAAAAAAAAGAGAAAAAAAGAGAAAGAAAGAAAGAAAGAAAGAAAGAAAGAAAGAAAGAAAGAAAGAAAGAAAGAAAGAAAGAAAGAAAGAAAGAAAGAAAGAAAGAAAGAAAGACTTATGAGCACAATTGAGCCCAAAATTTTGGTTGCTAAGCAAGAGTGTTGATGAGTTTCACCACATTTTACAAGTTGGCCATGCCCACCCAGCCACATGACCACCAGGCCATGCCCACCGGGCCACGCCCACAGAACCGGTAGGGAAAATTTTTAGATTTCACCACTGAAAGGCATGTTTGGAAGAGGATACGTACCATGGGATGGGGAGGGCAGAAGTAACTTCCGTATTATTTTATAGGTCAGTTCAACACTTATTTGAAGTGGGTGGTGAGTAGTAAGCCCATTTGCACTGTGTACATACCAAGAAACCTTTCAGGAATGGTGGAGGGAAAAGTGTTCTCTGCCACCTCCAACCATTACTGTAAGAGTCCTGTACCCAGCCATTTGAATTCTGAACAAGAACACTCTTTAAGGTATTGACAGAACAAATATTTTTAAATTAGGTTTCCACTTGTAAAATCCTAACATATACATATATTAGAAATAATTATTGACTGAAAAAGGGTATCTAAAAGATATGAAGTAAATCTACAACAAGGAGTGGGACATGGCCAACCTTGGCTGACTTTGAGAAGCTAAGCAGGAACATATTTGGTTAATACATATTTGGAAATACCAAGGCTATAGGCTAGATTGGGAAACTGAAAAAGCATCTTGGAATAAACAAAGCAAAGCACTTCTCATTGTTGCCCAAAAGGTAATAGAATAACAGAGTTGGAAGGGGCCTTGGGGGTCTTCCAACCCCCTGCATAAGCAGGAGACTATTTACCATTTCAGACAAATGGCTGTCTAATTTTTTCTTTAAAACCTCCAGTGATGGGAGTATCCACGACTTCTGAAGGCAAGCCTTTCTATTGATTAATTATTTCAACTGTCAGGAAATTCACATGTCCATGACATTAAGCAGGAGTTAAACTCAACTTGAGGAAGTACTCAGTTTTTTAAACATATCAAAAAGTGTTGCAGTATATGCTTTCATAAACTGAGCCCATTTCCTGAAGCCCTAGAACACAAGTTATTGGTGATAAACAATTTCACACAGATCACATCAAAAAGTTTGATTCTGTTTGTGCTTGAATGGAGATGATGGTTTCCCATTTAATTACTGCTTATGTGAATAATCACTGTGCTTTTTTTCTACCTATTAAAGTTTTATGCAGAATTGTTTGCATTTCATGGCCACATAAGTGACCTCACTGCTTATAATTCCTCTACAGCCACATACTTCTTCCAACTGACTAAGACTTTGTGCAATTGATGGATTTTCATCCACGAAACCACATTTGCCAAACGAGGGTAATTCAACTGATGGATTTTAGTACATTAAAGATTATGCTTAGTCTGTTTTTGTTCACAAAAGTTGGATATCCTTTGAGAAAACCCCAAACTAAACAAAATTTACAACCAGTGGTAAAGAAATGTCCTATCAAGTTTAAGAGTGGGCAATATAAATAAATATTTCAGTTCATGGGAAAAATGCAAGGGAATGCAAACACCCTCGGGACTCGAGAGATGATTTGCTTTCCCTTGCATTGTCCATAAGTCCAGGGGATTGCCAAAAAGAATTATCTTAATGGACCAGGAAATTAGGCAGAGAGTAAATGAAGTTCAACAATATCTGGCAGATATCATTACACAGTGAAATATATACATAAAAGAATCATAAGAGGGGAAGGAATTATTGTTGCTACTAATATATGAAAGTTTTAGCATCAAGGGTAGATGAATCGAACTATCTCCTATGCCGGGGATAACAATTTGGGGACAGTGATAGACAGATTCCAAATGTGGAGAACACTGACAAAATAACTATGGACAAAATGCTTCAGTGGAAACCGCAAACACTTACAAAGCACCAGTTTACTACAATGCTACCTGCCACCCACACTAGTCTCCCTCTATGGCACACTCCTACCTCTGCTTATCTCTGACCTGTTTCTGGGAAGGTGGACATAACTGCCAAGCAAACTGTTGCAACCTCTCATTATTTTTAAATCCAAGGATTTTAATTAATTATTTTTAATACAAGAAATCAGATGGGTCAGGCAGTGTGAAGAAGCCAACAGAAGTGCCTATGAGCATATTGGTGGTACCATGTGGTGGATTAATGCAATACCCAAAGGACCACAGAAAGACCATTCTGGATTGTATCAACAGATGCACCAATACTAACAACCCTGAAGTACTAAATGTTGTTTGTTTGTTAGATTTATTTTATGTCTTTCCTCCAGAAGTTCAAAGTGGCCTCTACTATGCTCCATCCTATTTTTTGTCCACAACAAAAAGGCTAATCTGAGAAAACCAGTCTCAAAGTCACTTGGCAATCTATGGCTGAAAATGGTCCATTGCTCTCCCCAGTCCTAGTTAGCCCTCTAGGTTAAGAAAAACGTTAGTAAAAATCTAAATATATTATAAAGATCTTGTATATAAAGCATACATCATAAATCAAACTATAAAAAAACATGGGCTCATTTAAGCATGGTTAAAAAGTAGTACACATTTCAAATATTTTCCAGTATCTCAGTGAACAAAAACAAGACCCCAATACAGTGTAGGAAGTTAGCACCGACCACCCTCCTAGAGGAATGAAATATTTTAGGAAATATTAAAAAAGGCAGAATATTATATTTCCCTGGCTGAGAAATGGAGAAACATGTTTTTAGGCAGAAAAAGACTCACTCTTAGTAGCCCCCTCCTTTGTCAATGGACCATTAAGACCAGAGCAAACTCACTCATCCCCCCCACCTTTGTCAATGGGCAGTCTATTCTACATAACAAAGAAGAACCATAATAGGAATCCCAAAGCCATCTCACCACATGGCACCTGAGAAGATTGCATCAGCCAAGCCTAGGACACAGACAAAAGCCTACAGAGTTAGCTAAGACCCCTGCCCCCTGGGAATCTGACCACCAATCAGAGCGCATTTCTTATACAGGAACAGGAAACTGAGGTGGGGCCCAACAGAGGGTATAAAAAACTCAGGGACTCTCAGCAATGCCCTTTTCTTCTTCTTCAACATCTTCGAAGTGATCCCCTTTTCCCCAGGACCTCAAACCATGTGGTCCTGCTGTCCACCATTAAACCATCTTTCTAAACAGCCTCCATGCTTCCAGTGTCTTTTTCCCCACTTGGAACTGAACCCAGAAAGGACATTTCTTACAACAACAGCAAAGGCCAAAAGCAAGTAATGGGCTGCCTCTGTTTGTAAACACACAATGTTCTGAGCAAGACTGGCAAAAGGAATCAACGCCATTAGAAAAGTTAGTTCTATTATGCTTTAGTGTTATATCTGCTTATGTGGGAGTAAAATATACTGAGCATACTTGCAGTTCTATTGCAATGTTCATATAATTGGGTTACAACAGATGTATGGCACACAGATGTCTGCACTGCACAGTGATCTCACACATGACACGACATTATTGTTCAAATGACACATATGATATCCTGTAGATCATTCACATCATGACATAACACAAGTAATACAAATTTCATAACTCGCATCATTTGCTTCTAATTATGCCTATGCTGTGGCATAATAAACTAGTAAATGTCCATGTTAAGTACATACAAGCATGATTTTATTTCAAATATTTTAAAAAGAAAATTTAACGTAGTTTATGTTGTATTTGAGACTATAAAATGCATGTGCAAACATTTAGGAGAGTTGATTTATGCAATTATAAGTGTCATTTCCTATACAGAGCTACCAATTGAGTGGGGTGTCCCTCGAAACGTCATTTCTACAGTTCTGTTCTTCTATAAAGGATTCTTGTTCTCATCACAACTGGCTAGCTATTAGAGCTACCAACTTGTCTTTTATGCTATACTAGGTGCACTCGTTGCCAGGTTATTTCAAGGACCAATTCTGAGTGTTTGTTTGACTGTTGAAGCATTGAACAACCTGGAAACCATAATTTCTTAAAGGCTCTCTCCCTTCCTTACAAGAGCCCATTCCTCAATTCATCACTGCCATCTTTGCAACTTGTTTGACTAAATGCCATGTGGCCTTCACAGCAATTACACCATATCTGTGAGATCTCCTTTGAAGTACAGTACAATCCTCCCCCAAAAGGTACTTACAATTGGGTTTCAAGTTACCCACTACAGCATTAGGCCTCCCAGGATCTCCCCCACCCGAGACACTCCATGTTCCACTTAACAATTGGCGGGTTCATTTCATGATTGCATTGGGAGAGCAGGCATGGGAGGGGTCATTAAGTGAGGCAGTTTAATGGAGCAGACTCAAGGAGTACCTGCACTGTAATGCAAAAATGAATTCCTTTCACAGGGTTTTGGGGGTGATCATATTGTATTCATCAGACTTCTGTTAGGCCATGATGAATTGTATTCACCTTTGATATGTTAAGACATATACATTTATTATTGGTTCCGAATTGTATTAGTTAATGAATGTTCATTACAAAGTTACAGTAAGAAACAGCAATGTCATGCAGTGTTTTAAATAAAGGTATTTGAAAAGATTGAACCAATTTAATTATCCATAAATAAAAATACAGCAAACAGATGAATTACATATTTCGGAAAAAATGTTTATTAAAGATGGGAAAGTGGTTGAAGAAATTTAAAGATATATGGGATGGTCTGAGAAAGCCAGTGGGTAACATACAGTCTGTTGTGAGGAAGGAATGTTGAAAGCAGCAAAAATGGCTGTTCTGCCCTCTTTATTATGTGGGAGCAAGGGTTGGGATTTGTCAAGAGAAGCATAAAAATAAGTTGAACTAAGTGGGATTGGGGAAATTGAGAAATATCTGTGGCAGAACAAGAAGAAAGAGAATCACGAATGGATGTGGCTTGAATACAATAGTGAATAAACAGTATGAAAAAAAGTAAATTGAAATAGTTTGGACATATTGTGAAAAAGAATTACTTGAAAGCAAAATATACAATGTGAAAAGGAAAGAAGACCAAGAAAGTTGGGGTTGATGAGAAACTGAAAAGAATCTTACAGAACAAAAACCAGTGTACAGGCATAGTGGAAGCAATGATAGCTTTGCAAGACAAAAAGATATAAGTAAAACAGTGTTGATACAAACCATATTTAGTTAGGCTTCTCTTTGATTTCTTATCTCCTACTTTCAATATTTTTCTGTTCTATTTTTTATTCAGCATTTTGCATAAAGTTACTTATCTCAAAAAGGATGAATATGTATGCTTGCATGCATATAACATGCTTTTGAGAATACATTTTAATACATTCTAGTAGCTCCTTTTAAAGATTAAATTAACATACACTTCTTTAAATTGAAATTAATAAATTTTTGTTTTGTTTTACTTTAATCAAATATGTATGTAGGGTGGTTTGTTATTTTTGAATTTCATTTACTTTATATTGATGGACATCCATACATTGGAAATGGGGGAGGTGTTATCTGTGAGATGCATCCGTGTGAGGGAAGGCACATTGCCTGTGCTAAGATTTCATACTAAGTTGGGATTTGATTAAATTCACATAATATACTAAACTATAAACCATTTTTACAAGCCATATTGACTGAATTCACACAACAAATTAAGGCAAAAGCAGTATGAACCAACCATTTTTTATTTTTATCTCTTCTAATCAGTTGCAGAGGTCCTGATCATGATCCCAAAAGTGGTTCTGGCTCATAGTATGGAACCAAGGTTAGTGAATTTTCAGTAGTGGTGCCACAATTTTGGAATTCTTTCCAAAGAAAAGTGCTACTACTTTCCACACTGATTTTAAATAACAACTAAACACAAAGAGTACTTGTTTACGTGGGTGACTTTTAAATTAATTTTCTTTTATTATTCTATGGTTGGATATTGCATAATTCTTGCTTCTATACTTTTCTTTTATAACATTTAATTTATGGTAGAGAACTTTTGTGCTGACCTCTAGGCTGCATTAAAAGGAAAACTGATATGCCAATAAAATTAGTAATAAATAATAAAATCAAGCAAATCACAGTAGCATGTTAGGCAATCTCTATTACTGAAATAGCGTATGACCACATAAGTACAAACTCCCCCAAATCTTCTCTGATCATGACTAATAAAAATTAGAATAGTTGAAATCACAAATAAATTTCTCCCCTTCCCTCCCTCCCTCAAATGCTAATGTATAATTAATGAGACAAATTTTGTAACTGGGCTGTATAGTCCAGGCATATACCAGGATTGATTCTATTGGTAGTCAACATCAATAAACCTGACCTGAGAACAGATAGCTACTTCACTATATAGAGAAATACATGAAAGCCTCATTTGCAAATCATCCTAGATTCATCACCAAGAATCTATAGTAGCAAAATCTATATTATACGCACAATTACTCAAAAAACCAAGAACCCCTTGGTATAATAACAAGAAATATTAAGTGAAGATAGTTACTAGTATCCCCTCAGTAATATTATGAAAATGGAACAGTTGTCCAGTCCTCAAAAATTAAACATATCCTTCTAGCCCGTGTGCTAGAAGTAAAATAATTTTTGGAATTAGACTGATTTTGAATAGCATTAATTCAGTCAAAAATTACTATCAAATCCTTAAATACCCTATGCATTTTTGTTTTCATTTAATATAGTTTCAGCTGTTTCATTTAGCACTATTAGAAATAGCCATACTCTTTTGAAACTATTGGACTAATTGAAAGGTTGGACTTTCTGAACTTTAAGAAACAAAGGCATGGATTTTAGTTTGGGGAATTTAACAAAACATTCTTCCAGGACCACTGCCTTTTTTTCTGTACATGTATTATCCTGTTTATACAATCAGTTTTAGCCAATCTACATTTCATATAATTCAACTACTAGCGCATCCCCACTAATCATGAAGACTCTTCAGCTTGTAACTGATCCTGAAGATACGATAGTATATTAGAAAGATATAAGCTCTGGAAATGGAAACGTGGATTCATGTCTGACTTTAGCCAGAGATTTATTTGTTTTTGTAATATTAGACAAGATACAGTATGTTGCAATGTTTTTCTTTACCTCATCGTAGCAGTTTCTGATTTCTAAGAATTCCTTATTGGATTACTGAAATGGCTCTAGGGTTCTGGCATGTAATCCCTCGTGTTACATAGACTCAGCGTTAATGCCCCGAGTCAAAAAACAAGCAGAGAAGTAGCTATGTTGGTTTGTTGTATTTACATGGTTTCCACTTCCTCACTCAGGGGTTACCTGCTTAATTCACTGTTCAAGTTTCACATACCTCACTGAATCATAAACTGACCACCGGGGCTGTGTTGACAAAACATGCTAAAACATACTTATCTAGCTTTTCATTGCAGACATGGACACTGTACTGCTATCCTACTACAGGAGCCTTAGGAAGAAGCGCATTTTGAAAAATAGTTTTGGAGAAACAGTGGAGGGTGGTGAAACACCTCCCTCCACTGGACAAGGTCACCAGGCTTTAAAGAACAATATATCCTACATATTACCTAGATTTTGATCTATAGTTTCCATTCCCAATATTGTCAGTGGGAGTATCAGTATATTCTATGGGAGAATCCCTAAAAAATATGATATATTGAGTATGTCAGTGAGTATGTCACTTCTATAGGGTAAAAACAATAGGAGCGTTCAAGAATACTAGTCAATTAAATTACCAAGCTGGTTTGTATCACCCAAAGTTGATTGAAAGACAGTATAGTTCCCATTACTTATTTTCACTTTCATTTATACCATACTTTCATTTTCCAAGGTTTAGCATTATTACTGTAGACTGTGCAGCTGTAGGAAGCTAAATATGAATATATGTCTCATTTTAAAATATCTGAGGGGGAAAAAAAACCCCTCTTGGTATAGTGTGTCAAGTTTCTGCCCACCTTAGAAGCACATTTAATTTTCTATACTATCTCCATCAAATCTTACTGGGGTCAGATATTCTAAGGAAAGGATGGTCCTTTCTTTCCTTCCTTCCTTTTTAGTAATTGGTTTTGCTGTCAAGAACCATACAGCACTTCAGATTCAATTCCAAAAAGGTGTTGTAGAATTCATGGGGATGAGTAGTTTTTCAGCGTGCAACTTTTAAAGCAGCGGCTCTTTTCCTGGAATCCATGTCAAAATTCAAGTCAACCCTACATAACACAAATATTAAAGAATAACATTGGAGCGGAATCTTAAATTAGCCTACCTCTCTTTAAAACAAGGGGCTCTTAAAAAAGAATTGCCTGCTTTATCTCCTGCTACTGTAAAAGTAATGAGAGTCAGTGTTTGAATATCATTTTTGGGAAATGCTGGAGCAATAGTGTTCTTTTAAAAATTTCCTACCTCTAGGTCCTCTGAAAATGCTCTTCGCTTTGTTTCTAAAAGCAAACATACCTCATAATTGGCATTACTAGAAGAAAGGATATGCCTTATCTGATAGCCATGCAGATATATCCTGTAACAATACCCTGTTTCACAACTTCAGAGTTCTACAATAAAAAACACTAGAGTTACACAATAAAACCATGAAATCTGCTCACAGTGTAGAAAGGTTCATGATGATAATATTATGAGCTTTCTCTTCCCAGATATGATAAAAAGTGAAGTAAATAAATACCTATAAAGATACCAAATCTTACTAGTTCTGAAAGTAAATCCAGATTAAATATAGTTTTTAAAGCTTTTTTTTTTTAAAAAAATAGTCATGCTGTAGATTACAATATGTTATAGAAACCTTATTTTCTGATTTTTTTTAATCTAAATAGTATTATTTTTATCTAAATGGTAACCAGTTAGTGTGTCAAAATTTATCTATAGCAATCAATGAAGAAACCTACAGATATGCTTTAGAAATATTATTTACCTGGGAAGTATTATTTTTCCCAAGATAAAATTATTTTCTTCCTGAATATGCCTGTGTGTATTGTTAATGTAGCTAATTGCAACTGTCTTACCAACTTGTCAAAACTATGAGTAACATATTTTTTTCTGACATAGTCACAAGGAAAAACAAAGTTTCTCTCACAAATCAACATCAGGTCCTGGTGCTCCAAGATTGATTTTTGAATGTCTGTCACTCTATAGTTTAAACAACTGCATTTTACAAAGACAAATATTATGTTATAATTTCAAAAGATAGCCACCATGTTCATAGTATTAGCTTGTACTATCCAAACATATATCTAAGCTGATTGTGAATTTATTAAACATCCTAGAAATGTACAACTTTTAAAGAAATGCAACTGTCTACCTTTTCAAAATTACATGAACGACATGTTTAAACGCTATTTATTTACTTACATGGACATACATTCCATTTAACTCAAACCTTACTTCCGAACAGATATGTGCAAGACTGCACACCTAGAAAACACGCACCTCCCTGGAAATGTGTATTTCAAGGCAAACATGTACAGAACCCAGGCTGCTAAATCACGGGATACTGCTAACCTGCAGCTGCAAATGTTCCACGACTAACCTCCTATTTATTTTGTTTTATTGCAGGTTTTTTCCCCTGCATATGACATTGCGGATTAAAATTTACCCAAGTTCTACTACAAGTTTTCCGCATCTTAACTCATCGGAAAAGAATGCGCTCGATACGTAATCTATTAATCTGGGCGCCTGCCTTTTTAAAGGAATACGCTGCTTTAAAACCAGCCGATTGCTGCCAGGAAACATGTCCCAAGCCCACTCTCCACCAACTTCTAGAATCTCAAGAACGGTCCACCAGCGATGCTGTTTGGAACACTCGAAACTCCTTTCGTTTTTTGCAAAGGTTGCGCAATCTCTCTCGCCTCCAAAACGGAGCCAAGTGTCAATGGACTCTACAGGCAGGCGGGCGGGTGTGTGTGTGTGTGTGTGTGTGTATGTCAGAAAAAGCCCAGCACCAACGAGGCTGCCCGCTCAGAAGTGACACTTCTGTTCTTATGCCCCGAAACTTTTGCCGAGGGCTCCCCAATATATCACCATTGGCGCGCCTCGACACCGCGCTCGGAAAGTCGTCGTCGTCGTCCCCCCCCCCGCCACCCCACCCCACCCCAAGGCGGCCAATTAAACCACCGCCTCTCCTTTTCGGGCAGGTACCTCTTCCTCTTGCAAGTTCGCCTCGGCCGGGCTGAGCTCTTGCTCGCTTTTGCCGCTGTTCATTGTCTCCGCCGCCGGCCCGAAATGCCCTCTTCGCCTCGCCTCGCCTCGCCTCTCCTCTCCGCGGCGCGTCTAGGCTGAGGGGTCACAAACGGGCAGGCGCGGCGAGGCGAGGGAGGGAGAAAGCAGCGGGGCTCGCGCCCTGGCTACCACCAGCTGCCCTCAACAGCATGCAGAGGGTTCTGGCGGAATGGCGGAGCCCGAGCGTGAGGCGGAGAGCGGCTGGCGGTTGCCGCTGCTGGTTCCCTCTGGAAGAAGGTGGGGAAGAGTCCCAAGCGTTGCCTTTTGCGCGCCTTTGCTCTTAGTTGGCGGAGTGGGTGTCTCCCTTCGCCTGGCGCTGACTTCTTGGGACGACGCGGAGGAGCGTGGAAAATAAGATTTCCCCTCTGAAAGCCCCCCGCGGCCAGAGCACGTGAAGCGACCTCGAGGCTGGAGATTTGGCAAAGCAAAGAGGGAGGAGGAGGAGGAGGAGGAGGAGGAGGAGGCGCTTCGAAGGGTGATAACTTTGGAAGCCGCCTGCCTTTGCTGAAGACTTGAGTAGCCTGTCAGCTGTCCTGGCTTCTCCCACCGAGCCTGCCTGCTTCTCCGAGGGCCCCTTTCAGGCTTCAGCCTTTTGGAAATAGGGGGACAAATTTTGATTGGATGCCATGATGGCATACAGGTAGTCCTTGACATAGGAGACCACAACCGAGTTTCTGTTGCCTTTGTTAAGTGAGTTTGACAAACACCCCCCCCCCATTTTACCATCTTTCTTTCTTGCCACAGTGGGTTAAGCGAATAGCTGCCAATTGGTTAGGTAACACGGTTGTTAAGTAAATCTGACTTCCCCCATCGACTTTGCTGGTCAGAAGGTCACCGAAGGGGATCACATGACCCTGGGATACTGCCACCGTCATAAATATGAGTCAGCTGCCAAGCATCTGAATTTTGACCATGGAGAGGCCGCAATGGTCTTAAGTGTGAAAAACAGTTATAGGTCACTTTTTTCTTACTGCCGTTGTTACTTCGAATGGTCACTAAATGAACTGTTGTAAGTCGAGGACCACCTGTATTCTCACAAAACGGCTGCCTTGGGAGCATGGCCAGTCACAAAACTCCTGCTTCTTGAGAGTCGAGCGTGTGACGTTGTCCCCACTACCCACTCAAGGCTGTTTCATTCCTGCACTGCTTGCTGTCACCTGGATTACCTCCGTCAACGCTCTTGCAGGTGGACACATTTCTAAACAAAACTGCAGCTGTCCACCCTTTTTAATTTCCAAGAAGGCCTGTGGCGTTTACTTTAAAATTCATTTTTATCAAGGCAGTGCTAGAACTTTGGTTTTGCTGCATGGCAACTCCCAACTTTTTTTTTTATTATTATTTATTCCTTTTTTCAATAAGGTGAACCGAGAACCTAATAGATGACAAGAAAAGTGGCCTAGGTGTCTTCCCTTTTTGCATCAGTTTATGCTGCCAAAGTAAATCAATCTCATGTAAGACACCACATATTTGTATATATGGTCAATATTTTTTTCTGCAAAGGAAAAAGTAGTCCTATCAGCAGGAAAATCATGCCTTGCTTAGAAGTCCCACTTAACATTTGACATGCATACAATGTTGCATTGTTCCTTTTAGTTTCAAAGTGAACTGAATTTAAGAAACTTCTAGCAGGAGTTAAAAAGAGTTCAATCCTGAACACTTCCTGCCTTGGTTTGCAAAAATTAGTACAGGTGGTCCTGATTTAACAACTGCCTCATATAGCGACCGTTTTCATCACAGTTATGACAGTGATGAAAAAATAGCTTTGTGATCAATCCTTGCATTTATGATCTTTGCAGGCCTATAAAGCAAAGGAAAACTGAAGTAAAATCATAACACAGTTTCACTTAGTAACTGCTTCACTTTACAATTGAGTTGTTAGTCCCAATTATGGCCACTATTACGAGGACTATCTATAGGGTTTTTTTAAAAAAAGAATTTACCGATTCACACTTCTTTCAATCAGTAGTACTTAGGATTGTTCTTCAAGTGATATTGATTACTTTTATACTTTTTCTTAGTGATAAATTAGAACCAATTCTAAAGCTGTCATTAATAAAAGAGAAGCTAATTATTTCCAAAATATGTATCAGAACATGCTAACTTGATTCAAGTAGTAAATTTAGGCATGAACCTAGAATGTCCCCCCACAAGGGAGATTATCCACTGAAGCTCTATACAATTCATGCCTTCTAATCAGTTTCTGGGCAATATCACAGCAAACATGATGAATAATTCAAAACATTGGCAATGTAGGCATGTAGAACAATTATTCATCCTGAGACATGATCTCCTTTTTGGCTGTTCCTGAGAATAATTTATTTGGGCATGCCTTTATCCAATCAGTGGATATATCCAGATCAGGAACTTACAGAGAAACATAGGAGGGAGATGCCCTTGAGAAAGAGTAAATCATAATCTATACATATTCAAATATATATTCCTCTCCCTGAACAAGAGTAAAGTATGACTCCAATTCAGAAAAAAAAAATGAATAGGATGTGATGTTTCGAAAACAATGATGTAATCATGTTGGTTAGGTTAAGTTCATGACTTTTCCTGTTATTTTTAATTATAATTTCTAAACATTCCAATAAATAAAATGATTCACTTTGCTTAAGTCTTTTGCTCTAGCAGACTTCACACTGAGGTTTATTAATGTGATGCCTGTCTTTCCATCACTAAAAATAAAACTAGTTGATCAGAAAGGATATGTAATGCTTCTTCATTTCTCTGGGACTCTTTCATGCATTGATAGGAAAGAACACGCAGCTCCTTTGAAATCCTTGCAGTTTGTAAATTCACATATGTGTGAAAGAAAGTTGCATCTTAATATCTTCAGCTGCCTTATGAGAGGAGGGGGAAGCAAAGAGGGAGAGAGAGGGGGAATGCACATTCAAAATGTAAATTGGAATACCTATTTTAAATGCAGGCACTTCAGCTTCACAATATTTTACTATGGATCAAAAGAGTGTTTAAAATAGGCTCTTTTAAGAGTTAAAAGAGACCTAGGAGGTGTGACATTGGACTCCACAACTGGAAATTTGACTGTTCTTTACTAAAAGCCACCATGAAGGAAGTGGAAATTTCAGAACAATTTTCTATGTAGAGGAAGATTTTAGCCCTTTCCCCCTCCAAACCCCCCTCTCCCTTTAAAACAGTTATTTGTTTGTCCCATGGTGAAATATATGCATACATATACATATATGATTTTTCTAGTCATGGTTATTATGAAAATGATGTAGGCAGGTGGAAGAATTTAAACCAGCTCCAGTTTTGAACTCACCATGGCTATTTTGTTTTTGCAAAACAGGTGACCTACATAACATTTTCTGCCTAGATATACATCTTCCCTGTATATACACGCACAGAAAAATACTGGCTAAGTTTTAGTCCATATTCCTTATTCAAGTATGATGCATCAGAAGCCAGATAAGCCCTTCTGTTGTCCTCATGTGAGAGGCATTTACTTGTACACTCCAGAATTCTAGAAATTAGGGAAGGAAGTCAATGAAAGTTCCCTCAAGATTCCTTGGCCATGATACAAAAGTGGCATTTCAAGCAAGATATCACATCAGGGGTGGGTTATAACTTACCTCGCTGCTGGTTCGCTTCCTCCAGTGCCGCATGGCTGCGCCTCAGCGTGCGCGCTTTGCGCACACATGCGCACATGCGCAGTGCCAAAAAATAAAATAAAAAATCCCCCCCCCCAAAAGCCAAAAACAAGATGGCGATGCATGCACAGTGCCGGAAACTCGGCTTCTGCACATGTGCAGAAGGATTTTTTTTTAAAAAAAATTCCCCCCAAAAAGATGGCGGCGCCCACGGACTGGCACCAACCGAACCAGATCCGTGACGTCATCGTGACATCACCAGCGGGTCACTACCGGTTCGGGCAAACTGGTCCAAACCGGGAGGAACCCACCTCTGTATCACATGCTTAGTAATCGTGTCAAGATTGCTAAAAGTACTGGAGATCTTCAAATAAATCAGATCCATATTGTTAGAAGAAATGTCCTTCTGGGTTCAGTTCCAAGTGGGGAAAAAGCAGAGGTGGGTTCCTCCCGGTTCGCACCGGTTCTATAGTACCGGTAATAAACTGGTGGTGACGTCACAAATCCGCTTCTGTCAGTGCTGGTCCATGGACACCGCCATCTTTTTTTTGGATTTTTTTTTATTTTTGGGGGGGGATTTTTTGCTTCTGCGCATGCGCAGAAACCGAGTTTCCAGCACTGCATATGCACCGCCATTTTGTTTTTGGCTTTTTTTTTGCTATTTTTTGCTTGTTTTGCTTCTGCGCATGCACAGAAGCCGAGTTTTTGGCACTGCACATGCGCAGGTGCACACGGCCATGCAGCATGCAATGTGTGCGCAGCCATGCAGCACGGGAGGAAGCAAACCGGCGGCGAGGTAAATTAGAACCCAGCCCTGGGAAAAAGACACTGGAAACATGGAGACTGCTTGGAAAGGTGGTTTAATGGTGGACAGAAGGACCACATGGTTTGAGATCCCTGGGGAAAAGGGGGATCACATGCCTCAAAGGTGTTGAAGAAGAAAAGAAGGGAGTTGCTGAGAGTCCCTGAGTTTTTTATACCCTCTGTTGGACCCCACCTCAGAGTTTCCTGTTCCTGTATAAGAAATGCACTCTGATTGGTGGTCAGACTCCCAGGGGGCGGGGGTCTTAGCTAACTCTGTAGGCTTTTGTCTGTGTCCCAGGCTTGGCTGATGTAATCTTCCCAGGTGCCATTGCTGAGTTTCTGTTTGCTAGATGGGTCTGCCTTAAGGGGGTAGATCTTTGTTATGTAGAATAGACTGCCCATTGACAAAGGTGGGGGGAATGAGTGAGCTGGGCTCTGGGCTTAATGGTCCATTGACAAAGGTGGGGGCTATTAAAAGTGAGTCTATTGCCTGCCTAAAAACATGTTTCTCCCATCCAGGGAAATATAATATTCTGCCTTTTTAATGTTTCCTAAAATATTTCATTTTCTAGGAGAGGGGTGGGTGTTAACTTCCTACAATATACAGTAAAAATGAATGGCAAATCACTTCACATGTCAAACAGTACTGCAAGGGAAAAGAATGGGAGATACTAACCAACACTGAATGGTAATCCAGGATCCAATGCTTTAATGGCTTTTTTTTTTTAAGAACAATAACAGGATCAGAAAAGAGTCAAGGGGGAACATTGATAAGACTGGCAATTCCGGGTCATCCACTTCAGCAGTTTATAAGGATTCTGTCAGAGATTTCTTCCTGTTCTTTTCAGGCTGTACAGTTCTTTTGTTGATCAAATATCTAGGAACATAAGGAACAAGTGCCCAATTCTTGGACTGTAATGCCAAACAGCCCGATCAAGACAAAGGCATCTGATTCTACAGTAAGTGAGGGGCAATCCCTGTGAATATAGATAGAACTTTCCTTTTCAGAGATGGAGAATGTCATGCTGGGAAGGCTTCAGCAGTCTGATGGAGTAGTCCATATAAGGAAGTCAATAGTGAGGCTAGTTTTTCTTAATAGCTGAAAGACAATTTCTTGTACTGTGGTTCCATTTTTTGCTTGGGTATTGCCAATATTTATATAATTGCCAAACACTTGTCTAGTAAGTTACAGTATTTACAGTTATAGGTTTGGTATGTTTCCCAGGCTCTGTCTGAATAAATGTCATTACAGTCTATTTTCTCTGTCCCTCTCACATAGCTGAACTTGATTAGGTGCTAGTGGCATGCCTGTTCAGGTCTCCCACAATCATTGCCTCATTAAAGAACAAAGAAAAGTCCAAAACTCAACTATGTGCAATATGGAGCAGGGTTTTTTGTTTTTTTTTTGTAGCAGAGTGCCTAATGCTGCTATGAATTCCATGTTTTATGCATGTTTTGATACATCTCCAAACAAAGAAATAGTTTAAAACCACAAATGATATATCAGCTAACAACAAGATGTGAAACATCAATAAAACTATACTAGATAATACATCTATAGTAGATGAGATAACTACCTCGATAATTAATGCTCTAATCTAGTCTAAGAAAAAGACAGGGGATTCAACATGTACTTTTCCTGGCAATGTTCATTTACTGAGATAACCTTTATTCTTGCAAGAGGCAATAGCTGGTATCCTTCTGGATTAATTGTCTCGTGTCATTCTTTTCTGGAGAGCCTGAATCTGAAAAAAATGATGCCAGGAAACTTGCTTAGTCTCAATATATCTATTCTATGAGGTTGTTGCAGGATCCCATCTTATTTCTCATTTACATCTTCTTCAAGTAAAGTTAATATTAAAACCACAAAAGTTAGTTTTTCTTAACATAAATAAGAGAATATTGAAGAAAAAATTCAATGCATATATGTTGATACTGTGAAAATGACATATTTTGGGGTTAACTGGGAAGGAACTGAAAAGAATAATGCCAATTTTATCGTACAGTACCTTATATGGTATGGCCATACTTGGAATGCTATATGCAATCTGGTAATCACATTTTAGAAAATACATAATAAAGCTTGAAAAATGCAGAAATGGGGATCTAAAAATTATCGAGGGACTGGTAGAACAATATACCTGCCCATATAGAAAAGCTGAGAGCCAGTTTGGTATAGTGGTTAAGACACCAGGCCAGAAACTGGGAGTTTTAGTCCTGCCTTGGCAAGGAGCCAACTGATTGACCTTGAGCCAGTCACTTTCTCTCAGCCCTAGGAAGGAGGCAAAGGCTGTCTACTTATGAAAACCTTTGCCGAGCAAACTGCAGGAACTTGTCCAGCAGTTTCTGACAACTGGACATGACTTCATGGAAGAAAAAAAACCAGAAAAGCTTTGAAGCCTTTTTAGCATAGTATGGAAGGCAAATAACAGGCATGACAGAGGGCCAGAAAAGTGGTGGTGTGGAGAAACAAAAGTTTCTCCACACCATAATACTAACTTCCAGTATCATATAATTCACTTCAATGGTAAACATTTGAGATAAGCAAAAATAATGGTTTCTTCTTGCGGCACATATTGAATTCACTATTACAGAAAGTAATTGATGCAACCAACTGGATGGTCTATGGAGATTCTCAGTCATCCAGGTCATGGTTGTCCCAAAGGTGCTTTTTTTTTATTCCAAGAGGCAACTGGACTTTCTGGTTTTTCTTTGAAGACGTTTTGCTTCTCATCCAAGAAGCTTTTTCAGCTCCGAGCTGAAGAAGCTTCTTGGATGAGAAGAATAGAATAGAATAGAATTCTTTATTGGCCAAGTGTGATTGGACACACAAGGAATTTGTCTTTGGTGTATATGCTCTCAGTGTACATAAGGAGAATAAAATACATTCATCAAGAATAAAAAGATACAACACTTAGTGATAGTCAAGGTTACTAATAAGCTATCAAATCGTACTAGGAAACAAATAAAAACAATATAATTGAAAGATACAAGCAACATGGTTATAGTAATAAGTGGGAAGAGATAGATACTAGTAAGGAAGAGAAGAATAATAGTAATACAGTCTTAGTAAATTATT
>QLTV01002279.1:2905127-2929713 GCA_003457575.1 Thermophis baileyi
GTATTTTAACAGAGGGATCATTTGAGATGCAGTCATTGGTGTACAGAGAGAAGAGAAGTGGAGAGAGCATACAGCCCTGGGGGGCTTCTGTGCTAATTGTGCAGGTATCTGATGTGATTTTGCCTAGCTTCACCTGCTGCTTCCTGTCTGTTAGGAAGCTTATGATCCATTTACAAGTGTGTTCAGGTACAGCTAGCTGGTTTAGTTTAGTTAGAAGAATGTCCGGAATGATGGTTTTGAATGCTGAGCTGAAGTCTACAAAGAGGACCCTTGCGTAGGTCTTTGGAGATTCAAGATGTTGTAGGATGTAGTGCAGAGCCATATTAACAGCATCATCTGTCGATCTATTTGCTCGGTAGACAAATTGCAAGGGGTCTAACAGCGGATCTGTGATGGTTTTCAAGTGGGACAGCACTAGCCTTTCAAAGGTCTTCATAACTACAGATGTTAGAGCAACCGGTCTGAAGTCATTCAGTTCCTTGATGGAGGGTTTCTTCGGCACTGGGATGATAGTAGAGCATTTGAAGCGAGAAGGAACATAGCACATCTCTAGTGAATTATTAAAGATGCGGGTGAAGATGGGGGCCAGTTGGTCAGCACAAGTTTTTAAGCAAGAAGGAGTTATCTTGTCTAGACCTGGTGCTTTTCCTGGCTTCTGTCTGCGAAATAGGCTTTGCACCTCATTCGCTGTAATCACCAGAGGTGGTGGGTCCAATGGGATAGGGTAGGTTGTAGGAGGCTTTTTTTTAAACTGCAAGGATGGAATAAATTTCCATTTCCATCAAGAATAGAATTGCTGCAGTTATCCAGGTGAAAGGAAAGTTTGCTGACAAATAGTTATTTCCCTTGAGTTAAAACAAAACAAAATAAAATCCAGAACTGACATCTTCTAGACAATAGTGTATTATAATGTTTGCTTCGCTCATAATTCTGCTAGTGGCAACAACCAAGTTCCAATGCAAAGTTCTTGTAAGAAGGTTTTGCTTAATTTCCTGCTTCATTTCTGTCATACTTGACACCTATTTTTGTATTTTTGAGGAATGTGAAGCTATTATCAGAGAGGGCAGAGGTGGGTTCCTGCCAGTTCGGACCGGCTCTATAGAACCGGTAGCGGGAATTTCCCCCCACTCGCCGAACCGGCAGCGATGACCGGCTGGACACCCCCCCGAACCGGCTCTCTCGGTGGCGCCATAGGCACCGCCATCTTGCTTTTTGCTTCTGCGCACGTGCAGAAGTGTTTTTTGCTTGTGCGCATGCGCAGAAGCTGGGTTTTTAGCACTGCACATGTGCCTGTGCGGCGCGCAAGGCGCGCGTGCCCACACGGCGCGTGAGGAAGCGAACTGTCAGAGAGGTAAGCCAGAACCCACCCCTGAGAGAGGGGGAATTATAACAGTGAAAGGCTTCCAGAGATAAGAGAAATTAACGGAATTTAATTAATTTGATTATTTTCTTATACTGGTGGTCCTTGATTTACAATAGTTCATTTAGTGACCATTCAAAGTTACAACAGCACTGAAAAAAGTGACATATATGACCATTGCAGTATGCCTATAGTCACGTAATCAAAACTCAGCCGCTTGGCAACTGACTCATATTTATGACGGTTGCAGTGTCCCAGGGTCATGTGAACACCTTTTCTGAACTTCTGACAAGCAAAGTCATTGAGGAAGTCAGATTCACTTAACAACTGTTTTGCTAATTTAACAACTGCAGTGATTCACTTAAGAACTGTGGCAAGAAAGGTCATTAAATGGGTCAAAATTCACTTAACAGCTGTCTCACTTAGCAATATCAATTTTGGGCTCAATTGTGGTCGTATGTCAAGGACTACTTATATAGGAGATCTTAGCTGTAGCATCACATTATAGACAAACTGAATCCAACTGTGCAGCCTCTTATTGCCCCCTCCTTCAGATTTAAAGATTGGAGATTGTTGGAAGGGGAACTGAGTTGTAAAATGATGAAAATCTTTCCAGCTACAAAAGTAAAAGAGCCCTTTTGATAGTTTGTGCTGGAGCAACAGGGAGAATCCTACACGTTTCAATGACTGTGATTTTTTTTTTAATTATGTGAGAGATATTTAATAGAGAGTGCTGAAACTAGTATGTCCCAGGAAAGCTCAGATAAGATCTTGTCATTCTTTGTTCTTTGTTTTGATCTTACTGGGTATCTCCGTTTCTCATGCTTTCTCCTGTGCAAAGTGCCAGACTCTTTTTCTTATGATCTGGGGCCATAGCAGTTGGGAGGAAGGCAATGGGCCTGGTTAGGTCTGCTTCAGAGATTCATGACTGTGCTCGGGCTAAAGCGATCCAGTCTCTTCCTGCTCAGTCAGGCCAGAGGTGGGTTCCTGCCGGTACGGACCAGCTCTATAGAACCGGTAGTGGGAATTTCCCCCCGCTCGCCAAACCGGCAGTGATGGCCGGCTGGACACGGCCCCGAACCGGCTCTCTCGGCGGCGCTGTAGGCACTGCCATCTTGTTTTTTGCTTCTGTGCATACGCAGAAGCTGTTTTTTGCTTCTACGCATGCGCAGAAGCTTGGTTTTAGTACTGTGTATGCTCACATGCGTGCACGCGCGCACGCGGCACGTGAAGAAGCGAACCAGCAGTGAGGTAAGTTAGAACCCACCCCTGAGTCAGGCAGTGATTTGGTAGGACAGATACTTTTCCCAGCCCTGCCATTCTAGCCTTTAGCAATTCTCTCTCTTGACAAAGTGTGATAGCAACTGTTATGCTTCAACAGAAAGAGAAAACTAGCTGTGCCCACTGCCCAGTCAAGCATTATACCACAAAAGATACCGAAAGAGACTTCTCCAAGTCATGTCTCCAAGTCATGTCTCGAGCCAGTATAAAAGCAGTCTGTGGACAGCTACTATAGATTTGATCTCCCTCTCTAGACTACTCATTGTCAGCTGGGAGTGCCTTATTGGTTAGTGTACGGTGGGGGCAATCCCAGTTCTGAATAATCTTGAAATCACCTACAATTTACTTTCTGAATGATGCCCAGGCTACATTAGCCAATGATGGATTTATTCACACCTTAAAAATTATGATATTTCTATTTATTTAAATATATAACATAAAGCAAAGAAGAACTTAAAGGAGCAAGTACTAGGGCTGTGCAAGACTTCAGGTTTCAAGAAAAAGGTGCTTTAGAGCTCATGGGAGTACAAATGTAGCATCTGCCCAGAATTCCTAAAAGCAGCTATGATTTTTCCCAGGGACTGCACACTCACCATAGAATCTTTGAATCGAAAATGGTGCACCATTGCATTCAATGCATATTTAATGTACAAAGTTTAATTTTCACATAAATTTCATGGGTTTGACCCAGTGGTTTTTTAGTGGCTAAGCTTATTGAAGAGTTTTAAATATTGTAAAATGTTAGTAATTTGACTTATTTGCAAACAAAATAAGGTAAGAGATAAAATTTAAAAATAAGTAAATAAACAATAATTAGTAATACGTGAAGCAGTAAAATGAGCCAGATCACTATGTCAGCCTTACACGACCAGATAAGCTAATTCTACTGTATTGTAAAACTATATTAACATAATCTTGCGAGTCTGAAAGTACAATTATCCTGCCGTCTCCTTTATAGCCCAAAAAACTAGGGAGGGTCTCTTCTGGGCCTCTTGCCTTTTGCACATGTGGGTTTTGCTGTCTCTTATCAGATGCATCCCTAAGTATCTCCCCCCCCCCCCGGGGCAATTTCAAGAAATTATATAAGTGCTTGGCATTATCAAAACGTAATTTTATTGCATATAGCTGCTATATGCCATCAACAGAACCCAATTAAAAAAAATGGAAGGCAGTCACAGAGTCTAGGGAAAGCTTGGGAAATAGGGGTACTTTTTGTTTGTGCATAAGAAGGGCTATAAAAATCAGCCCTGAATTTGGCAGTCACCGATCAGACTTAAGCAAATTGGTTGAGGCAAACAGATATGAAATGTTTACATGCTGCAGAAAAGGGCCTATTCTGCTATACCAGTGTTGTAAGGAATATCCTTCTGGGTTCAGCTCCAAGTGGGGAAAAAGACACTGGATTCCTGGAAGTTGCTTGGAAAGAAGGTTTAATGGTGGACAGGAGCACATGGCAGGGGCTCCTGAACAGAAAAGGTGGATCACATGCCTCCAGATGTTGGGTGAAGAGAAAAGGGCAGGAAAGATGCTGAGTCTCTTGGTTTTATGACCTCTGTTGGGCCCCACCTCTTAGAGCCTCGGTGGTGCAGTGGTTAGAGTGCAGTACTGCAGGTACTTCTGCTGACTGCTGGCTGCCTGCAATTTGGCAGTTCAAATCTCACCAGGCTCAAGGTTGACTCAGCCTTCCATCCCTCCGAGGTGGGTAAAATGAGGACCCAGATTGCTGGGGGCAATATGCTGACTCTGTGAACCGCTTAGAGAGGGCTGTAAAGCACTATAAAGCGGTATATAAGTCTAAGTGCTATTGGGGCCATTGACAAAGGGGGGGGGGATGAGTGAGCTGGGCCATTCCTTGATGGCCCATTGACAAAGGTGGGGGCTACTAAGAGTGAGTCTGTTTCCTTTCTAAAAGCATGTTTCTCAATTTCTCTAGGGATATTCTATATAATATTCTGCCTTTTTAATATTTTCCTAGGATATTTCATTTTTCCAGGAGGGGGTGGGTGCTAACTTCCTACACCAGAATAGGAGGAAAACAAACTGGAGGTGGTACAAGTACATAGGAATGCCCTTATGTTAAACTGTTGGATGCTGGAGGAAGTATGTATAGGTTAATCAATCAAGGCAAAAGACACAAAACAAGCGGTATCCCATGGTTGGATAGACCTGGAGGAAATGAAGTCCCTGTGCACAACACTATTTTAATGAAGCTTAAAGTCACTCTTAGGCTCCTTCCCTTGTTGTATAAAAAGCAATCATTTGACAAAATTGTCTCTTCCCTACAGCATCCCCCCCACCCCCCTTTGTTATTCTAGCTACTGCAATACTGTTCTCTTTCCAGTGGGGAATGGGCCTCCCACTGGTATGTATGGAAGATAAACAATTGGGAAATTGAGCAGTTAATCAAAGCTGTTCTGAGACACAACAGAGACCTTGGGTTAAGAGCCCGCTTGTATTAAAATTTGCAGAGCATAGCTGGACAGGACAGAAAATGAAAACGGCCACATTGCGCAACCAAGATATGCTCAATTTGAAGTTAAAACTAGCGGATTACTTCGGATAATAATCTGGTGAATTGGAATGGAACCAGAGTAGGATCTGTACAAATAGGAATACACACCAATATTATATACATAAATCAGATAGAGCAATGTTTTACTGATAAAATACTGTTTATGCACTGGTAAAATAGAGGGAAGTTAGTAGCTGATAGATGATAGAATTTTTGCATCATTTGTTCAACCTAACAAATTGCTTGCACTTTTATTTATTCCTTTATTTGATTTATACACCATCTTTCTATTCTGGCTGGTAAACAAGGCAGCTAACAAAACTTAGGCTTCCATTGGTGAAGGCTTTTAAGTCAGCTTCTGCAAGAAGCATCTTTTTTCTGCAGTGATGCAATACCTACAGAACAGCTGCTACCATTTTGTGTACATCAAATCCCATCATTTCCATTTTTTTAATGAATACTGTCAAGACCCATTTACTATATTCTTACCAATTTGCACCTGGATGTCTGTTCTTGGATTATTAACTGCTGGCATTGTCTGATGTTTGTACTCTGGAAGAAGATTTAAGTTATGGATGTTTGTTGGTTTTGCTCATGTTTCAGTGTTACGCTTTTTATTTTTTAATCTCTACATGCTGTTTTGAGAGGGCTTTTGCTTTTGGAATCTGCTCAAAGACATCTGACATAAAACAAGAAGGTAAACAGATATGATGTACAAATATCCAGCAATACATAAGTAGCATACCAAACACTTTCTCCAATGTCCACAGATGACCACAGATTTCACATTGGCAGATAGGAAGTCCAGCAACTAGATTGCTAGTTTCCTGCTGCTAAAATGCTAGCAAGAAATTAGCATCCTGCTTTGAGTCCCTGGCAGGAAAAAAGAAATTGCATGGCTTCGTCCTTTGCCTTGTAACTGTATTCCGCTTTGATGGGAGGGAAGAGGACAAAGAAGGGGAAGGAAGAAGTTTGTTTAAGAATAGTGCTGGGATCCCATTGTGACTCCTGGGAGTAGAAAAACCTCTCCTGGCTGGCATGAGCCATGCTCTATGTGTGATGGCTTAACAGAATAACAGAATAACAGAGTTGGAAGGCACCTTGGAGATCTTCTAGTCCAGCTCCTTGTTCTAGCAGGAGACCCTATACCAACAAATGGCTGTCCAATCTCTTCTTAAAAACCTCCAGCGATGGAGCACACATCTTCTGGAGGCAAGCCTTTCCACTAATTAATTGTTCTGTCAAGAAATTTCTCCTTATTACTAGGTCAGTTGATTAATTTCCATCCATTGCTTCTTGTTCTGCCTTCAGGTGCTTTGGAGAATAGGTTCACCTATTGTGGCAGCCCCTCAAATATTAGAACACTGCTATCATGTCACCCCGACTCCTGATTTTCACTAGACTAGGCATACCCAATTCCTGCAACTGGTCTTCATATATTTTAGGCTCCAGTCCCCTAATCATCTTTGTTGCTCTTCTCTGCACTCTTTCTAGAGTCTGAACATCTTTTTTTTTACACTGTGGTGACCAAAACTGGATGCAGTCTTCAAAGTGTGATCTTACCAAGGCGTTATAAAGGCTACCAAGGCTACAGCATGATATCCACCGGTCAAGAAAATGAACTGGGATGGTGGCCCAAGAGATGAAGATGCCATAAGTTGGCCACTGAAGAGTCCTTCATACTTTATAAATGACAAACATGCAGAGATTTTAACAGAGATTTGCAGTCTCCTGCTAATAACTTTTTGAAGGCTGACTGGAACGGTCTTTCCCTTACACTTTTTAGGGAAAAATTCTCAATATCTAATACTGCTTATGTCAATAGCATCCCTAGCTATCGAGCAGACCTTTAAGTGAAAGGTGATGCAGACCATATATTTATATGAACAGCTTCCTAATTAAAAGCTTACTAATATTTGCTCTGGTAATGACCGAAAGAGCAAAGCCCCCCCTAGGAAGCAGCTCTCTTGTGTGCTATGAAGTATGACAATTCCATGCACACAAGAGGCCATTCTAAACTGAGAGATGGAGGCAAAAAACTTCTGAAAGGTCTTCAGAACCCAACAAAACTTATGGCATATGATTAAGTTCCAACAGCTTTTTCATGTTTCTATACTGAAGCCCTGTATTTCCAATACTTATCTCTTTATAAGCCAGACAATGTTTATTTAAAGTTATTGCTTTATATTTTTTGCCTGTTTATTTTGCTCTCCATTTTATTTTATAAACTTGGTTTTCATGTAAGACCGATATTACTGTATGTCCCTATCAATGCCATAGTAAGAGTTTTATAAGGTACAATCAGAATAATCAAGAGGATAGATTATCCATTTGGAGAAAATGTTGGAAGCTTTAGAATTTTTTTTTAATTTTGAAAAAATATTTTAATAATGGTTGATATGGAGAATGTTCTGAGAAAAATAGTTCTTCTTTCTCTCTTATATTAGATTCAATGATACTTTGACAAAGTATTCAAAACACAGTTTATATAGAAAATTCAGTGTCACAAAATGCAAGATAAGTTAAAATTATTTATTGACAATTTAATTTATTATATATGGAGGTAGAGCAGCAAAAATAGGTTGTGTTCTGCAAGATGTTACGATATGTTAGAGGTTTCTCTCATCAAAAAAAGTTTGAAGCTACTACTAGGTTGAAAATTATCTTATATTTATTGTAATAAATATGGTGATGTATTAGTACATATTTATAAATCAAATAATAGAATGGCTCCAAATAGAAACAGGGTAAAAAATAAAGCTAAATCACCTAACTGGGGATTTTAGGGTATTGCATAGTGTCTCAACTCTTATTATTTTCAAACAATAGCTATATTGGCAGGGAAGGATGGGAATTGAATCCATTACATGTGGACCATGTCAAGTTGGGAAAGCTATCCAGAGGTGGTATTCACTTACCTTCCCTACCGGTTCGCAAATGTGAGCTCGCACGTGCCCCGTCCACGCATGCGTGCGACCTTCCATGCATGCGTTTTGCCCTCGCGCACGGATTGCACGCATGCGCGCAGCTTCAAAACATGCAGGAATAGGACGACATAGAGCCAGGGTGGGTGGGCACCCGCCCGCAGATCGCCATTACTGGTTCACCCGAACCGGTCCAAACCGGCAGAATACAAACTCTGAAGATATCCTTAAGAACACTCTCCCTTTTATCCAATGCTTCTGACCTTGATATGCTATTAGGAGGGCTCCTTCTTGGAATAGATGGCTGTTGCCCCTGGTCAAGCAAATTTTCTTTTAATTTGCCTCATTTATGTTTTATCCTATTTAACAGAAACAGTGCTTCAAAATCTCTCCCCCCCCCATTTATCTGACTTAAACAGATAAACAGGTTTCTCTTCCTCCACAGTTAGAGAACAATATCACTGTTGTTTTAGGATTCCTTCAAGTTATGAAGCTTCAGCTAATCACATTCCTTTCTGTAAAGTAAGCTTCTTGGGACTTCTTTGTTTTAAGGTAGACGGGCAACCTTAAATTGCTCCATCCATCTATAGACTTGATGATCAAGAGGCACTTGTGGTTATCATTCTTTTAGGGATCCTGAGGTTTTTATCTCTAGGCATGCTGTTAAACCACAAATCCACCCTCCTTGAATCTACCCTTCCCCCACCCTTCTTCTCTGAATAGCCCTGATTTTTTGGCTGTTCTTCGACCTGGATGTAAGCCCAGTTTTCTTAATCCACATTGGCCACAATTTCTCAGATTAACAGATACAAACAAGTATATCAGTTTTGTTGACTGAAGCCTTTGCTCCTAGAAATCACAGCCACTCTGGTATAGACCAGGTTATAGACCAGTTCTCATGGAATTTTTGGAACGGCAATCCTATCTATCTAAAATAAATTGCCATAAACTCAATTTCAAATGTTAAGAAAGAAGCTGCTCCCTGGAGCACGATCGACACAAACGTAGCTCTGACTGAGGCCACATAGTAGCTCCTGGACATTATCATGAGTACAGAATGGGAATGGCTCCACAGGAACACTTGGCCCCTAGTGCTAGGCATATTTTAATACAAAACTATGGAATTACAGAATAACAGAATTGGAAGGGACCTTGGAGGTCTTCTAGTCCAATACCCTGCTCAAACAAGAGACCCCGTACCATTTTGGACAAATGGCTGTCCAATCTCTTCTTAAAAACCTCCAGTGATGGAGCATCTACAACTCCTGGAGACAAGCCATTCCACTGATTAATTCTTCTCATTAACAGGAAACTTTTCCTTAGTTCTAGATTGGATCGCTCTTTGATAAACTTCCATCTGTTATTTCTTGTCCTACCCTCAGGTGCTTTGGAGACTTCGGTTGTTCCCCTCCACTCTGTGACTCCATTCTGAGCATCTTGAAATTTTGAACATTGTGCTTTTTAGTGCCTTCAGCTTCCTCTTTGACCACATTCAGGCAAAGGAGGGAACGGCCGCACTTCGTAGGTCAGGCTGTGTGTTGCCTGAGTGGGAATTAAAAGAGCTACCCATTGTTTTGCTTTGTACAGGAAATTGGCCACATAAACAGCATGTCTAGATGACTCAGACCAAGCCAATTTGGATAAAAAAGCAAAGCAAAACACGTAATACAGCGCAGAGATGAAAAGTCTCCTTGGCAGTCAGACAAGCTGTCAAAGTGATGTGGAACACACCAGAGACCTCGAGGTGGGCTGGTAAAAGTCAAGATTACTAATGAAAGAACAGCAAGTAATATCAGCAAATAGACAGCTGGACATAACTAGAGGCCTGGGGGAACACCAAAGGGAACCAAAATATTTAGGCGGCCCCTGAGTTTATGTACACGGAACACGTTTTCAAAGGTTTGAAGATGGTAGGTTTGTTCCATCTTGCCAACAGCGTTGTGTGTGTGAGAGAGATGATATTTTTTTTCCTCTGATCCCATGGCAGTTGTTAGTCACACTGGTAAATGTCTGAAATGTGTCAAAAAGAAACAAGCAAAACAAATCAGCATTCTATTGGATCAGACAGGATGTGGAAGAGGAACTCAGTATGAAATCTCATGGTTTCTCACTTAGCCAATTACACATTAGGACACGTCTGAACTTAAGGTAGAGTAAATATCCCGAAAAATCAGCTTATGTTTTGAGGAGAGTAGTAAAATGTTTTCTGGTGGGACCCCTTCTCTATCAGGAGCTATTACAAGCTTAATCAGCTCCGCTAGCGACTTCGTCAGAGCAATGCCAGGCTAGAGCAGCGGTTCTCAACCTGTGGGTCGCGACCCCTTTGGGGGTCGAACGACCTTTTCACAGGGGTCGCCGCACGCGCTAGCCCGCTATCTTGGAAATGCTCCCAGTTCGGCCATGCCTGCGGGTCGCCGGACAGCCGGTAGCCACGGAAGCGGGAGACTTCGCCCACCCGCCCGGACACCGCCATTTGAGTTCTTTTACCCTATGCACATGCGCAGAACGCTTTGCGCATGTGCAGAGAGTAAAAGAACTCAAATGGCGGCGTCCGGGCGGGTGAGTGGAGCCTCGCGCTGCCTTGGTGACTGGCTCTACGGCACGTGGGGAGGGGGAGGGGGTCGCGGCGGTGGGGCGGGGGTCGCGGGGGGTCGCAGCATTAAAAAGGTTGAGAACCACTGGGCTAGAGGCATGGTAGAGACATTACAATCCAATTGCTTGATAATATTTGACTGTGTGAGATCAGAAAAAAAGGAGGTATGGAGAGACTAAAACCCCTCTCTCCCATGCCAAATTTTATATTCGAGATTGCTTTACCAAACACAGTCTTTGGAAAAAAATGTGATGGTAGACTTTACCTTGATAGTAAAATAGGATCTTACAAACTAATAAACTATGAATAACTTTCCATTACATTTTCCATTACTGCTAAATGAATCTATTGTTTATTCATTATACCATTGCACCATTAATGCAATGGTGACAAACAGTGGGAGAAATTCAGTTTGTTAGTACCAACTGATGGTATCTAAAACAGACCTTGTACTGATCCAGTACCGTAAAGGATGTTTTGTTAAAATACATACATATACCTACATACCAGGGGTGGGTTCCTCCCGGTTCGTACTGGGTCGCCCGAACCGGTAGCGAGGCGCTGATGGCATCATGATGGCGTCGTGGACCCGCCTTGGTCGGTGCCGGTCCATGGGCGCCGCCATTTTTTTCCATGAATTTTTGGCGGCTTGTTTACGTTTTGTTTACATTTGTGCTCTGCTGCTGCTTCAGAAAGGGCCCTCCCACCCGCCCCCGGGTTAATGCTGTCCTTTATTTTTCGCCTGAAGCACAGCTGATCAGCTCCTCAGCTGTGTTTCGGGCAGATTATAGTGACTGAGCATGCGCGGAAACAGAATTGCACCGGGGGAGTGCGCGCTCTCGCGTAACCCTAAGCCACGCCCAGAGTGGTAGTAGAAATTTTCGGAACCCACCCCTGCTACATACATGCATTACATGTCTTGACACCACCAAAAGCAAATCAACAGAGGGGGGGGGAAAGGTTGATTATCTTGCCATTACCCCTGTTGCCAGCAAAACTTTTCCATCTGGGTCTCACCTCTATCTAAAGATGCCTAGAGCAGCGGTTCTCAACCTGTGGGTCGCGACCCCTTTGGGGGTCGAACGACCATTTCACAGGGGTCGCCGCGCGCGTTAGCCCGCCATCTTGGTGCCACCGTCACTGCAGGGGTGAAAAGGTCCCAGTTTGGCTGTGCCTGCGGGTCGCCGGACAGCTGGTAGCCCGGACGCCGCCATTTGGGTTCTTCTACCCTCTGCGCATGGGCAGAATGCTTTGCGCATGCGCAGAGGGTAAAAGAACCCAAATGGCGGTGTCCGGCCGAAGTCTCCCGCTTCCACGCTATCAGCTGTCCGGCGACCCGTAGGCAAGCCCGAACCTGGAGCATTTTGCCCCTGGTGCCACGCCCCCTTTGTCACCTCATCCTACGTGGGGAGGGGGCGGGGAGGGGGTCACGGCGGCAGTGGAGGGGGTCGCGGCGGAGGGGTCGCAAGGGGGTCGCGCCATTAGAAAGGTTGAGAACCACTGGCCTAGAGGATGAAGGTGGATGGTCATTCACATACGGATTCGACAGAAGCACCAGAGAGGACACTGAATTTGCAAAACCTTCACACCATACATAGGGCGTGTGTGTGTGTGTGCGTGTGACCTGCAGACCATAACTTTAGAACTAATTACATAATTTAAAAGAAACAGGATAAATCTCAGCAGAGTGAAAAGACCGTGACCATCCTAGCAATGTGTTTGCTCATTCTGTTATAGGGTTTTTAATTGTCAAAGGTCAACCACAAGGCTGATGCTCCTTTCTCTTCCATTCTTTGTCTTGAAAAGCAGCTTGGATAGAGATTAACTTCTCATCCCCCACCCTGTCAGCAATATCCACTTGTTGACTACATAGCCAGGGGTCAGGATGCAGGCACAAAGCCAATGAGAAAGTGAAATTGTGCCATTCTGCCTACCCAGCTCAGCTGTGCCTGCCCACTAAATACCCGTGTCCGTATTTTCCCTCTCACGCCAATTGAAAACAAGCATGTTGATTCCAGTCTGAAAAGAACATGTTACCTAATTGAGCATGAGAATTATGTGACCATTAAAAGCATTTGATAGCTGTATGTATTCAGAAATGTATCACAATGCCCAGGTAGGGGCCCTTCTCTTGACACTCTGGCAGGATCACATGGCTAGTGAAAATGTGCTATGCTTGATGAAGCTGCAATATAGCTTCCTAGCATCAGAGCAGAGCAGAGCAGGGTTGGGGCAGTTTAGTTCCTTCAGGCAATTTCTATGGTTTTGCAGCCTGGGTGACTCCCTTGCCATTCAATTTCCTGTGCTTTCCTCAGCATTGTTTAAAATATTTACCCAGTCTGTTTTAAGCCCTTGGGCCTCCCAGGGGTCTAGCTATACCAGCTCTCTTATCAGAGCAATTTTGACTCATTAGCCTTTCCTCTAATGACTTTTTACCATTGGAATGCGGGGAGGGAGATGTTACTCTGCATTCATTTGATATCTTGGAAGCCTTGTTGCAAGCTTGCACATGTCCCTTAGAAATAATTATGATTAGCAGATGTGTGCATTATTGGAAAGATAAGGTGACTTCCAGGAGATAGCGGCTGGCTATTGCATGTTTGAGAGCACATACGTGATTATGTCCTCGGAGAAAATGGCCAGGATCCAAACCAAAGAACCAGGCAATTTGTTCTGGGGCTCTCATGAGGTTTTGAGACTCTTGCTCCATCAGCGGTCTCTTGCAACACACAGGACTGTGAGAGCCAGTTTGATCACCCTCAGAGTGGGAGTAAGTGGGATTTAAAGAGCCCACATCACTGGGCCTTATGAGCTAAACTGGAAGAACTGGCCAGTAGGAGTATGAACTTTGCTGAATAGGTTGGAATTTCCAGGAACTGTCACCATGTCTCTAAGGCACCAGATGCAATAGACCAGAAGCATCTGACGGGCCAATCAAAACATTATGTAGTTACTTGCTAAAACTAGACTACTAAGATCTACCTAGTCTACCCTTCTCCTTTCAGCAGTGGCAAGACATGTGCCACTGAAATTTCACAAGTAAGGTGTGAAAAAATGGCTTTCCTTGTTTGCTACTCAATGCAAGAAGGTTTTTCCCCCCATACTAGTAATGCTATGCCCTTTAGTAATAATGAGCAGTAATATTACAATAACAATGTTCAAATTTCTTTTTATAGTGGTGTAGCTTCTTACTGGAGATGAGGGGACATTATTTAAAGATCGTGAAAACTCTACCTTTGGATAATTGTCTCTGTGATGCTAACCCCTTTTTGAGGTCTCTTTGGGGTCAACAGGTCACTTGGTCAGGATGCTATTTGTTCTGGTCTTTGTTTCTGGTTAAGTGAAGCAACTGTTCTAAATCTCTATTTTAAACACGTGGATCAAAGTAGACAGAAAGTTCCTAAAGAATTATTTACAACTCAGCCTTTTACACTCATGCTGATGAGCTTACATTTTCATGCTTGGACAAGATCATGAGCTGATACTTTAAAAAAAGCATGGAACACAACACAACACACACACACACACACACACACACACACAGTTCATTTCTTTTTTAAAAAGGGATATTGAAATAAAACATGTTTTAATCACATTCTAATAATAGCTATTGATCCCCATGACTTCAATGAATTGGTCCAACCCAGCACTACATCTTATGGTAGCAAATTCCAAAGTTTGATTATGCATTATGTAAAAAAAAATTTTTTTTTTTACCACAAATCCCACGTGTTGGTTGTGGAACATGTTCAAGTTGTTTGGGGAACATATTTCACAGAACATATTTTAAGAAATATTGTCATAGAACAGGGGTCCCCAAACTTGGCAACTTTAAGACTTATGGACTTTAACTCCCAGAATTCTCCAGCCAGCTATGCTGGCTGGAGAATCTTGGTAGCTGAAGTCCACAAGTCTTAAAGTTGCCAAGTTTGAAGACCTCTGTCATAGAACATGCACAGCTCTCCTATGAGGCAGAGCAATAAAAACTAGTGGTAGGGCAGCCAATTCTCTTATTCAAAGAAAGTGTGTTCTCCTGAATGTACAGCCAATCCCTGGGTTAAGAATGTCCAACTTAAGGACAACCCCTAGATATGAACAGGCTGTCTATTACTAAAAATGGTGAACAGTGTTCTCCTCCTCTGAGTATACAGCCCATTTTCAGCAGTTCCTGAAAGCATAATGTGGCTTCAGTAGTTCATTAGCTAGAGGAAAGACAACGCCGTCCACCATTTTTAGTAAGTGGCAGTCTGTTTGTAAGCACAAGTTACGACTTAAGTAGAAATTTGAATTAAAGACAAAGCTAGGAATGGAATTTGTTCTTAACCCAAGAGCTGCCTATAGTATTAGTTTACTTATATGCCATTGAGTTATGACAGCTGTTTACTGTATAGAGAAATACTGTAGCCGACAGCTGTTTACTGTATAGAGAAATACTGTAGCCACTACCCTGACCTGTCTCCAAGGAAAAACCTGCAATCTTTTTTTTATTGAACCTTATTGGTGGTCTCCCTTTTTCTACATCCCTCAATCTTGCCAATCATAGCTATTTTTCTAGTCCAACAACTAATAGGCCATCACAGGCCAAAAGTATGTGAATTTCTGCTTGTTGCTGTTGCTTCAACCCTCACTAGGTATATAACATCATGAAATTAGCTTCACAGGAAGGCTAAAACTACGGTACTTTTATTGTGATTGACTAAAATAACAGCATCTTGAATGTCTGATTGTGCTGTATCTATTCCTCGTCTTATAAGTGAGTGAATTAGAGAAGCGTCTGCCTGAGGCATTTCCAGATGTTATCTCAGGGCTCTGCACTTAAAAGTTGCTTCAACCTTTTTTGTCTAAGTAATGGTTCCTACATATCTCCATCAAGGTCATCTCCCCTATTCTCTGTAGCAGCTAGCATTTTCTTAGTCCAGGACTGATTGATTTATCCATGCCACTCTTAGAAACTATTTCCAGATCCATATATTGAAAACATTTACCTTTTTCTCTCACTCTTTTCCGGTGTCCACCTTTCAATCTGTATGTTAGCACAAAAAATATTTTTGTTGACACAAAAGCACCTTTATTCTTCATGAATGTCTCCAAGTTTGCCACTGCCTTCTTTCCATCTTCTCTACCTCTCCAGCACACAGTGCACACTGTCCATTTTATGTATTTGTGAATTAAGGAAACAAAGCAATTTACCACCTTAATTGGAACCCAACAAATGCTATTAAAAGAAAAGATCAAGTATGTAGTAACATCAGATGGCAATCAATTTTAAGAAGACACACAACTATTGAATAGGGCCAGAATATCTGCACAAGTTACATTAAATGAGAATCAAAAGATTCAGTTTGGGGGAGAAAATTTGCCCTAAGTATCAGAGGTTTGTAAAATAATCTGGGGTTTCACACATCTGTAACTAATAGAGAACAAGCTGCTGTATATGCCTAAAGGGTTTGCCTAAGCAAAGTTTGGCCGATTTTTGGGGGGGGGGTCACTTCACATTTGCACAAATACCGGAAAGGCTTTTGACACATATAAAAGTATAGTGCTGTTCTTTTAAGAATTGGATTGTTTGCTTCTGCTTTTCTTTGCTTGGGTGTGAATCCAGTTGTGTGACTCCCCTTGGCTTTATCAAGCAGCTATCCTTCTCCTTTGAACCAAGTGGTTGGCTAGAGATGGAGGGAGTTAGTAGATTCACATGGCTAATGCTGGATTTTGCCCTTTGCTTGGCTTTCCAGGTCTCGGTGATTGATTGGCTTCCGATTGTACTCCTAGATGCTAAGGCTTTGAGCAGCCTGTAAACAGAACAAGCATAAAGTAGGAGGATCCGGAGTCCCCATTGGATACTAGTGTTGCCAGTAGACCTGTGGCAAGATATGATGTCTTGAACATGTCTCTGGCTGCTCATGGTTTGCTCTGATGGTTGGGAGTGGACTTTAGGTAGCAAAGGTGTGGTCAAGAGACCCCTCCATTGCCACTTGAAAGAGCCTTAAGTGGGCAACTCCCTATTACTGATCAAGGAAATTCCATTATAAAATTCCAGAACTCATCCCAGCCAGATTACACATGAGACTGGCATGATGGTGCCTAGTGTGGCTTTCAATTAGTCCCTAAAACAGTAGTGTCATGGACAAGCATCTAAGAATTTCATGGTGTGGGACTATCAAAAGGGTGTTTCCTGTTTGGAATATGTAGGTATTGATGATACTACCAACTATCAGGTGCTTTTCTGAGATAAACTGTTAAATTCAGGTTTTTTATCCAAATATCATTTTCTCAATCTCCCATAATTATCTCAATTTGTCCACAAAACAAAATAACATAACCCCTTCAGTTTATTAACAATGCTTAACAATAATCTACAATGTTGAAAAAAATAATTTAAAAAACCTTTGTGAGATCATCATGCTGTAACTATGTAGTTTCTGAAATACCATTTCTTTTTTTAAAAAAGAATAACAAGCTCATCTCTGTCTCCGATGTTAATATCAGGTTGTAAGTCTTTCGGTATCTGAACGGTGTCTGAATATGTTCATTTTGCTTTTTTCCTGTATTTTTTGTGTACATTCTTGTTCAGTAGAGGAGGAGGAGGATTCTACAAGGAAACTACACTGAAAACTGCAGTGCCCTAGCAAGATCTGCTATGAGCCAGTGAGAAAGAATATTGTGCAGATGAGTGTTATGCAAAGAAATGTTCATTGGAAAAGAATCATGGACTCTGGAACTTAACCTTGCAATTCCTATAGACTCAGCCTCTCACCATTTGTGAGCACATAGCATATTACAAGTACCCAGAGCCAATTGGATCTAGTCAGGTCCTCCATCTTTATTGCCAGTGAATCCAACAGGTTCTTTGCCTCCCCTATGACATACTTAACTAATCTCATAAACACCAGAGGGCCTTTACTCTGGCCTTATGTCATACCCTCCCCTCAGCTGTCCTTGAAAGCTGAGACAGGAAGAGAGAGACAATGCCCCTTTGACTCTGGACAGAAGTCAGAAGCAACAAAGCATGTGCTTCTCCAGTGCCTGTATTAGAGAGACTGTACTAGCCTCATTTCACCATTACTACACAAATACCAAGAGCGTAGAGGGCAAATCTATTACCTCTGCTGCTGCTTTCAGATACCAATCCTACCCCAACGTATGTTGTCAGGTTCTGTACAGCAGCATTCAAAATACATCAGATGATGACTGGTGCCATAAATTAAGACTACACGAGCACCTAGTTCATCATACTAGTACACTCTGTAATGTGCCGTATACTTATCTTTATGCTCCCCTACATCCATCTAATGCTCCTAAACCTTCCTTTTATTTTTTTTAAGACTCATTTTTATATACTTTTAATACTTTAGCTTTTAGAAAATGTTAGACTCCGATATACCTTTTATGCTTTTTAATTGACCATAATCCAGATGTGATTTGACTAGAAGTCTTCAGATGCATTTTGCATGTTGAAAACATTGGCTTTAAGAAATGCTTCCAAGTTGTTCCCAAAAAAGAAAATGAATCACAGAAGGGGACTTTTAGCTTCAGAAATAGTTAGGGCAGCATTGCTACACACTGAAAAATGTAAACACTGTTTACAACTCTGTTTAAAAAGCTTTGGGGGAAAAGTATTGGGAAGTGCAAAAACAAGGTGTTCAACATCTTTGAGAAGTGCTAATCTCCTAGGCTTTCTTCCACCACTGAATACACTGTAGGAAAAATCTAGTTCCGGTGGCTCCATACATTCACATGTCAAAAGGGGAACTGACAGCTTTGTTTCCACACACAGTAGAGGAAATGCTAACAATGTTTTTATCTTGGTTATAAATGCTTAATGCTTAACTAAAAGTATAAACTATCAAGGGGAATGTGAGAATGGCACATTTTATTTTTTTATATTTTAATAAATAAAATTAAGCTGCATAATTGCATGGCTACATTTCCAGACTAAGCAAAAAAAAAAAAAAGTTAGTTCTTGCAAACACAAAGTCCTGAAAGCAAGTAGTACTTCTCCGATATAATTTATATGACCATGATCCAGGAAGGCTTTCAGCTCTTCACAGGTGTTGATGTTGCTTTCATCATCTTTTTGAGATGATGATAGTTTGGGAGGATTTTCATGAGAAAGTCCAGCTGTAATGTTTGCGGCTAAAATGAAAAGCACAATGTTAGAAAAATATACATCAATCTAAACACATCTGCTTAAAAGAAGCAACTGGACCACAACTTCCATATATCCCCATCAGCATGGCCAATGCTCACGGAGTATAGAAATTGTGATCCAGAAGATTTGAGGAAGACTCAATTGCTTATTTTGGTACAGAAATGCAACATAGCTAGCTCTCTGATGATTTGAAGGGAAGGCTTTAACTCAGCAGTAAAAGACGTGATAGCCTCTTTCATGGACAATGTCACACCGGAGATTCGGTTTTCCTAACTGGAAAACTCCTGCCTGAAATGTATGATTACTGTCACCAATCAGTGTTGAAATCATTAGGTTAGATGGATCAAGGGACTGACTTGTTTTAAGTTAATTCCTATTAAGAAAATTTGTTTCCCAATTTCCCCTTCTCTCAAATGACACATCACAAATGTCTTCCTCACAAGTATAAGGCAAACATATTTTAAGCCACTCTTTTTGCATGAAGCAATGAAAGCTTCAGCAATATTCCCAAAATTACTTCAGTTCTCCACACCTTATGCAGTAATTGAGGAAATGCTGAAGGCCTTCTCCATTGTTTCACGCTGAGGAAGACCGGACTGAAAAGCTAGTTAGCTAGGTCCGAATATGGACATGAGTGTCAGTTGCCATTCATCATCTGATCCTTGGCTACTCTGGCTCCTTCTTCAACCAGCTAGGAAACCAGAATCATGATTTTAAAGCAGGTTTCTGTTTTTGTATTACATGTGAATTTACAAACTATAGTGATAATAGTAGCACTATAACAAAAAAAAAAAAAAACCATTGCAAAGCGACGTAACCTGACTTAACCTCAGTTTGCCTGTTTATCTGAAATCATAGGTCATTAACAAAAGTCACAAAACTCTTTTATCGAACAGTGCGTCCCTTATCCTGGGAGAAATAGAGATTGATCATCCACAAAAGACACGGTGATTTGTAAAGGAAAAGGCAAGAAAGAGATACACCTCTCTCCTCTCTCAACTGGACCCTCAGACCAAACTATCTGGACACAATCTTCTCTATCTAATGCTACTTATATTGCCAAGATTTTGACAACCCCCCCCCCCAAAAAAAATTTGGTTAAATCTGAGGTCAAAGTAGGAAAACTTTATCAACAGGATATTAATGTGATACAAATCACAAAGTGCACATTTTTCAGGGCTCTGCTCACTGACTGGATTGGTAAACTTGCACCCCACAAATCAGGCAATCTGATGACTGAAGAACTCAAGCTGCCTTGCACGCTTGTCGCCTACTCACCTGTGGCCGCTCAGTTTGCACTCGACGAAGACAGTCTGCTCCGTAGATGACAGTGTTCTCAGGGATGACTTCGTATGTGTTGACGTTGCAGCAGGCACCGATAATGCAGCCACTTGTCAGGATCACATTTCTACCAACGAATGCTGTAGATGTAGAGAGTAAGAAAGGTGACCTTGACAGAGAAATGCAAGAGCCAGAACAAAGAGGCGTGTGTATCTGTGAGAGAAACATCTTTTATGTCTACAGTCTTCTCTGTGTTTAGGCAATGTTTTTCTAAATGGTGGGGTAAAGGCATATAAAAGGAGCCGTGGTGGCGCAGTGGTTAGAATGCAGTACTGCAGGCTACTTCTGCTGATTGCCGGCTGCCTGCAATTTGGCAGTTCGAATCCCACCAGCTCAAGGTTGACTCAGCCTTCCATCCTCCCGAGGTGGGTAAAATGTGGACCCAGATTGTTGGGGGATAATATGCTGACTCTGTAAACCGATTAGAGAGGGCTGTAAAGCACCGTGAAGCGGTATATAAGTCTAAGTGCTATTGCTATATGCAGGCACATATTGATCGATCACTGTGCTAAGGAAGAATGGCACAAGGAGCCCTCTTCCTCTCCTAGAACTCAGGCAGTTAGCTAATGTGTTGTTTAGTTGCGGAAAACTAAGTTTCCACATCATGATAGCAGGCAGCATAATATACACAGATGATACTTAATTATGTATCTTCATCCTGAGCCAGACCAGAAATGTGGTGACCCTCCGTTAGAGGCTGTGGGTTCAGAGTAAGATAAAACCCTCCTAACAAGATGGAGATGCTATTTGTCCAGAAACCATGTGTCTCACCCTTTGCATTGGTACTCCCCCCCTCCCCCCAAGGGAACAGGCATGTCACCATAAGAATTGTTTTGGTTATGGCTGGATCTGCTGTGGAAGCTGTGGGCTCTTTGGCAATTTATCAATAATCTCATTGCCAGTCTGCAAGAGAACAATTTTGCAGTGGTTGAGCATCCTTTCCCTATGTACCGTATTTTTTGCACTATAAGACACACTTTCCCCCCTGAAAAAGTGGGTGGAAATGTCTATGCGTCTTATGGAGCGAATATTGCCTATCGCTGCTGCCACCTGTTGCTCGCTGCCGCCTATCGGTGGTTGGATCAGCCTCCCGGAATACCGCCGATCAGCTGTTCCAGGTGGCAGGGATCGCCGTCGCCTATCGCAGCCTCCACCTGTTGCCGCTGCTGCAACTCGCCGGCGAATGCGGCGGCGACAACAGGCGATAGGCGGGGATTGCCACTGCCTGGAACAGCTGATTGGCGGTATTCCGGGAGGCCGATCCAACCGCCGATAGGCGGCTGCTGCGGCGATAGCCGGAGAATGCTGGCGAAGGCTCCAGCGTTCCCCGGCGGAGGCAGCAGACACAGAGGAGGCAGCAATAGCGCCGTTTATGGTCAGCCAGCCCACTGATTGGCGGGGCTATGGGAGGCCGGGATCCAGCTGTCGCTCAGCTGACCGGTGGTGGGCAAAATGGAGCAGAGCCCTGACGAGCCACGTGCTGGGGCTGGGAGGCAGAGGCAGATTTTTTGAGGAGGAAAACAAGAAAAAAAAATCTGCCTCTGCCTCTGCCGTGATCCGTTTGCCTCCACCACGGCCCGTTTGCCACGGCCCGTTCGCTGCTGCCGTGGCCCATTCGGGCGGCAGCGGTGGTGACAGGCGGCAGCAATCCCCGCCTAGAACAGCTGATCGGTACTGCATCAACCCCCTCCCCCCGCCGCAATATTTGCTCTATAAGATGCACAGACATTTCCATCCATTTTTTGGGGGGGGGGGGAGTGCATCTTATAGTCCGAAAAATACGGTACCTTTGTTCTGGGAAATGTGCCAGGATGGTACCATTTGCAGTAGTCTTTGTTAAATGGGCTACCCAGCATCATTTTACAGTATACCCAGTTTGGATTTCCCAATATATCGCCAGTGCAAAACAGATACTTCTATATCTTTCTTCTGCTGCACTACTCCACGATTAACTATTGCCCACCCTCAAAGTGAAGTGCATTGGGGGGGGCTATTCTTATAGGTTTGCAAATTATAACGAGGGACCGTATTCTTTTGAAAGGCTTTGAAGATTGGCTGTATTCAACCACTGAGGCAAGAATGTTTTCTAAGTTTTTACTGATATTGCTGTATCATAATAATTGTATTATTTATACTCCTTTGTAATTATGTTTAAATTTCATATAACTGAAAAACTAAAGTAATAAAAAGGATTGCCATTTTGTCACTTATTTTTAAGTTGTACTAATAATCATCACATACTTACCTTTTGACTCAATTACATTGTTATCTCCTATTTTCATTGCTTCAGAATCTGCAAGCACGGTTAAGAATATTTGTCTGCATGTATCCCATATCCTCAGTTCTCCCTAATACAGCAAGAGATCTTTTGCAGCTCCACTGCCTTCAGGAAAGATCCTGGGAGACCATTATCCTAACTTTATATCTTTGGATACAGAAGAATAACAATATAACAGAGTTGGAAGGGACCTTGGAGGTCTTCTAGTCCAACCCTCTGCACAAGCAGGAGACCCTTATCATTCCAGACAAGTGAATTAGATCACATGCAATAAAGTTAAAAAGCAATTATAGTAAACTAGTGAAACCTCTCTCTTTAGCAAAAGATTCCAATAAACATCATGTTATTTTTAAAAAGCTGAAATAACATCCCCTATTTTTTTTTCATTTGACCAAAGCTACCATGAACCTTAGACAATATACTTAAAAGTGTAATGCTATGACATTACAATTATAACAAATTGAATTTTATTCAGCAGCAATGAATCAATGAGATTTTTTCTCTCTACTAAATTAGCAAAGTGTGGAAAATAATTGCAATTAAACTAATAATATTTTATCTGTTTTACTGAAGTAGGTGCAATTAATTAAGTGCTTAACAGCAAACAACATATATCCCAACCAATCCTCTTTAGCCACAAATTTAAGGATCTAAGACTACATCACAGATACTTACTGTCTGACACAAACATATATCTTTCTAATCTTTTAATTTATTCTTCAAAAGGATACAACAGCCAACTTCAAACACATTATTAGTGCCAATGACCATCAGTTTGGTTCCTACTTCCTCTGTATTAGGAATAATGTTTTCAGGATAGCTGTAGAGATGGAAAAGGTGTTTTAACGTTTTTGTGTTTACAAACAGGCATGTCATGCCCTTAAAACCAAGAATTTTATCTTTAAAGTTTGATACTAACTTGAACCTTTTCATTAAGCAGCTATTCTACATCAAACAGACTCACCAACTGTCAATCAAGATTGTTCCAGAATACAGAGATCATTTTGTAAGAAAGTTTTGACAAAATAATCATAATAATATAAAGATTCAAAGATATGCTATGGAAAACTGAACAAAGAATAGGTTTACAGGAAAATTTAAATCTGAAATACAACAAAACCTCAAATTTATGAACCCTCATTCAATAGACTGATTCAAAATGCTTCCCTAGAGTGAATAAAGTTTACATATTTTATATAAATTGATGACAGGAGAGTACAAGTACATCTATGCATTAATATTCACTATACTAATCGGGAAAACTTCAAATGATTATCTTATAGTTTCAAATAAGTTTTGCATGCAACTTATGATGAAAATACTAAAAAATGGCTGGTTATCAAATGAATAGAAAAAGCATATTAAATTTTCAGCCATCAATTTCTGCATTACAAATTCACTGAATTCATTATAATTATTATACTTAGCATTTACAATTTCACTGAATTGGTATTTATTACAATTAATATTTCCCAATTTCTCTGTTAAGATCACAGGTCTGAACATCTATTGAACATTGAAAATTGAAATAAAAAATTTACACTGAAGGTAGTATGAAATTATTTCAATGGCTGCATGCTGCTAATTTCTACATGAGTGAATACAATCAATATATGATGCCCCAGGAACAGGTTATTAGTTCCAACAGAGATGGCATGTTCCTGATCCCTTCTATCAAGCAATGCCATCTGTTGGGACTAAGGCAGTATACTTTCTATGTCGCAGTGCCAACCCTGTGGAACAAACTGCCTCTCAAGATTCAGATAGCCCCGACCCAAGTGAAGTTTCATAAGATTCTTAAGACTTGGCAATACTCGAGCATTTGGCCAGAAGAGTATTGAGTGAGCCCTAGGAAATGTGGTGTTACAGTTGCAAGAAAAAGTATGTGAACCCCTTGGGATTACGTGGAGTTTTGCATGAATTGGACATAAAATGTGCTCTGAACGTCATCTAAGTCACAACAATAGAAAAACAGAGTCTGCTTAAAATAATACTACACAAACATTAGATGTTGCCATGGTTTAATTGAACATAACATGTAAACATTCACAGTGCAGGGAGGAAAAAGTATGTGAGCCCCTAGTCTAATGACTTCTCCAAGAGCTAATTGGAGCCAGGAGTGAGCCAACCTTGACTCCAATCAGTGTG
>QLTV01002279.1:2930264-2943358 GCA_003457575.1 Thermophis baileyi
GGAAAATGAATTCCAGAGTTTATCAAGACATTTTGCAGGAAAACGTACGACCATCTCTCCGCCAACTGAAGCTCCGCAGAGGATGGGTGATGCAACAGGACAATGACCCAAAGCATACAAGTAATTCAACAAAACAATGGCTTCAACAGCACAGAATACGCCTTCTGGAGTGGCCCAGTCAGAGTCCTGACCTCAACCCGGTTGAAATGCTGTGGCATGACCTTAAGAGAGCGATTCACACCAGACATCCCAAGAATATTGCTACACTGAAACAGTTTTGTGAAGAGGAGTGGTCCAAAATTACTCCAGATCGTTGTGCAGGTCTGATCTGCAACTACAGGAAACGTTTGGTTGAGGTTATTGCTGCCAAAGGAGGGTCAAACCAGTTATTAAGTCCAAAGGTTCACATACTTTTTCCTCCCTGCACTGTGAATGTTTACATGTTATGTTCAATTACAGCATGGCAACATCTAATGTTTGTGTAGTATTATTTTAAGCAGACTGTGTTTTTCTATTGTTGTGACTTAGATGACATTCAGAGCACATTTTATGACCAATTAATGCAAAACTCCACGTAGTCCCAAGGGGTTCACATACTTTTTCTTGCAACTGTATACTGATTCGTATCTCTATTGCCAATTTGTTCTACTTTTAATTTTTTTATGATTGCTTTTGTTTGTATACTGCCCAGAGTTACTATAGGTTGAGTGGCCATGCAAGTGGAATGAATGAATAAATATCTTAAGAAAGTTGATTAAATTATACTAACCCATTAATTATAATTGCCTGTTCTTCTATGAGATTACCTTCCCCAATCACAATTGGTCCAGCTTCTGCAATGATTCGGGCTTTGGGGTGCACCACTGTCCTAGGTCCTATAAAAAAATACTTATTGCTATCATCAAAATATTTCAAGGAAATTTATTATCCTGAGCACAAATTTATCTGAAAATACCAATTTGCTTCAGTCAACATAGGACTGCTGTCAACCCTCTCCGTGCATTTTAAATGGGTGTAATATTTACACATTAAAAGAAGAATCACAATCATTATCATACAATCATTTGTTGCAACTTACTTCATCAACATTTTTATTGTCCTACATTTGAACCAAAAATGCTTTTTTAAATTTTAAATAGTTATCTCCATTTGTTGAAAGGACAACATGAATGATAAACAGGGTTTAGAACTAGGATTATGGCAGCAGCATTAAGCAAAGATGGGGAAAAGTGCAGATACCAGCATCATCTTTCACTAAAATAACAAGGGATCATCCACATACTTGAACAATTGACTGAACTATTAGAGCACCACTAGCTATTTACATACCTAAAATGAGTACTAACTCTTTAACTTTCTAAGCTTTGCTGGTTTTAACTTTGGTTGTGGCTTACCACACTATATAAACATAGACGATTTGTTAATAATTCAATGGTATTGTGATATCTAAGTTAATTCAATAATCAAGTTAAGTGTGTTGGGCTAACCCAACTGTATCGTTCTATAAAATTATTTTCTCTTACCAATAGTCACATCTCCTTTGATTTCACTCTCCACACAAACAACAGCTCCAGGTGCAATCTTCACACTAGAAAAGACATATGCAGAAACAGTAGCAGTGATTGGCATTTTTCTCATGCATTTGCTCATCTCTGTCAGATAGTCCCGGATCCTTGGAAATGCATTTTAAAAAGGATAGAGAGAAAGCTCTCTATCTATCTGATTGTACCTGGGGGGGGGGGGGGAGTGTACGAAGCAAAAGTGATGAGAAGACTTAATCTTGAGCCACAGTAGTGCTCAGTAAAAGTTTAAAAGTCCCCAAATGGAGGAATTATGTAATTTTCTGTGATTCTGTATCAGAGCTATTAACCAATAACTGCCTGCAAAATGACAGTTTAAGTTTAATTAGACAGTTTGAGGGCAGGGAGCTGTTTTGTCAGTAATAAAACATTGTTATGTCACTATTGAGAAACCACAATACTGCCTTAACTACAGTTCTAGTCAAAACACTGGACCAGAGAGCTAGGAAGACATGGAGATATATTGTGATTGACAAAACAGCTCCTAATCTCACACTATCAAAGTGTTGTCAGTTACTAAATCAATGGGAAGCTTTAGCTCACCTCCACAGCCTCCACCTGCCACCTGTAGTATTAACACTAAAGCCTAATAGTTGTTTAAAGAATTTCTAAGAATGCAAAGCACTTAAATTTTTTAGTAAAAATGTTGAATAATATTAAGTAGTAGGAAAACAACAACACATTTTCAGAGTCAAGTTTTTTGGATTCTCATTCATCATTTTCCACCAGAACTATTTAGGAATATCCACAAGGTGGCTTGGCTTCTTCTAATATAAAGGACCTCAGTGAAACATAAAAAAATAATAATAAAAAATCAATGCAAGGCCTCATTCAAGATATTCAGCAAACTGTGGAAACCTTCCAGAAATCATCAGTGCTCCTGTACACAGTGACACCCGAAACTGAAAAATAAAACCACGGAATGAACAGCTGGATTTCCCCCTTTGATGTAAGTAAGGCTTTCTCGAGTGGCATCGGAAGTAGCAATATCCCGCTTTCCGTCCTCAAAACCGCTCTCTCCGACTGGACTGAATTACTTGCGGGCTTGTTGAAAACGGACATTTACCGGCAGGTCCGACCTCCTCTTTTCAATTGAGAGGCTACCCTTATGGCAGCAGCTTAGTAGCAGCTGCTTAGTAACAACAACGGACTGGGCGTCCTTTTTGTACCCTCACAGACAACGTAGCCTTGAAAAAACGGACCCAAGAAGCATCTAAAGAAAACAACTCCTATGGGGTGGGGGAAAGGATCCAGAGATTAATCGCGCCCAGAGGCTTGGCCTCCCAGCCCCCTTACCTCTTCTGCACCTTCTCCGCCATCTTTCCTTTCACCCATCCACCACTCGACCTGCGGCGAGGCACCCTTGCCGATGTGGCGGCATTAGCGGATCGAGGCAGCGCGGCTGGCAATCAACTCGTCAGCCTTGCACTCGGTCGCCCGAGCAGCAGGTGGCGCTGGTGGCGCGTGCTCGCTTTGCAAGCCGCGGAAGGAGCGGGCGATTGAGAGCAGTAACAAGGCACGAAATGCGATTGCAATTACAACGAAAAGGGAACCGACGCATAATAGCAATAGCCATAGCACTTTGACTTATATACCGCTTCACAGTGCTTTACAGCCCTCTCTCTAAGTCTAAGCGATTATGTTATGTATTTATATATAATTATATAAATGCATAACTATGTAATACTATTATTTTATTTATTATATATGTGTTTATGCAATTATAACTTTACCAAATTAATACATACAGAAATTATTGCTTATTATAGTAATGCATACTGTATTTAATAAATTATTATTAAAATAAAGCAGTACTACTGGTATTTACAGTAACCATAAATGTCTGTTCCAAACTGGATAAAATTATTTTTTACAGTATCTATCACCCTGCAATACAAATAATTCCATCTTGACTGCTTTGTGGAAAGATAGCAATTTAGTACTAGGTTGGGTTTAGTACTGAGTTTAAATTGGGGGCGGTAGTCTGTTCCTGGGTGGGAAGCACCACAAAGACTCTACATGGGTTATCTTTCTTAGACTGGGTATACTCTTACTTTCTCAACCAAGACTGAATGGTTTGCTTCTTTATATCTCAGGGTAAAAAAACCTTCATTGTAAAGCTGGAGCCCTGTTTCACATTTGTTGGAAAAACAAGAGAGGTCGCTTTGTTCTTCTAGTTAGGTTTCTGAAACATAAGATATAAATCAGTATGTGTCCCATTCCTTCTCTACTCACTGCCCCCTCATATGAAATATATTGCATTTTATTTCAATATGGTTACATGAAAGATCTCATCTTGAACAAGCTAGGAGAAGCCCTGGTCTTGCAAACATCAGAGAAAATGCCTTTTGCATTTGCCACATTCTCAGGTCTCATTCAGTTGAGACAACACTCGTAAGAATGGTACATTACATCTTCAGCAAATGGATAGAAGTTTGTTTAGGATAACCCCTTATTTAGATTCATAGTGGGTTCACAAACTAAATATTACAGCTTGCTTCATTGGAGGAAGCTGCTTTAGGTCTTGGATCTATGTCTAGCTGCTATAGGACTTGGAAATCCATCTTCTGAATTACATTGGCATTTAGCTTCAGTAAATATGGACAGTGGAACAGTTTGGTATCTGGTTTGTTGTCTCTTTTTTATTTGCATTTAATCTAAGATCACTGCAATAAAAGTACATAAAATAATGTAATGAAAAATAATTCCAATTTAATACCAACTTGAAAAGTTTTTACAAAACAAATACAAAGTTTTCAAATCCCGATGAACAGGATAACTATATAGTATTATGTATATTTCTTTTATTTCTTTCAGTCATGTCTGATTTTTGGAGACTGCCTGAGCAAGGAGCCTTGCCATTGCTTCCTTCCTATGGCTGAGAGAAAGTGATTGGCCCAAGAGTAACCTTGCTGGCTTTGTGCCTAAGACTGGACTAGAACTCACAGTGTCCCAATTTCTAACCTCATGCCTTAATCACTACATCAAATTGGCTCTCATTATGTATATAACTGTCTCTTATTAGTCCAACAACTAAAATCTTAGTGATGCTCATTATCATCACAGCTGCCTTGTCATTTTTTTTTTTTTTTTGCATTGACAATACTGTTTAACTGACATGCTTATGATGGGAAAAATAGCAACACACATGTGTTTCTCTCATTCTTCTTAAACATGTCATATATAATGGAAAAGTTAAAACAGTTCAGCATTGAGGCTGTCATCTGCTTCCAGTGATTCTTGTAAACAGTGTCCAGACAGATCAGGCAGACACAATCTGTCAATTCAAACTTCACGACATGAAAGCAAAATGAAAATGCCATTTTGGCAAGCAAATAACATTCACTTTTTTTTCTTGATACAGAAGTATTCAGGAAATCTAGGGCAGAGACTTAGGTTTCTTAAGCAGATCGAATTGGTCACTCTTGTTGTCTTACGACTCCTACTATTAGCTCATCCCATATAGGAAAATTTCACTGCTGTATGATGAGCATTTTGATTTAAGTGAGATCAAGGCTGGAAGATCACCAACAAAGCAGCATTTGAAAAGCATAGTCTCTATGAAATGAGGCTGTCCATTCAGAAACAGCAGACATAGAGGGGAACACAGCTGAAGAAGACGAAGAAGAGGTCCACTGCCTCAAACTACCCAACAACAGGAGAGACAACAAAGAGAAGCAGACAACCCAGACTGCATGCCTAAGCTGTGGGGGACAACACCTGAGAGCTTCCTGTAAGTTTCGAGATATAGACTGCTTAAGATGTGGACGAAAGGGCCATCTGGCAAGAGTGTGCAGAGCCCCACAGCCAAATTCAAGGCCCATAGCTAAAACAACAAATTTTAGAAAAAAACACTTCAAAATTACAAACAGGGGAGAGGACTGCTATACAATTAACAACGATAGCTACCCCCCTGAAACAATAATTGGCAACGCAATTAGTGATAGGAAGAAGAAAATTTTTGTTACTATCAAATTAGAAGGGTCTCCATGTAAAATGGAGGTGGACACAGGGTCCTCCATGTCCCTGATGTCCTGGCATACCATAAAGAGATTGGTTCCTCAGATTTCAAAAAACAAAATTAAACCAGCCCTTACTAAATTAAGGGATTACCAAGGCAGACTCATCCCCATTCTGGGAACCTGCCCATTCCATATTCAGTATGGAAACTTCTCAGGATATCTTCCACTCATTATTGTGGAAGACCCACGTCCTAGCCTTTTAGGCCTTGAATGGCTCCACTCACTGGGCCTCTCCATCTCAGGAATCCACCATGTCCAAGAGCCCCTCCTGTCTGATCTCATCAAAGAGTTCAACACTCTTCACCTCAGGCCTGGGTAAGTACACAGGAAAACCCCTTTCCTTTAACTTAGATCCCCAGGTGGCACCAATTCGCATTAAGCCCAGGCGAGTTCCTTTTGCCCTTAGAACAAAGATAGATGCCGCTTTAGATAAGTTAATATCACAGGGCATCCTCGAGGCAGTTGACCACTCCAAGTGGGAAACGCCCATAGTCACCCCCGTTAAGCCTGATGGATCTGTAAGGATCTGTGGTGACTACAAATGCACGCTCAATAAAGCCCTCCAAAATTCTGCCTACCCTGTACCGGTAGTGCAGCATTTATTTCACTCCCTAAGGCAGGGCAAAATTTTTGTCAAGTTAGACCTTACCCAGGCCTATCAGCAAATCCCTGTGGATGCTGCCACAGCAGAGGCGCAAACCATAGTTACCCACAGAGGGGCCTTTAGATGCCATAGACTCCAATTTGGAGTCACTGTGGCCCCTGGGATATTCCAATGCTTAATGGAGCGGTTACTCCAGGATATTCCTGGGGTAGTACCCTACTCTACCCTACTTCGATGACATCCTAGTGTCTGCTGAGAATCTCTCACAATTAATTGAACGTTTACGAGCCGTCTTACAGAAATTTAAAAAGGCGGGGCTAACTTTAAAACAAGATACATGTAAACTTGCTGTTAAGGAAGTGGAATTCTTGGGCTACAGGGTTGATGCCTCAGGCCTGCATCCAACCAATGCTAAAGTTACAGCCATTCAGGAGGCCCCAGCTCCAAAAAACAAAATGGAGCTGCAGGCTTTTTTAGGCCTCATCAATTTTTATAGTGTATTTTTGCCCCATAAGGCATCAGTGGCAGAGCCCTTACATAGGCTTCTGGATTCTAAAAAACCTTGGCTGTGGGGATCTCACGAAGCTGCCGCCTTTAAAGCACTTAAACAATTGCTCACATCAGACAGCCTCCTCCTACAGTACAATGACCAAATGCCTCTAGTATTAACATGCGATGCCTCACCTTATGGCATAGGGGCAGTCCTAAACCATAAATTACCAACAGGATTAGAGGCACCTATAGCTTACTTCTCATGTACCATGTCCCAAGCAGAAAGAAACTATGGGCAAGTCGATAAGGAAGCATTAGCTCTAGTTATGGGGGTTAAAAGATTCCACGAATACTTGTATGGATGCCATTTCACTCTGGTCACTGACCACAAGCCTTTGCTAGGTATACTTGCAGGAGACAGACAAACGCCACAAATACTGTCCCCAAGAATGACAAGATGGACGGTATTCCTGGCCGCATATAACTATACCTTAGAACATCGGCCAGGGAGACACCTTGCACATGCAGATGCCCTGAGCAGATGCCCGCTGCCTGTTACAGTAGAAGACCCTGCACCTGCTAACACTGTGTTACTGATAAGAGGATCTGCCAAGCCTCTTGACAGCAGCAGACATGGCCAAACACTCTACCAAAGACAAACACGTATCCAGGGTTTTGGACTGGGTTAGGAGAGGCTGGCCCTCAGATTCCTTGGGACCAGAATTTACACAATACAAAGCAAGGCAAAATGAATTGTCAACTATGAAAGGCTGTTTACTCTGGGACATAGGGTAATCATCCCTAGGACATTATGAAAACACATCCTGACAACTTTGCATGACAGCCACCCAGGAATAGTACGTATGAAAGCTCTGGCCAGGAGCTAAGTATGGTGGCCAAACTTAGATCAAGAAATTGGTGACTGGGTCTCTGGGTGTCACCGATGCCAGGAATCAAAGGCAAACCCACCTAAGGCTCCCCCCACAGAATGGGACAAACCAAGAGCTCCCTGGTCTCACATCCACATAGACTTTGCAGGCCCTGTTCAGGGACAAATGTTTTTAATCGGAGTGGATGCCTATTCTAAATGGGTGGAGGTCAAGCTGATGTCTTCCACTACTTCAGAAGCAGTAATAAGAGCACTCCAAGCATTGTTTGCCACTCATGGCATACCAGACACTCTGGTTTCTGATAATGGACCCCAGCTAACCTCTGGCCCCTTTGAGTTATTCCTGGCAGGATTGGGCATAAGGCACATCCTCACAGCCCCTTTTCATCCAGCAACTAATGGCTGGGTTGAAAGATCAGTACGCTCTGTTAAGGAGGCTCTGGCAAGATTAGGCCCAAGGGACTGGAACTCTAAAATTTCAAAATATCTTCTAATGCAGCATGCCACACCATGCCCAGAAACAAATCAGAGTCCTGCTGAATTATTGATGGAGTGGAGAATAAAAACAAATCTGGACAAACTACATCCTACCTATTCTCCAGACCTGCCCAGGGACTCTACATCCAAAATTCAAACCTTCAAACCAGGGGACTCTGTATATGCCAGGAATTATTCAGGCCAGCCCCTCTGGCTGGCAGGGACCATCATAGAACTTACAGGCCCCAGATCTTACAATCTAGTGCTGGAGGATGGACGAATGTGGCGGTGCCACATAGACCAATTACGGGGTCGTTGGAGCCCTAGGGCACAATTACACGCAGCAGATAACAGACCACACCATCCAGATAAAAGTTTAATTACAGATGGGCCTATAAACACTGATCTGGGAGACGAGGCGAGAGGCGAAAACTGAAGCGAGAACGACTTATCAGGCACTTGGGACTTTGTTCCAGTGATGCAGGCGGTCGGAGAGGAAGAAAAGCCTCCAACAGCTATTCCCGGGATGTCTTCGGTGACTCCACCTAATCCAGCTTTGGCAGAGAACCTTCGACGGTCCGGGAGAGTCAGGAGAAGACCTGCCTACCTACAAGACTACGAATGCACCATCTAGTGATGGAGGAGTGTTGCGTCCAGGCTACACTTTGGTCCGCATCCGACGCAGACACCGCTGAGCCCTGATTGGCTGACGTAAAGCAGGCGTGAGTATATAAAGAGCTGTCAAAGGTGCTGACAGCTGCTGCTCCTGTTAGCCGAGCAAGGCGTGCTAGCTGTCAGACTAGCGAATATGTTAGCTATTTACTGTTAGCAATAAAAACCCTGTTAGCCATTGCCATAACGTCTCGCCTCAGTCTGTAAGCCCTTCCTGGGACTTAACACATTTTAATCACTTGGCTGCCGTTCTATACAGTATTTTCTTTTCTTTCACGGTTTATGTATCTCTAGGAATGTGCCTGTAAAGTATGTGTGCTTATTTATTATTACTAGTTCATTATCTATCCTTACCAAAAATAAGCACAGAAAGCCAACAATCTCTATTCCCAAAGAACAGCATTTGAGATACTATAAACTTATTCAATGCTTGGAGGACTATCAAACCTTATTTGATTGGGTACATGAATAAATATAGGAATATATGTTCCTTGAATAGCAATAGCACTTAGACTTATATACCGCTTCATAGTGCTTTACAGCCCTCTCTAAGTGGTTCACAGAGTCAGCATATTGCCCCCAATAATCTGGGTCCTCATTTTACCCACCTCGGAAGGATGGAAGGCTGAGTCAACCTTGAGCCTGGTGAGATTCAATCTGCCAAATTGCAGGCAGCTGGCAGTCAGCAGAAGTAGCCTGCAGTACTGCATTCTAACCACTGTGCCACCACGGCTCCTGGGTTCACTTATGATGGTTTTGGGAAGCATGTCAGTTCTAAAATGGCAACTCTGTCTTCTACCACCTGTCCTCCAAACTACTAGAATTCTGGACCAGGTGAAGCTTTTAGACTACCTGCAGAGGAAAACCCATATAGAAAAAATTTGAAACAGCTAATACGCTTATTTTTAATCACCATGAACCAAACTGCAAATTTAATGGGGTTTCATTCTGTGCCTGGAACACAGCCTGAAATGAGACATTCCAAACAACAAAGATTCCCAACAATGTGTAGAGTGCATGTCACCACTGTGCAGTCGAGGGGGAGGAAATTACTTAGGAGAAGCAGAAACAGGAGAAGTGGAGTGCTTTCAACTTTCTCCTGATTATCTCACTTTTACTGAAAACTTCCTTTCCTGTCTGCTTTTTGACCACTTAGTCTAAAGCTCCCAATTTGTTTGTGGCATAAGTTGTAACACTTACAATCCAGGAGTGGAATCTCTGAAGCATCAGCCAGGCTTTATAAGAGGAGAGCCAGGCTAATCTATGGTGGAAAATAATCACTACCTTTTCCTGTTAACATATTTTATTAAAAGGCATACACTCTCATGAATAGCAGGCTCACTTTCTCAGATGCATAGACTGGCTGGCATGAAAGTTTTTTTTAAATAAAGTTTATTAATTGGAAAAGGTGCAGCCAAATTCCTGGTTGTTGTTTTTTTTAATCAACCAGACTGCACTTCTTTAAGTGCTGGGTATGTAAGAAGTACATTATAGATGTACAACAAAGTCCTTGTCTAGAATGGCACCCTAATTTTTAAACACACTGTCAATAAAGCGGTGTTTGGTCCTCCATATCTTTCGCCACCAGGCCAAACTCTTTTTTTAAAAAAACTTGCTCCAGGACTGGTCAATCCTTACATTTGTTACTAGGAGCTTAATTCTTCAGCCATTTGCTTTTATTAGTATTTATTTTCAATATTTGACAATAGTTTTAAATGGTTACATGCACAACCCTGAAACCAATTTTTTTAGGACAAAGGTGCAGTTTTCAAAACCTTAAGTAAATAGTACTGAACCTTTAGCTAGATTCCAAAGAAGCCAGAAATAGATCTTTTTGGAAAAAGAAAAATGGCCTTTTCAGAATTATTCTCTTCTACATTCTGCTGTTTCCCTCTACGCAAAATCAACTTCATCTCTTTTGTAATGGTCTTTGGGATGATGGGGAACATATTTCTTTTTGGAAGTAGTTTGGATTGTAAGTATCTTTTTACTGACTTGATCTTAGTTGTTTAATTGATTTATTTGTATGTCTGTGTGTGTGTGTGTGTGTGTGCGCGCACACGCACGTGTGAAGGAAAGAAATGCGGAGCAAGTACATGCATTTATTTATTTATTTATTTATTTATTTATTTATTTATTTATTTATTTATTTATTTATTTATTTATTTATTTATTTATTTATTTATTTATTAAATTTGTATGCCGCCCAACTCCCAAGGGACTCTGTTAAAAGTCATTGCTGCTATCTATTATTCATGCTGCTGTTTTAGAACTTATTAATTTACAAGTAATGCTTTAAATTGTTAGCTTATGGCTTAACTCTATCTTTAGTTACCTTAGGTTCTTTTGAAATAACTATCTGACCAAAAAATCTGGCCAGGAGAAATAGAAACTGAGAGCAAGTGGGCGGGGAGAAGCAGCAGAAGGAAGCAGAAGAATTAAACCTGCTTGCCATAATCTACCTTCCATTGCAAATGTGTTTAATCCCTCTGTTTACATTACTGGGAAGAAAACACTGAAAATTCCTCTACTTATAAAGTAAAATCTTGTTCCACATTTTCTGTCCTGCAGTTTTGGAAGATTCTCCAGTAGCGCTTTTCATGCTAAAAAATAACAGTCTTTCCAAACATTTTTTTAAGCTATATATTCTAGTAGTTTGTCTAGTGGTTTCTTCATGGCTTGTGATATGATAAAAGGGTCATACCTCCGGCTATTCCTATCTACTTTTGGCTCTATTGTCATCATCTATTCAATCAGCCAGCAGTTAATTCATAAATGGGCATTCTTCTTCCAGATGGCTTGGCAATTAATGTGTCATCTTTGGCTACGTTACAAAAAATGTTATTTTCAAGACGCTGCTTCTATCAGGTAAAAATCATATTGCTCACATTTATTGACTTATAACTAGCAGAATCAACTCCCATGCATTGTACCAAAATGGTAGATGAGCCCATTCTGTTGAGTGTGTGTTTGTTTGTTATAACTGCCTTGGCTATGTATTGATGATATTTTGTTACATTAGTTTTCTACTGTATTTATTTTTGACTCGGTTGTTTTTTTAATTTTTATTAATGGTACTCTACTCAGTCACAAATTGCAAGCGACACATACATTATCTTATAAATTCTTTAAAGAAATACTCTAAACAAATAAGGGGTTACATTCACTTTGCTTTAGGGCTATTTATACTTTCATTATTTTGGTATAGATAAGTCATATTTGTAATAGAGGGTAGGTGCAGCAGCATGTGCAGAAGTCCCGGGCGGGTGGGCGGAGCCTCCCGCCACCGCCGCTACCGGTTCACAGAACCGGGCTGAACCGGGAGCAACCCACCGCTGGGTAGGTGTAAGATAACTTTGGCCCTTCTACTAATAGGCTCAGTAATAGTTTAGCTTTGCTATATATTTATATTGAAAGCTGTCTAATATAAAGAGAGATAGCACATTTATGTTAGGGCAAACTAACCATCTCTAGGTGACAAAGTGATTATTGCATTTTAAAGAACACTACCAAGCCGCATATTAAATAAAAACCCGAGTTAAAGGAAGGTTTCCTTCTTTCTGTTGTATGCTGTCTACCCAACTCCATAAGTGACTATATGCATTTGTGTTAGTTTTTTGTTACAATTTTGTTTGGATGTTTGTTTCTTTGTGATGCATTTTGGTTTGCATACACAGGAGCAAAATAGACATGACAATGTTATGGCATTAACTAGGTCACTTGAAATTAACAACAGTAATAGCAGATGAGTTTGGAGATACATTAAAATCAAGACATTTCTATTAGAGGCATCATTTTATTATAATTCAGACCAGAATCCATTTTTTATTTTTATTCTTAAAAATCCCATGATTCCCAGCAGCACATTTGATATCATGTCTAATTTAACATGATAAACATGGGAGTGGGAGGCACCGTGTTACGTTGGTTCTCCTCCTATCTCTCTGGTCGGTCACAGTCGGTGTTGGCAGGAGGACAGAGGTCGACCCCTAGACCCCTCGTTTGCGGGGTGCCTCAGGGCTCGGTCCTCTCTCCCCTCTTATTTAACATCTACATGGAACCGCTGGGTGAGATCATCCGACGATGCGGGGTGAGGTATCAGCAATATGCTGATGATACCCAGTTGTACATCTCCACCCCGCGTCAGTTCAGTGAAGCGGTGGACGTGATGTGCCGGTGCCTGGAGGCTGTGAGGGTCTGGATGGGAGTTAACAGGCTCAGACTTAACCCAGACAAGTCCGTGTGGCTATGGGTATTGCCTCCCAAAGACTATGTCGACTGTCCATCCTTGGTTCGGGGGGGGGGAAACTGTCCCCCTCAGAACGGGCTCGCAATTTGGGTGTCCTCCTAGACTCACA
>QLTV01002279.1:2943811-2964112 GCA_003457575.1 Thermophis baileyi
AGACCTGGCTCTTCCGGCAGGCTTGGGGCCGTTGATCTCGCCTCTGTAATTGGCGAGGTCTGGCCATGAAACGGTATGCATGAGTTTTTAACTGTTTTTAATTGTTTTTATTATGGTTTTTTTAACGGTTTTTTATATTGTTGTGAGCCGCCCAGAGTCCCTTGGGAGTTGGGCGGCATACAAATTTAATAAATAATAATAATAATAATAATAATAATAATTTCATTTTTGCTTCAAGCAGGAAGTCACTCTGGCAGAATTCCCCAAGTACGACCACTTTAGATGATATAATAAATGGCAGGGTTGCTTCTAAATTATTATAGGTAAATCTTCTGTCATAGTACTGCACCTCTACTCTGTTTTGGGCTTTCTATCATCCTTTTTACCCTCATAGTGAAGACTTAGAAAGTTACCTCACTGGGTTTGGATATCCATGACACAAAAATGCAAAAATGAAATGTCCAAAAGAGGGGTTTCCTTGGATGACCCTATTCCAGGCATTATCATATTGTACTTACTTTTCTTAACCTGCCTGGAGGACCTCTCTGTTCTTTCAGTTGGTTTCAGACATGAATAAACTTGTTCCTCTAGCTCAGATTGCAACCTTAAACACTCAGAGAGCCATTTGGACCCATTTCCCACAGAAAAGAAAACACCGGGAGCCACAAAACTCTTCCTGTGCCTGACTATTTCCTGAGCGGCCACAAAACTAGAATATGTAGTTGAATTAAAGATTTTGTTTTCTTCTGAAACTTTTCTTTTCTTGGATTTATCCATGGTTGGCCTACCGGGGGTCGAAAAGCTTAATAAATTGCCCGTCGGTGGGTGTCGCACATTGGCAGTTGTGACGTATATTTTGAGCGACAGGGAGCCGCAGCAGAGGGATGAAAGAGCCACATGTGGCTCCAGAGCCACAGGTTGCTAACCCCTGCTCTAGCTGAATTGTTATTCTCATTGGATACCCAATGAGTCTCCCTTGCAGCTCATTTGGGGCTGTGTTGGTCCTATCCAGGATGTTGATATTTATGGATAGAGACATTTGGACCCTAGAAACAACTTACGATTGCTATTGTTACTCAGACATGGAACAAAAGTTGGGCTTAGTGGCTTAGAAAACAGACTGTAATTCAATGGAATAATTAATATCTTCTACGGCAGTGGTTCTCAACCTTTCTAATGCCGCGACACCCCCACGACCCCCCCCCACTACCACCGCGACCCCCTCCCTACCCTCTCCCCACGCAGGATGAGGTGATAAAGGGGGCGTGGCACCAGGGGTGAAATGCTCGCATTCTGTACATGCGCAGAGGGTAAAAGAACCCAAATGGCGGCGTCCGGGCGGGTGGGCGAAGTCTCCCGCTTCTGTCGCTATCGGCTGTCTGGTGACCCGCAGGCACGGCCGAACCGGGAGCATTTCACCCCTGCAAGTGACGGTGGCACCAAGATGGCGGGCTAATGCGCGCGGCGACCCCTGTGAAATGGTTGTTCGACCCCCAAAGGGGTCGCGACCCACAGGTTGAGAACTGCTGTTCTACGGAACACCTTTGACTGCTTAACCTGGTGCCATGGCCTTCACACTGTCCAGGTCTTTGGGTTTCTATGTTGGGCCTTATGGTTGAAACTGATTAATATTTCCATCACTTTTTGGTTAACTTGCAAATCTCCAGCTGTAGAGATGCTGTATTACATCTTGAGCTAACCATGGCATGTGTTATATGATTGCTGTTGAAATAAGGAATAGCTCAATGCTTTGGTGGCTGTCTTCCTCTTTTACATTTTCTTTCTCTCAGTGTATGTCTTTTTGTTAGTAAAAGAAGACGAAGCATTGATCCTACTTTCAGACAGTCCCTACAGTTAGAAATGCAGCCTTATGTTTTTTCCACTATTCCAAAGCAGAGGGGAAGTTGTAATTGTCTCTGCAGACATGAAAAATTCTAATGTTAAAAGTCTAGTTTTAAATGAAATCTAATTGTGATTTAGGTATTCATTGTCCTCCTACTCTCATGCAGAGCGCATGCTTCTTTTCTTTTTTTTTAAATAAAAGCTGCTGGTGTTTATATATTTGTGAGTGTATGAGCTGATTTGGACATTGCAAAGTAGCCCAACTGGATTTCTCCCCAAGGCAGAAGTTACAGGAAACAGATGCTTCCTGCCTCCCATTGGTTTAGCAGGGAAGCACCCAACACTTCCCCCCCCTCCCAAGAGAAGGGATGAAATTGGCAGTCAGGATACTCTTTTGAGGAAGGAATTTTTAATATTTTGTTTAACACTTGAGATGTAGGTGATACATTTAGATTGGTAGTATCTTTCTGTTTCCATTTTTCCCCATTTTTAAATTATTACTAATTATGTATTTCTTTTTAAAATATTTGTTAAATAGTTTGGGGGCATTGAATTTTTTTTGTAATTAATTGGGTTTTTTTATATGGTTTTGTACTTTAAAAACTTGTAATAAAATAAAATGAAAGTTAATTTTAAAAAAGAATATGCTCTTATATTGTTGTTATGATGTTTGTTAAGGGAATTTTTCAAAAATTGTTTTTGTTTTCTTTTGTGCCATTGTGTCAATATTGGTTCCTGGTGACTGCCTGAATGAATTCCTGCAGTTTTCTCAGCAAGATTTCAGAAGTGGCTTGCCATTGCTTCCTTCCTAGGGCTGAGAAAGAGGGACTGGCCTCAGGTCACCCACCTGGCTTTACTCACAGTCTTCAAGCTTCTAGTCTAATCCCTTAACAACTACCGGTATATTAATGTGGCTGTCTTCAAAATTTGGAAGGGTGCAAATAGTAAGGCAATTTCTACAGAAATCATGAACATTATAGACATATTATTAATAAGAAAACTGCCAAATTGCCTGAGCATAGATGCAACTGTTTTGTAAGCTTATTACTTGATATGATTAAAAGCAGACCCTTCTCCTTTTTGGATAGAATTAGAGGACATTTTAAAGGAAGTAAACATACTGTCGCCCAAATTACGGTGGTTGATGAGCTTGCCATATTGTTAAATAGATACCATTTATTCATTTCCATCTTGGCTAGAGAAGGAAACATGAAAGTAGTTATACTTTCCTATCAAACTTTATGCCTGTCTTTGTAGAGTTTTCCAAAGAATCACATTGCTGAAAATATGGTAACTTAACTGCAAAGCTATGGACTGTCACTAGTTGGCAGCAAAGAATTAGAATTGTCTATATCTTGTTTTTGCCATTTATTGGTTGGGGTTTCTTTTTGCAGCTCAGATATGTTACTTCTAGAAATTGCTCACACTATTTGTCATGGTCCCGATTCAGTACAGATTATTTCAGAGTGATTCTGTTTCTCTATATGGCATCTCATAATTGGTTTGAATTGTAATGTTTGAGTGTTTTACATTTGTGTATACGCTATGGCTGTGATGAAATGATGGGTTGTTGCTTTATTGGAAATTATCTATTTATTTCACTGGATTTATATAGCCCCTCCCCTCACTTACATGAGTATGGCTGGCTCACAAGTTAAAACAACAAAGACAAATTTGTTTAAATGAATCAAAACAATTAACAAATGCAAATAAAGATTTTACTGACTTAAGAGGTTGGAGTGAGAGAAAGATAAAAAGCTGCTAAGAAAAGAACCATTAAAAAAAGGTATCCTAATTAAACAAAACAACAAGCAAATCTCTAAGTTTAACATTTGGTCATCAATTTTATTCCATATTTATTTATTTCCACAAGCACCACCCTCAAACATAGAAGAAAGTATGCTATTTCTTATCAAATAAAGCAGACTTTTCTAGACTGAACAGAATATGGCTGTTGAAGTTTGGATGGGATGAAACAATCCAAAATTGAACCTAAGTGGCATCCCTTTGAGTTACGTGTTTAACATCACAAAGTGTATAGAAAAGAGTTGAGTCTTGTGCTGCAATATTGTAATGTTGTTGACATTAGTGTGCCCTTCACATTTCTTCCCTTCCCAGAAGTAACGTGCCAATTCATTGCTAGCTCCAATGTTTCTCTAGGGATCACATTTTCCCTAAAGTAGCTGGTCTATAAATTAAGTGTCCTCCTGGACTCATAGCGTCCAGTCTCCAAACTCTGCAGGTAACCCAGAAGGATACTACACGTGGTGGTATCAAAAGCCACCAAGAGATCTACTGGAATCAAAAGTGTGTGTGTGTGTGTGTGGGTGGGTGTTACCCCCAAAGCTTCGTCTAAACAGTTCATCCAAAGGGAATTAACAAGCATGTCAGAAGGACAATATCTCTCCCTTCATTGTCGTTCCCCAGCTGCTATCAAACATGTCATGTTTGAATATAAATATTTAGTGTCATACCTAACAATAATTAGTACATTTTGAAAACTCATGATTAGCAGCATTATGCAGGAGAGAATTGGCTTTATCCCCTATGTTCTAACAGCATACCTAAAAACAGGCAAACAGCAAATTGCACTTTATTTTACAAATCACCAGGTGGCAGCACAATCCAAGGTTATAGTTTATTCTAAAATATTTTAAGTTCTTGCAGGAAGTCCAAGCCTCCAAATAAAAAAGAATGATAATGCGCTAATTCGCTGCTGATTAAGGCTGGATCATAAGCAAGTTTTCTTCTACCCCTACAACAATTGAAACATCATGATTTTACAATCTTCCTTTAGCTTTTTTTTTTTTCTTTTCATTACAGACCTGCAAAGTTTGTAATTGCGATGATTGGTTGCAAAGGTATTTTTTCATCACTGTTGCAACTGTGAAAGGTTGCTAAACAAGTCAGTCACAAAAGGAGAACTACTATATTGTTAGCTACCCAGAATCATGAATTTAAGATAGGTGGCCATATAAATGAAATAACAAACAAAGAAACCATTGTGGATTTGAATTAATTTATGAGTTAACTTATGACATTACAGTAGTTCAACATTCAATAGGCAACAAGCTAATTATGTGCGAATTATAAAAGGCTGAGAATCACCCACTTTTGGTGAGGAATCCAGAGATGAAAAGTTAGTAAGTGACAAGTTCTGCAAGGGAGGGACAAATTTAATTCTCATAGAAGTACAGGTAGTCCTCGACTTACAACAGTTCATTTAGTGACTGTTAAAGTTACAACAGCACTGAAAAAAGTGGTTTATGACGGTTTTTCACAGTTACAACATTTGCAGCATCTCCATGATCATGTGATCAAAATTCATACTTATGACCGTTGCTGTGTCCCAAGATCATGTGATCATCTTTTGCTACCTTCTGACAAACAAAGTCAATGGGGAAGCTAGATTCACTTAACAACCAGATTACTAACTTATCAACTACAGTGATTCACTTAACAATTATGGCAAGAAAGGTCGTAAAATAAGGCAAAACTCAATAAATGTCTCACTTAACAACATAAATTTTGGGCTCAATTGTGGTTGTAAGTCAAGGACTACCTGTATACCCTGGCCCAGGCATGCATGAAGAGGGACTGCAAATATGTTTTACTGGCAGACATGTTTACTACTCTCTTCCCTTAAGGACCTCTTTGTTACATTTAAGTTTTAGGTGTATATCTAAAAATTGAGTATGGCTATAACAAATGTTTTCTTTGCAAACATACATGAAGCATGACAAGGGGGCAGAGCTGAAGTTGGTGACCAATCTCAATTTGTAACTGTTCAAAGAGTGTAACAGTTATAAATTGCCTTTCTTAAAGTATAATGGCCAAGAAAACTGAAGATGTGATTTTGCCAGCGGGACTGGGGACCCCAGGTTGATACAGAGCTGTTGTGATTGTGTGATCGCTGCTCTTGGGGGTGGATGGCTTCTTACATTATGATAATTTAATGCTGCAAGTCACCTGTGTGAGTTGAGCAGCCATATATATTAGATGATAGATAAATGATAGATAGATGATTGATAGATAGAGAGATATGATAATGATAAAGATAGATAGATGATAGATGGATAGATAGATAGATAGATAGATTCCACAAATTATTGATCAGAATTCCCAAGAAGAGGCAATTTCTCTACCCTATATATCCCCATAATGGAATATGTAACAAGAAGCCAGCTGCTCAGATGTGCTGCAAATAACAACATTGTGACATAAACTACCTGGTGTGATTTGGATCAAACAAGCACCAATATCAAGGAAGGCTATTTTTGTACTCCCGTTCCATCTATCTCTGTTCTCTTTTGCCTTCAGAAGGCCATGGGTCATCTTGTTATGCAAGTGTTTGATCTTTGCCCGAGTATCTAAGCAAACACAATACTTGCTTGTTGGATCCCATTCAAATATTTTCTTCAGGAACAATATCCTCTTCTCCTTATGACACCAAGTCCTATGCTGCCGAGAGAATTCCTAAGAAAATATTTTTGCACATCAGTTCTCACCATCTACTGCTGAAGCACAACATCGAAATATTCCAGTGAGATATTTTTATTGTGGTTTCTGGCACAATCATCCTGCAGATCTTGATTTTAGAGTATAGAACAAATTTTAGAAGTTTAAGGATTAACATTCATAGGACAAGAATGTAAAGCAGGGACATTCAAGGAAAGGGCAGTTGCAGTTCCAAAGTACACTGCTCTAAATGCCTTGGTTATTTTAAGTAAATTAAATATTTCAAGTACATTCATTAATTTAATAGTACCAATAATTTTAACTATAAGCCACCCAGAGTTTTGGGAGTCGACTCCCCCTCCTTGTTGTAGATATGCATAGGATGTTTAAATTTTTTATGGTTGGCTGGGCGTATGATTTTGTGAAGCTAAATTTTACTCCTGTTAAAAGTGTGAAAGCCACCTAGAGTCATTGGGGTTGAGTGGAATATGAATGTGTTAAAATAAATAAAATAAGAGAGATGTAGCCTGGAGATTTAAACATATGTGTGTTCCTTATTCTAAGATCTGATGGTGTGTACTGTAGACCAGGGGTCTCCAACCTTGGCAACTTTAAGACTTGTGGACTTCAACTCCCAGAATTCCTCAACCAGCAAAGCTGGCTGAGGAACTCTGGGAGTTGAAGTCCACAAGTCTTAAAGTTGCCAAGGTTGGAGACCCCTGCTGTAGACAATTAAGAGGAGTTGTGGCATCTTGGTGGATATCAGTTTCTGAGTATTGGCAGCAGTAGCTAATGGAAGAAAAAGAGGTTATAACAGACTGTTCAAAAATACAGTAAAAACCAAAGGACTGGTTCTGCAAAATTTAGAGGAAATACCTCCATAGCTCTCTGGCCAATGGTGATAACCACTGACCAGGAGCTGTGTCAAGTCAGGACTGAGACAATCTTTCCTTGATTGGCTTTTCATATCCACCCAGACAGACCTCCTTAAATATAAATGCACCACTATCTTGGTGCTTCTCCTGTGTCTTTAAGAACATCTGGATGTGAAGATTTTTTTTCTTTCTTCTCTCCTTGTTTCCCAGTATCAGGGGAAACTGATAAGGATAAAAGGTAAAGACAATACAGTTAGTCCTCGACTTACAGCCATCTGTTTACAACTGTTTGAAGTTACAAGAGCACTGAAAAAAGTGACTTACAGCCGTTCCTCACACTTATCCAACGGTTGGGGCAAATCTGTGGTCATGTGATCTAAATTGGCAACTGGCATGTATTTACAATGGTTGCAGCATCCTGGGGTCATGTGATTGCTATTTGCAACCCTCCAGGCCAGCTTCTGACCAGAAAAGTCAGTGGGGGAAGCCAGATTCATTTAACAACTGTGTGATTCAGTTAACAACTGCAATGATTCATTAACAACCGTGGCAAAAAAAGGTTGTGAAATCAGGTGCAAAGTACTTAACAAACGCCTGGCTTAGCAACAGAAAGACAGAAAAACCAGAGAGAACAAAACTTAGCAACAGAAAAACAAGAGAGCCAATTTGCTCTAGTAGTTAATGTGACAGGATGGAAAGTGGAAAATCGGGAGTTCTAGTCCCACCTTAGCCATAAAAGCAGCTGGGTGACTTTGGGCCAGTCACCCTCTCTCAGCCCAACTCACCTCATAGAATTGTTGGAGGAGGAAAAATAGGAGGAGGAAGGTGGGTTGGGTATGTTTGCCACCTTGAGTTATTTGTAAAAATAATAAATACAAATAAAGAAAATTAAAATAACAATTGTCCCATTTGTGGTCATTAACTGAGGATTACCTGTAAATACTTTGCAGATGTAAAAATATTGTCTTGAAAACAAAGTGTCAGATGAAAAAGCTCATTGGTTTAGGTGTGGATTTCACCCTGTATCATCACAACCAATGTGTTGTTTCTGTCCCTTCTAATATTACTTCTGCACTATTTAAAGATGATGAACAGGACAAGAAAGAAAATTATTATTTTGGGTTTTGTCATTGACAGGATAACTTATTCCGATTCTCAATGTTATCCTTATTACAACTTTTTATTCATTAAAATAAATGTAGAAAAGAGGTAATGTGCTATAATGACAGCATTAGTTTTAAACATGCCTGGGGTCAACAAGAAGTACCCTCAAGGCCTTGTTTGGTGCCACTTGGTCTCTCTAATTTTGGCCCCAGAGAGAAAACGTATGGAATAAGAGTTGTAATCGTCTCTTTTATAACCTTTACAACATGGCTTTTCTTTTCAATCCCTTCCAGTATTGAGTTATATGAGATCAGTAAAGGAAAATGGGAAGATATCCAAACCAATCATAGTATGACTAAGAAACCAGATGCTGCTGTTCTTTACATTACAAAGCTGGCGATATAAATCTTACATTGTTCCTCACTGCCCTCTGTAAACAATATGGCTGCTGGGGCTTCAACGCTTCCTCAAAGATCTCAGGGCGGATATTGTAGAGATGTTATGTATCAGATCATAGGCATTCACTCTAGATACTCAGCAAGGTTGTACTATTCACATAGCTCAGATGCTATGTGAATACTACATTGCACAACAAATATCTGCATTTTCTATTACAGAGAATAGTCTCAATAACCGCAAAATCTCTCCTATGAATTCCACTTTCTGTGCATAATGCACACGAGAAGCCTGCTAGAACGGCAAAGCTTTTCAGAGGGTGTTTCATTCATCCTATATACCAGGGGAGAGCAAAATTTGATGACTAGAGGCTGTATGTATCCCTGGATGATGGCAGTGAGGACCACAATTTGTGTTCCATGACACAAATGGAACATGGAATAGATGGATCTATATTATGCATAGGAACAAAAAAGAGAGGTGATTTATAGAGACAGTTTATTATCCTTTGGATTCTGGAGAATACATCACAATTTATATGGGAAACTGTGCCATGCATCATAAGCATTTGTAGCTAGAAATTGATGAGAAGGCCATAGGGTTTTGAAACATGGGCTTGGGCAGCTATATGCCGCACTAGTCCATCTCTGCCTTATACTTTGAAACTTATAGGATCCCGATTCAATAAATTTAGAAATAGATAATCTATATATAAATCCAAAATTGCTAAGCAAGCCCAACATAATCACATGTGGTTTCAAATGAGGCATAAATGAAGGAGTTGGTTCAAAGGAAGTTGGGGAATCAGGCAGATTAGGTTTCTTCTGCCCTTGCAATGATTACCATGTTCAGAATCACAGTAAAAGAAACTCAGTCAGATGGGGAAATGTTGCCATGCCAAGAGATTATTTGCATGTTCGACAAAAAGACAGGAAGAGAATCTTGTTTAACAAGAAGAGAACAATCCCAAAGAAATACACACGGAGTAATTAAGAATATAAAACCAAACCTGTGGGGAAGGTACTGTGTTGCCAGAATGTTCTTCTGCTTGCAGATATGGGGATCGGAGGCACCATTTTACAACAGTTCCACTCCTGTCTAAACAGGAGCTAATGATGGTGTCAGGAGATTGTCCCCCCAGGAATTCCATTATAGTGTCACCTTGCATTGGGATCATTGTATTTCAGTGTACACGGGCTGCTTTTGAACAAGAGCCTGAAATACTGCTGAATATGGTTCTGAAGCTTACCCCCAAAGAGATTTTCCTATTGTTCAACTTTCCATTTTTCTCTCCTCTGAAAGATCCCATCATTCCCCTGCCCTGTATTCTCTAAGCCAGTTTCTCTCAACCCTTAGCAACTTTAAAACGTATGGACTACAACTCCCAGAGTTCCCCAGCCAGCATCAGCTTGAGAAATACTGCACTAAGCACATCTCAACCCAAACAGCCAAGATGGAATTGGAACAAGACTGAAAGGACTGGTTTCAGTGGTTTAGTAAGATGCAATTTCAAGGCAGTGTTGTTGGGACCTGGCTGCGCAGTTCTCCCTGAATTTTTTTTTCTTTAACCCACGAAAATAAAACAAAAGGCCGATGTTGTTTTAACTTAAATCTATTTCATATGAAAATAACAACAAAACATCTTACAAGAACAAACTCCTTCAAATTGGGGGGGGGGGAAACACTTTAACGGGGCTTTCAAGAGTTACTTAGAGGTGGAATCTAGATAACACTGTTTACATTTTTATAACATTCACAATGACTGCATAAAATGCATTATCTTTTTTTTTAAAAAAAAAATTGGTCAGGTAATGTTACACAAAGGAAAAATGTGGTGTGTGCACCCACTTTCAATAGAGCCAACTAAGTGCACTCTTAGGCAGATTCTGCCAGAACCAATGCCAGCTTTGAAAACGCTACAGATCAGAGGAGATGAAGAAGTTTCAGAGACTTAAAGAGAGAGGAGGGATTTGCAGAGGCCAGATACTGGCAACAAAGCCAGTCCTCCAGCTGAACACTGTGCTCTGCATCCACTGCCCTCTCGGCAAACTTCATCATTAACAAAGCCCGTTTCATGTCAACCCAGTTCTGAAGAGCTCCATGAAGGGCTTCCTTGTGCTTTAGTGGCTGATCCGCTATGTCTTTCCTAGGACCCCAAAGCAGACACTGAAGAATCCGCTTTGCTTCTGTGATGTGGATACGTCTGATTGGGTCTGCTTCCAGGAGCAAATGTGCAAGCTTCTGGAGCCCACTGGAATAAATGGAAAGGTTGGGAAGGGCAGGGAGGTCACCCTGGTTGTATCCTTGTTCTCTGAGACGGGTCTGAACTTCAAATGGGTTAGGCTGGTGCAGAAGCTCATAGATGAGAATGCCGGTTTGGAATTCGTCAAACTTTTTGAACTGGGAGGCAGATACAATCTCTGGAGCTAACCGGGCCTGGTTCTTCTTTGCTTTGGATTCACCGGTGCCTGGCTTTTGCATGGCTTTTAAAAAATTGGTGATGAGGAGCCTTGGCAGATGCTTGTCATTTTTGGTCCTGCCGCAGCCTATGAAAGGTTTGCAGCGCACCAGCAGCAAGTTTTCTAGGCAGAGATCTCTGTGAATGACATTGTGCTCCTTCAGATGCTCCAACCCATTGCAAAGCTGTAGCAGCAGGAAACACACTCTCCTCTCATACTGGTCCGGCTCATCTTTATGGAAAGTTTCAGCAACTCCCACAAAGTCAGCAGCAGTCTGGTGTGGCACTTCGCGGGTAATGACAACCACACACTCTTGCTCAGTGGCAGCGTGGGAAGGACACTGGCTCTCCATGGAAGCATTCTTCACCATGCTGGAGGGCACAGTGGCTACAAAATGCCCACAGTCCTGCTGGATATTGAAGTGAACGGGAATAGAAGGGCTAATACAGGATGCTGCAGCTTTAATGTCTTGGTATGTACATATCTATGAGGAAAAAGTACAAGCAAAGATTGAAAATGTCACTAACATCTGGAAACTGATTAGGAAACAAAGAAATAGATACCGAGGCAAAGATATTCCCTAAAGCAATTAGCAAGCGAACAGATATACATGCAGCTGAGTGGGAAACAGCTGAGTCATGAAAGAGGTATCTAGAGAAGTTTTGAACTAAAGAGCAATTTCAGATATTTTAGCCTATGGTTCCCAGATAGGTTTTAGCTTTTGTATCATGGTTACTGGGTCTGATATAAATTGAATTCCAAATACCTTTACAGCATGAGCTGCCAATCACTGCAAAATATCAAGGACAGGGAGTTACGATTGAGCAGAAGATGAGGAAGGATCAGAACTGGAGGAACCCTCCTAGTTTTCATATTACTTAACCTCTACTGAGTAATTTAGATGTGAACCCATTGGTACTGGCTTACTCTCTTAGGTTTTTCTCATCCCCATTCCCTTTCTGTAAATCTAATCTAAATGGAGACAACCTGTCTCTAGGCTATTCCCCCCCCCTTATGATACTATGTAAAGCAGGGGTCCCCAACACTTGGTCCATGGACCAGCACTGGGCCGCAGCATGCCAGAAACTGGGTTGCACAAAAAAGCAAAGCCCCATCTGCGGGATGCAGGCCGCACCCAAAACCACGCCCCCTCCGATCCGTGGAAAAACCTCTCTCCATAGAACCGGTCCCTGGTGCCCAAAAAGTTGGGGGCCGCTGCTGTAAAGAACAGTTTTCTGTAATGGTGATGGCATCCAGCTAAAAACTGGGAGACTGTGAGTTTTAGTCCTGCCTTGGGCTCAAAGCCAGCTCGTGACCTTGGGCCAATCACGCCCTCTCGTCCCTAGGAAGCAGGCAATGGCAGACCACTTCTGAAAAACCTTGCCAAGAAAACTGCAGGAACTTGTTTAGTCAGTTTCCAAGAATCTGACACAACTGAACAGGGAAAAATTCACATTGACACTCTTATATTGTTGTTGTTATTACTACTACAATTAATATTCCTTAAATTGTTATTATTAATTACTTCATTTCTATTGGACTCCCATGAGCAAAAATATGATTTTCACTGCTACTGTTTTTTTATCTTTTTCTTCAAATATAAATTGATTTATTGTTTTGTTTCAAGCACACACACACACATTTCAGGATTTAAAACTTTAGGAACATCCACAAAAAATGAAGTTTAATATGAATAATATATTATACTACCTATACTACAAGATCTCCCAACAGTGTTTTTAAAAGGAGGATTGTTTTATATCTCTTCCTGGGTTACAATTTACTCAAAGAACCTGTCTCATTATTAACTTGGATTTAAAAAATACAGATGAAGATTGTGGTCCTCGTATTGTGTGCTAAAAGCCCCAAATTATGCAAGGCTCATCCACCTCTTGCAAATGGCAGAAAGAAAAAAAGAGGAGTTTGGATATTATGTGAAATGCTCCAGATTTTCGATATTCAACATAATGACTAATTTAAATAAATCAAAATGATGTTATTTCATAACAAGATCCACATTTTAGCTCAAAATTTCAAGCAGGCCTGAAACTGCTGGTAAAATTGAGGCTGACTTCAAGCAATGATGATGTTGTAGTTTTCCTCTTTTATGAGTTGTGCCTTCTTTTTTGCAATGTAAGAGAGGCACATGGGAAAATTATTTAGCTCAGTGACTAAGTCCTGAAATATGTCAATCAATCAAATATTTAAGCAGTGAAAAATGAAAGGATTGTCCCAAACTGTTTAACTAAATTTTCCCACACAGCAGCCTAACTTAGTTCTTAGTTTTCTGGGCTCGGCCTTATGATGCTACAGTGCTGGCCTGAGACAATAAAGACACATTCTGTAACATAGGCATACACACGTGTGGTCTGCAATGAACACACAAAAAAGGCTTATTTCCTTTCCTAGCAATCTCACACTCTATTTTAAACACCCATTGTGAATACACGCCATGTGATTACTTGACTGACAGGAGAGCAAGCCCTTTCCTTTTGTGAAACTGGCATCCATGCAGACAACACTTCGTGCACAGCATTGAAAATTAAGGCCACAATCCACAAAAGGCAAAGAGATCAGCGGAACTAAAGTAATGCAGGTTCTTGACTTCTTTATAACGTGACTAAAACCATCTCCAGCCTCTTTGGATTGAAAAGATGTAACCGTATCTGGAACTAAGATCAAGAAGCGACAATCAAAATTATGTGAGTGAAATAATTTGAAAATATCCTCTTTTTTTTAAAAAAAAAGTTCAAGGATGGTGGCATTTTTACTTAAAGGTGTGCAATTATGCCAGGGCACCCTTTAAAAACTTACAAAACCAAAAGCCAGCATGAAGGTGGCAACTGCCAGGGAAGCCCCAGGCTTTCTGGTGGGTTTGAGCACCGGAAGATTCTGGAAGTCCTGCCCTACATGGCCAAATGTCTTGGAAAGGATGACTCATTTGCACCCATGGAGGATTATCATGAATCACAGGAATTCAGAGCCTCATGAAGTTCTTGGCACCAGTTCGTGCTCAAAGGATGTTAGAAGGGTCAAGACTCACTTCCAGATTGTTCTGCTCTCCTGGCACTAAAAGGGGTGCCAGGACAACAATCCCAGCTACACACCCTCTTGGCCTGACTCCAGACACTTCACTTTCCTGTTAAAAGAAGGAGAATGTTAGTGCCAAGCACATTGGCAGAGGCCCAGAAATTCTCCTTTTTTGATGACAGTGTCTGAGAGATTTTTTTTTTTTCCAAATTTCTATTTGTTCTGACTTGGCATTTTGGAGTTAATTATTCCCTGTACTTCTGTTTTTCTTGAAATTCACCCTTTTAATCCACATTGGTTTCTCAATGGGCTTGATCCTGCTAGCTGCTATTTGCCCCTGAATTTTGCCATTTGAAAGGAATTGTCTAATCCTGGTAAAATCTCCAAAAAGGCCTCAAACAGAAGCCCAAAGTATTTTGATCAGAATAGAAAAAGAAAAAAAAGTTGATGGTATATTTGTTTTGCCCTATGTTCCAGAAACCTGGAGATTTTTTTCAGGCCATTTATTTCAGGAATTTTGAATGAGACCAAGTAATTTGAGCATTTAAATCAGACTAGTGAAAATTCTTTGACTAATTACACAGGCAAAGCAAGGCAAAGCAAAAGAAACCAATGATATTCTCAAGGTCTCATGATCTGCCTATATTTCACCTCAAGCAAAGCCACTCAACAATGACTTTAGGAGATACATTTAAGAGCTAGTATAATTCTCCAGACTAATGACAGATGTCTTTTCCTAGCAGCAAGAGACCAGCTAAAAGCCACTGCGGCTGAGGAGAATTTCCACCTAGGTAATCATATGGAACTTTTTTAAAATCATCATGCAGACCGCAAGATAACAGAATTGGAAGGGACCTTGGAGGTCTTTTCATCTAACCCCCTGCTCAAGCAGGAGACCCTATATCAGTGATGGCGAACCTATGGCACACGTGCCACAGGTGGCACGTGGAGCCATATCTGAGGGCACGCGAGGCGTTGCCCTATGTCAGCTCCAGCGCGCATGCGTGCGCTGGCCAGCTGATTTTCAGCCTTCTTTTCGGCCGTTTTCACTCTCCCCAGGCTTCAGGAAAGCCTCCTAAAGCCTGGGGATGGCGAAAACGGCCCAACGGGCCAACCGGAAGTTCACTTGTGTGCTCACCCCCAGCCTCCTTTTCGCTGTCAGAGGCTTTCAGGAACTTCTTTGGCTTTGGACAGTTGCAGCCAGGCCTCGCACCCCTCGGCCCCTTTCTTCTGCAGCAAGGCTTTCCTGAAGGCCTCTGTAGCCAGATCAATCCAGAGCTCTGTTATCAGCTGCAGAGGCCTTTCCTGAAGGCCTCTCTAGCCAATAACAGAGCTCCGGATCGATCCGGAGCTCTGTTATCGGGGGGCAGCTGGGGTTGTGCGCATGTGCGGGAATTGTGCGCATGCACAGGGGGAGGTATTGCATTATGAGTGTGGGCACATGCGCGCACACTATCGCGTGTGCACCCTTTTGGCACCCGAGCCAAAAAAGGTTTGCCATCACTGCCCTATATCATTTTGGACAAACGGCTGTCTAATCTCTTCTTAAAAGCCTCCAGTGATGGAGCACCCACAACTTCTGAAGGCAAGCCACTCCACTGGTTAATTGTTCTCACTGTTCATAAATTTCTCCTTAGTTCTAGGTTTACCTGCTCTCTGGCACCTGCTCTCTGGACCTTTGCATTGCTTCTGGAGAGTTGTCTCCTCTAGTTATTTGAAGTGTCACAAAGACAAAAAGGACTTTGCAGGATGGGAGCACTTTCTCCTCCTTGGCTCTGGCTTTAGCTGAATGAACTCTTGGCTTGATACATTTCCTGGAGGGTGGTATAAGGCATGAGAAATGTTTCCTACCCCTACATTACAAAATGATATTCTTCAACTACTTACTTTCACTGCATAAGTGCTAGAAGGTTCCTTGGCACACGTTGCACAGAAATATACTGCATCTCCCGCATTACAGCATGGTGTGTTGCACGTAAGTTTGAAGAAAGGCCAGTAGTTCTCACTAAAACGCAGCTCACTTTTTTGATCATGCATAAAATACTCTTCACATTTGGAGACCAGGCGGCGCAAGGATTCTGCATAGAGTCCTCCTAACTTGGTATACATGCCTTCTTTGCTGTTGATGTTGCTGAAGAGGTTATGGAGCTGAAGGCCAGAACCTGAGGAGACCTGGGTGGATATACTGTGCTGTGAGGAAGAACGAGATGGAAGGTTTCTATCCTGAAAGCCACAAAGGCTGCTGTTCTTAGCAGAACCTGGGAATGGAGTAGTGGTGGACCCTATGAAGTTTTTTCCCAGAGACTCAGAGGAGGAAATTGTATGATGGTTGATTCCCAAGTTAGAGCAAAAGAGAGATTTTTCTTGGATACAGACGTTACTTTCTGATTGACTGGAGTTCAACTTGAAGCTCGGGAAGACTGCTGCTTTGGACGGAGAGGATGAGCCCCAGTAAAATCCATCGGGTGATGAAAGAGCTCTGCTGACAGTTTTCTTTTGGGGCAGAGGGGGAGGCTCCACAGTTTTGCACTGTGCCGTGTTTTCAGTCAAACATGCAGAAAAATGAACGGAAGGCAAGACAGGTTTCTCAGTATGGATGGAGGAATGAAGACTCATTTTGCACAATTCTCCTAAAACATACACAGACAAGTAAGATAATTATAAGCCAGAAAATCTTGGCAGCGTAGATAAAGACATTTTGCAGCATGAGCCTAGTATCAAGTTCTAAAGTTCTATCTAAAAATGAAACACAGAAGTAAAGAACAGAATCACTTACTGAGAATATATTACCAAATATGGTATGGGAACAAATGATCAATATCACTGACCTGGGCAACAATGGCTGTTAAGCAACCACCACCATTGATCCCTGGTGCAGCAAAGCTTTTCTGGGCATCCAACTGGATTATCAGAAGAGAACAACAGCAATGGACCCAGGGCTCAATTCATTTTACATATGACAAAATCGGTCACAAACTGGACCATTGTTTCTGTCACATGTTACACAGATGTAGCACGTGATCTGTACAGCATGTGTCTATGCTATATTCCATTTCCCCCCAAAGTTGGATCACTTGATTTTTGAAATCATAATGCTGTCAGCAGTTTTTTTTGCACTTCAGCAAAATAGACAAAAATGATCTCATATTTTTTGTTCTTGCTGCTGATCCTCAAGTCAGCTTGTAAATGTATCACATACCCTTTGACTCTATCCCCTGACTTTGGGGGAAATAGGTAGATAGCATTGCATTTTGTGGCAGAATTATTCACCATACCAGTGCTCTCTAAGAGTATTTCTCCATCTGTAGTGAACATATTATCATGAGCATATAATGCTTCTAGCAAAGTTATTTTTGTGGAAGAAGAAATGGGATCGATAGAGCAAGACCACTTAGGTAGATAGGCTGTTCAAGTATTTATGTGTGGGGGCCTGTGGAGGTCAAGGATTTAGATATATACTCTCTGTGGTATAAAAGTTCTGCTACCTATAGGCTGGATCTAGACCTACCTAGTTAGTAAAGGTGGTTAAGCTCACTCTGTATGACCAGATTTGAGAAGTGGTTAACATTTCTTTGAGGAAGGGGGATGTGCCATCTGATGGGATCTTTTCTTGATTCAATCATTTTGGATAACTTCATCTCTCACATTTCATTTTGGGGAGAAGGTTTTGGAGGTGGTGTTAAAATCATATATTTTCCAATCAAACTAGTAGCACACAGCAACCTTAAAATTGGAGTTTTTGTGGAGGGTAGAGTTCAAAGTACATTTCCAACAAATTCTGTAGTGGAAATGAAGTATAACATATGTTGTATATTCATATGGGCGTCCTAATCTAAGACTATAATAAACTGACTAATATGGGAAATGAATCACTAAGTATAATAAAGAAACACTACTGAAAGGTAGAAGTCAATGCCACACAGTGTTTTGAAGATCACCGACATTTTGTCATAGAGGCGAGCACTGCTGACTGCCCTAAAGAAATGAAGCTGGAACAGGGTAAATATTTAAGCAGAAAGTCAGCCATATGACAACCTGGTAAAAAGCATGCCTGCTCAGCATTACATACTGAAAAACCAAAGTTCGCTGAAGCATGGCATTTTTAAAAACAATATATGCTTTTCCCCCTAAATTTCTGGAATTAAGGAGCATTCCCCTTAAATTCACAGGTTAGGAATATGCTTGCTCTTTCTAGTTTTGCATTATGCATTGATTTGCAAGCACAATGCAGAAAATCACGTAGTGACATAGCAAGCTGTCTTATCTGTTTGGGAAAACGGTGGGGAAAAGGCTACTTACAATTATATCAAGAGTCACTTGATTGTGAGATGGACAGCTATATAAATATGACAAATAAATGAATGATTTTTAAATTTCTAATGGTGACAGCCAATTCTGTAGTGTGCTCTACCACCTAATTAGGCAATTACTAAGTTGGGAAAAATGTATTTTTCTTTTATGACTTTCATGCTATGTCACTATGTATGCTAGTGGGTCTTCAGAAGCTTCTTATAAATTCCTCAATTAAAAAATAAGGCTGGATAATTTTTTTCCTAAAGGGCACCTTGCTTGCCTATCAATACTCTTCTTCCCTGCAGCACGTCTCTACATGGTGCATTCTCAATTTGCAAAGGGCAAGAAACAAATGGAATAAATCCATTACTGGCACTCTACATAAGCACCCTAGAAAACTTTTTTGCACCTCATAGCGATATATGCCAAAAATATGGAAAACAGAATTTACATTTAGCTGAGGAAGAAATAAGCTCTGTAGTTTTTCAGGGGGCTGGTGATGCCTTCCTTTCGAATAGTGTCTCTCTTGATGTAGGATTGGCTCCTAATCCTGCAGGTCTTTAGAAAGGTAGTTAAGATCCGGGCCTTTTCCTTAGATCAGGATGAGCAGAATTCCCAATTGGTGAGTTATAACATATTTTAGTCCCGATTGCCATTTAATTGTTTTAGCCTGCTGTAGTGGTAGGCATTCATTTCCTTCTATATTTTTGCTAGATGATTTTGAGACCTAGAATTTTGTTATTTGAGTTGAGCGATCATGTAAATGTTCCAGATGAATGAATGCATGAATGAATGAATGAATGAATGAATGAATGAATGAGCTGTATTATTACTTCACTACTGACTGGCGTTCTTGCATCCCTGCAATACCTTCCCGACTCATGAGTCAACAAGCTTTATAAATTACCATAAGCATATAGTCCTCCCAAGAAGATGGCTCCCAAGATTCTTTGGAAAAGTGGCAAGCTGAGTTTATAGGACAAGTTTGTTTTTGGATCAACTGAAGAAATGCAAAGTACAAATCATTTCATCTGCAGAATATGTTTCTTACATAATCATCACAATCCCACACTGGTACACAAAATTTAACTACCTCCACTGCCGAGTGGATTTGTATCCAAATTCAAGCTGGCTGTTGATCCCCTGAGGCTCTCAGTAGAATCACTGTTGAGCTGCTCCAGTTCACCATTTTTTGTTGTTTGTAGATGACGCCTAGAAATTGGGGAGGGGGGGGGAAATATGCCATAAAATATGGTGAATGTATGCAATAGATAAGTTGCTTTTGAAGAATTATAGTAGGCCTGTTTGAGAGCCGCTCGATTTTGCTAGATTTGCTTCAGTTTATATCTGTCTATTTCTCTTGTCCCTATTTTGTTCAAGATGTAGTACATGCAAACAAAGTGGCCTCTTACAACAAGACATAAAAAGAAACAGACAGATAAAGGTGTAGTGGTATATTTATAAACTTAAGCAAGTACTACATTTGTCAGTCTCTGGAAATAGATGACAGTTTAGGGATTATCATATAACTCTGAGCAAGGGTTTTTTTTCCTGTTCAATTTTGTCTGAATTTCGGAGATTGCCTCGGCAAATCCCTGCAGTTTTTTGGCAAGTTCCCCCCTCCCCCCAAAAGTGGTTTGCCATTGCCTTCTTTTTAGAACTGAAAGAAAGTGACTGGCCCAAGTTCACTACCCACTTTATTTTTGGACAGGGCAGAGTGGAGTTGGGATGACACAATTAGTGGTTCCTTCCTTCCTTCCTTCCTTCCTTCCTTCCTTCCTTCCTTCCTTCCTTCCTTCCTTCCTTCCTTCCTTCCTTCCTTCCCTCCCCCCTTTTCGTTCTTT
>QLTV01002279.1:2964318-2991269 GCA_003457575.1 Thermophis baileyi
CCCAGAGAAAATATATAGCATTCCTCTTCCCCCAAAGTACAGGAGTAGGACTTGTGTTTTCTCAGTTCAAACATCTTGACCAACACACAAAGACCTGCATCCCCAGCTATTCCTAAAGTCTCATTCAACAGGAAAGATTGATCCCAAGTCACCTCTTGAAACTCTTGCCATTCTAATTCTCATCTGTAAACCTTTGGGAATGTACTCAATCCCAGAAAGGGTCTTGTCCACTAAGAATGCAATACTTTAGTGTAAATAAGGAATTATTTGTTCCTTCTTAGAAGTCAACCTTCCCTAGAGGTGTCACAAACAGGGCAGCATATTAAAGGTTTGGTTGGGCTTTCCAGTTGTTATAAAAAACTTTTTATAGAAATGTTTTTTAAATTCTTCTGTTAAAGAGCAATAAAGCTCAATGGGTAAGCATGGGGGCAATTCCTCTTGCATAGCATGTGGATTCAAAGTCTGTCATTGCAAGCCATGGCTATAGCATAAACAAGCATGAAAACATGGCTTCAAGTGGAACTCTTGGAATAAAAATAAACATAGTTTATTGCTTGAAGTTGATTCAGACATTTCAAACATAAGAAGCTAAAACTCAAGAACTTCACAATTATTTATTTTTTCAAAAAGGATTGGTCTATTAAATATTGTTATGGTCCATTGGTCTCTGATGTTTTGTTATTAAAATATTCGATAAGTATAGTTCTGTTAAGATTTTTATATCTTATGTTAAAAAATAAAGTCCATCACGCACTTTAGTTATACAATAACTAGTTTGCCTAAACCTTTTATATATGCCATAAATTTAAATCCATGTCCATCTGATTCTGATTTTTCAAAAGCTACAGCAACAATCCAGTCATACAGTATGTATGTTTATTCAGGAATTATTTGACTTTGTTTGCTAATCTTCTGGACTGCCAAGGACTATTGAATTTTACCTTTTAAAATTTATTAACATTTACCTGTGCAATATGAGTAACCTATCCTTTCCATCCACAAAAGATGATGTTAATTTGAAAACTCACAATAAACATGACAGTATAATATAAAAAAAATAATACCAACAAAACCCAACAGAACTAAACTACACCGTGTGCACAATTATTAGGCAAGTGAGTATTTTGACCGTATCATCATTTTTATGCATATTTTCCACCTCCAACCTGTATAAACCTGAATGCTTAGGTGGCATAAGTATATCAGGTGATGTGTATTTGTGTAATGAGGGAGGGTGTGCCTAAGGAGACCAACACCCTATATCAAGGTGTGCATAATTATTAGGCAGCTTCTTTTCCTCAGGCAAAATGGGCTAAAAAAGAGATGTAACTGACTCTGAAAAGTCAAAAATTGTAAAAAGTCTTTCAGAGGGATGAAATTGTTAAGATATTGGGGCGTGATCACAGAACCATCAAACATTTTGTTGCAAATAGTCAACAGGATAATGGATTTGTGTAGATACAAAAGGATGCACATTAACTGCCAAAGATTTGAGAAGAATCAAATGTGAAGCTACCTGGAATCCATTATCCTCCAGTGCTGTCATATTCCAGAACTGCAACCTACCTGGAGTGCCCAGAAGTACAAGGTATTCAGTGCTCACGGACATGGTCAAAGTAAGGAAGGCTGAAACCCGACCACCACTGAACAAGACACATAAGTTGAAACGACAAGACTGGGCCAAGAAATATCTGAAGACAGATGTTTCAAAGGTTTTATGGACTGATGAGATGAGAGTGACTCTTGACCGACTAGTTGGATGGGCCCGTGGCTGGATCAGTAAACGGGCACAGAGTTTCACTTCAACTCAGATGCCAGCAAGGTGGAGGTGGGATACTTGGCTGGATCGTAACGGGCACAGAGCTCCACTTCGACTCAGACGCCAGCAAGGTGGAGGAGGGGTACTGTATGGGCTGGTATTATTAAAGATGAGCTAGTTGGACCTTTTTGGGTTGAAGATGGACTCAAAATCAACTCCCAAACCTACTGCCAGTTTTTAGAAGACAAGCAGCGGTACAGGAAAAAGTCTGCATCTTTCAAGAAGGCCATGATTTTTATGCAGGACAATGCTCCATCGCATGCATCGAAGTACTCCACTGCATAGCCAGAAAAAGGCTGTAAAGATGAAAGAATAATGACATGCCCCCCCTTCCTCACGTGACCTAAACCCTATTGGGTACTTGTGGGCCCTTCTTAAATGGGAGATTTGCGGTGAAAGAAAACAGTACACCTCTCTGAACAATGTCTGGGAGACTGTGGTTGCTGCTGCACAAAAAGTTGATCGTCAACAGATCAAGAAACTGACAGACTCCATGAATGGAAGGCTTATGACTGTTATTGAAAAGAAGGGTGGCTATATTGGTCACTGGTATTTTGTTGAACTGTCAGATATGTTTATTTGTAAATTTTGAGTTGTTTGTTTATTATTCTCACTTTAACAGATGAAACTAAATGAGATGGGGAAATTTTCATTTTTCATTTAGTTGCATAATAATTCTGCACACTAATAATTGCCCAGTAATTGTGCACACATAGATATTCTCCTACGAAAGCCATGACCTCACTTTTACTTTTTTAAATATTCAGGTTTGAGGTTTATTAACATTTTGGATTGACTGAGAGCACTGTAGTTGTTCAATTATAAACGTAATCCTCAAAAAGACAGCTTGCCTAATAATTGTGCACACAGTGTAAATAGCTGGATGAATAGCAGAAACCAGCAGAGTCACTTATTTGGCACTCAACAATAGCTTACTCTATCATCAAATGGTATAAAATCAGAAGACCTGACTTTGGTTCAAAAAAATCTGACAATTACACTAATTTCATCAAAAGAATATCATTATTCAATGGCATCATTTCAGGAGGACTGGAAATTCTTTTCATAAGCAAGCTAGCTGCCTTTGCAAAGCACCGCAGCACTGATTGCAGGAAGTCATTGTGGAAGAGTTCTATTTGTTCCCATTGTGTTATGCTCTATATAAAATGCATTTTCTGAATAGGAATAAAAGCATTGCTGCTTGGGGAACACAGCTCAGATATATTTTTGTCAACTTAGAAAATAACCTCCTGAGCTCTCAGTGGTGGGAAATGAGAGGTCAGAAGACTACCTTTAGGGACGTTGTGTTTGATCCTGTACTTCTTAAAGAAATGGACAGTGTTAATCAGCATGTTTGTTTGATGCATGTTTTTACTGGCTGGTTAAGTCCTCCTGAGAGATTATATATGATTGGACATACCCAGGGATGAATTCATATTTGAGGAGGAGGAGGTTCAATTTGCTTGAAATAAACTGTTATGGAAAATTTCTGGTTGGTCTCCAACCTACCCTTTTTTTGAGGAAGGTTGTTGAGACAATAGTTAGGCTGCAACTTCAGACAGCCTGGGAGGAAGATTATCTGGACCTTTTTCAGTTGCATTCAGGCTGGGGCACAGATAGCACTGATAACATTTGCTGAGAACTATTAACTATTAATCCAGGATGGGTGATGCAATCATCTTGGTTCTCCTAGATTTCTTAGTTGCTTGCAGTACAATGGTAACAATATCCTTCTGATTGTGGAGATTGAGATTGGAAGATTGGGAGGCAGGCTAATAGGTGGTACCACTCTTTTCACTATGCCTAGTGAATTTGGTTCTAGTCAAATTGATAGGAAAGGAGGGAGGGAGTCAGAGGCCCCTGGTTTGTATAGGATGACACAGGTTTGAAGCTCTTGCCCCCTCCTTTTTAATATCTACATGAAGCTGCTTGATGAGGTCATCCTTGCAAGGTCAGGTATTATCAATCAGCTGAAGATTCCCATCTGTACATCTAGACCCTCTGTAGAACAAGTGGTGCTGTCAAAGTCTTATCTCAGTGCCTGGAGATTGTTGGGGAGGAACAGGCTTAATTTTGTCAAGATTGAATGGCTGTGTATTCATGGTCCTTCTGGTGCTTTGGATTTTCCATGCTTAGTTCTGTCTGATTGTGGCTTATTGCCCTGTGTATAGGTTTTGCATGAGGACAATAAAATGTTCTAGGATGATTGTTTTTCTAAAGACATTCCACAACTGGATGTGATCAACACTATAAAATATCTTTTTATAGTCAAGCACATATTGACTTTTTTGGTATTTTTGGTTCTTGATTGTCCAATGTGCATCAGCGGCAATGTCGCTTCTTCTTCTGTTGGTTGCTATATTTTTATAGATATTTCATCAATCACTGTAGCCTTGTGACTTGGTACTAATTGGAATTCTGATATAACTTAATCTTCTAGCACTAAAGATTCTTGTGAATGTGAATAGGGAATATCTTTTAAGATAGCTTGCATTTAGCTACTTTTAGCTAAATTTAGCTCCTTTTTAATTTCAGCATATTCCATATTTTTTTGATCTTCTTGAAATCAGATTCTGTCCACTGGCATCCTTTTGCATATTAATTTGAGTTTAGTTCAGAGATCTTTCAAAAAGATATCCCTTGTTTTTCCATCTCTGTTCTCATCTTCATTGCCTTTACAGAAGTCATTATGATGTTGCTTCTGGTCTCTTTTAACAGCTTTCAGAACTTCTTAGTTAAGTTCATTCTGAAAACTTAATTTAAACTCTAGTTTTCTTATTGGTTTCTCTTCTCAGCAATTTCTACCAACTGTTCTGACATCCAGTTTGCTTTCTTCTGTTTCTTGATATTTGGCAGACTCCCTTTACATTCATCCTTAAGATTTCTTTGATTTCGTTCCATAGTTCCTCTGGTTCCCATACTGCAGAAACTGATTGGCTTTGTTCTTTTGACTCGGAACTCGCATATAAGCAGTTTTTGATCTGTTCCACAGTGAGCTCGATTACATCTTTGCTGTTACAACCAAGCTCTTCCATCTTTTTTTTTTTTTTTTGCCAAAAATATAGTCAAACAGATTTATGGGAACTCCATCTGGTGATGTCTGCTGGTTGTCCGAAAATTGTATTAGCAATGAAAAAAATCATGGGAATTCCTAGATCATAAGTTTTACAACTCACTATTTTCAAGTTTGGTTTTCCAGTTTCCAGTCATAAGCAGCACGTCTTACTTGCACGTTCTTTGAATTTCAGATTGAACCTGACCATAAAACTTATAAATGCAGAAGAAAACCAAATACTATTCTGTTAGTACCACTACAACAATGAAGTCATGCCCCCCTAAAAAACAACAACACCATTCTGAAAAAGTCCCAAACACTGATCTTTGAAGAAGTCACAGTTCACAGAAGTATTGCTCTATTGAAAAATATTGAAACCAAAAAAAGATATTCTTTCTCCTTTGTTCCTGCATTTTGCTGTCCCGATAAGTGGAATAGAGGGACATTTCTGCAAAGGCTTTAGCCAAAGGTAGTATTTGAAAGAAGTGGGGCATTTGGCAGCTTTGAAGTAATGTCCTTGGCAGGTGCAAATGAGTAAACAACCCAAAAAATAGTCTTGTGCTAGTCTTAGAATAGCAATTGAGTTCATCGGATTGAAAGTGTGAAATAATAACCTTCATCAGCACCACTTTTTCCGTACCTATAAATGAAAACTTCAATATTCATCCATTTAAAAAGGCAATAGTTGAAGTTAAAAAAATATCAGTTTTTTAAAACATAGATAAAGAGCTCCATTATGCTGTGGTTGAAAAAGAACTTAGAGGAGATTGGCAGTCCCATCAAAGAGCATGTACAATTCTTCACCAAAAAATCTCCTGGGCTATTGAGAGACCTACTAAAGAATAAGAAGTTATCTTCTATCAGGACTAAAGGCAAATAGAAAAAGCTTTTTCTATGATCGTTCCATGGTCTCTCCCTCATGTTGAGAACAGGTCAAAGTAGGTTGGATCAATCAGTCTGGCTCAATTGTGCATTACAGGTACTCAACTCACGACTGTAATTGAGCCTGGCAATTATGGTTGTAAGTTGTGATGGTCACGTGACTGGTGATTTTATGACCTTTTGTGAGGTGGTCATTAAGCGAATGTGGCAGTTATTAAGCAAACCCATTGTTTGCTATGGGGCGGTTTTTGCTGGAAATTGGAAGCAAAACACCAGTTTCCAGCAAAAATATCATAAATGGTGGTTGTGTGATTGCGGAACACTACAAATAGCCATAAATGCAGGTCAGTTGCCGAATACCGAAAATGCGACCACATGACCATGGGGGAGGGGGCAGCTACCAGAACTTCAGAACTGGGTTGTAAGTAGCTTTTGGGAGGGGGGGTCATCAAAACTTCAAACGGTCACTAAGCAATCGGTCATAAGTCAAGGTCTACTTGTACCGTGTTTCCCCGAAAATAAGACCCTGTCTTATATTTTTTTGAACCCTGAAATAAGTGCTTGGCCTTATTGCCATGCACTCAAAAGCCTGATTGGGCTTATTATCAGGGGATGTCTTATTTTGGGGGAAACAGGGTATTTAGTCACAAATAAACCACAGTGGTTTATATTTTAAAAAAATCTGAATGTGCAAATATTTAATTTCACTTTCTCTACATCATGCATTTAGTTAGGGAGTCAAGGATACTGTTCCAGAACTTAAGTGAATGATGCAAAAGAAAGGTGGCTTCTCATTGGCGCATTAAACTGCTTCACTTAAAAATGGAAACCAAAGTCCCCTAATTACAACTGAAGGGGAAAATTCCATGTTTAATTGAATGGTAGTGCTTCCTTTTGCAAAAATGAAACATCTTTTCAAAAAGTAAAAACATGTAGATATAATGAGGAGGGAGATAACATCTGGAAGAGTGTCTATGGAGATTCTCAATCATCCAGGTCATGCTTGTCCCAAAGGTGCTTTTTCAAGAGGCAACTGGACTGCCTTGTTTTTCTTTGAAGACGTTCCGCTTCTCATTTAAGAAGCTTATTCAGCTCTGAAAAGATAGTGGGAAATGGAAGGATTTGCAAGGAAAATAAATCCTTCCATTCCCCACCATCCAGTCAGAGCTGAAGAAGCTTCTTGGATGAGAAGCAGAGAGTCTTCTAAGAAAAACAAGGAAGTCCAGTTGCCTCTTGAAAAAAGCACCTTTAGGACATCTGGAATAGCTTTCTTCAAAATACAGAAAAATGACTGATGATTAGAATATACACAAGGAAAAGATGAACAACCACCCGCCCCGGCACTATGTCGTTCTATTTAGGCTCATTTTGAAGCCGTGTGCATGCGTGCAAGGAGTGCGCGCGAGCACAGCGCATGCACGGAAGGCTGTGTGCATGCGTGGATGAGGCGCGTGTGAGCGAAGCGGTAGGGAAAGTAAGTGAATACCACCTCTGTGCACAACGCAATCATGTATATTCTGTGTCCATATGTGTGTAAAAGAGTAAGCAAGTTCTATTCATTTATTTTCATACATTACAGCCTTAATGTTCAATATCCTAATTTTGATGGAGAAAAAGTGTGCATTATAAGCAATTACTCCAGACATAGGTATCCTGGTGGGCAAATGACAGCAAACACTTCATGACACCATTGCCCAAATGATGCACTCATGCAATTTGTGTCAGCCACAGATGTGCCAGCTGCAAATTATGTAATTGCATTATCTTTGTGATGAGACAATGAGCGATATGTCATTTTAATGTGATTGTGGCTTCTAACAGAGCTTTATGCCTCCAGATGTTCCATCAACCTTCACTACTGGCCATACTGGCAAGGCTAATTGGAACAGGAGTTTAACGTAGGTTACAAACTGCTCCCTGCCTCTCTCCATCCTCCTAAGTGATGTGATTTTATATGGCCGTTCTGTATTTCCCTCTTCAAAAAGGGCTCTGGCTTTAAGTGCTAAAAATTATTACATTTTCCTGTCAACTCTATTCTTCTTTTCCAGTCTTGCCTGCAGCACATTTGAATGATACACAAAGATCCATTTTCCTTCTACATAACAGATAAAGGGTGATTATGTTTTGTGAGGTTAATTGATCGCTGACTATTGACTGAAACAAAGAACTGTTCATCCCTTCTGCCACTCTGCGCAAGAGTTTAAAAATGAAGTAACACAGCCTCTAAAAATAGAAACTTTAATTCCATTTTATTTAAGCATTCCCTGAATTGAATTTAGAGATAAACAGCCAAGCAGCTTTCCTGAGACACATAATGGGGCTAATTTAATGAGTCCCTTCTATCTATTCACAAGCCAACATCTGAAGGAGGGCCCATCTTTTTCCCATGAGGAGAATCATGGAAAAGTGTTTTCTCTAAGATGTCTCAAATCTATATTCTTAGATTACAGATGGGCCAACACCATGCTAATGGGATCAATTTTAATTCCTTCAACAGGAGTCAACTCTGAAACTAATGTTTAATGACGAAGAGTCATAAACCTTTGATCCTGATGCATTTTCATTGGCCACTGACCTAGGTCATTAAAGTTTAACTGAACTTGGAAAAAAAAATACTAGAAACTATTACAACTCTCTCAAGTTGGAGGCACTGTCTTATGAAATGCAAATTCCTTCATTTCTGAATGTTCCAGATGTTTTCAAAGGCAGCATCTTATAACAAAGTTGTTTCCCAGGCCCTTGTTGGGTCAACCATGGTTTATTGAATACATATGTAACACTAAACCAAGTCAACAAATCATTTCAAACAACTGATGTGGTACAGGTAATAATCATATTACAATATTATGTTCCAATAGTAACAGTAGTAAGATGGATGAGGCCACCCTAATTGATCTCATGTAGGGCTAACTCCCTGCCAGCTTCCCCATCGACTTTGCTTGTTGGAAGCTGGCAGGGAGGATCTCAAATCATTATCATGTGACCACAGGATGCAGTGATGGCCATAAATACGAGCACCAGTTGTAACTACCACTTGTTCACTCCCATCATAAGTTTGAACAATCACCAAACAAGTGATACAAGGACCACCTCTTTCAGTGTCTGGGTCAATGTAAGTAAAAATCTTTTCACTGTATTTTCACCCATACAGAATAAGCAAGGTGCTGTTACTCATGTTAATATTCATTAGTCAGTCTTAATGACTGAACCTGCGCTCTATTCTCTGCCTGGATATATCAGCTCAAAGGAAAAAAGCCTAATTATTTGGCTTTTACTCACCCAGGAGTGTGCAGAAATGTAGGGAATTACCCATAGAAAACAAAGAGGACCAAATAAGAGGACCATATTTTAATAATTTTGCTTTCCCTAATTTAGTGCCCTCTCCCCACTTCCTCCTTTCACTGGGTTACAATTTCCATCATTCTTAATCAACATGGATGCTGACTGGGATTTTAGTTCTACGCATCTGGAAAACCCAGGTTGGAGCCTCTACTCTAACTCACCCCTCCCTTCAATTTTAATTTTTCTCTTGGAAAAAATACTTCACAATAGTTAATTTCTGATTTTACAAATAAATAGTCACAGGCCTTTCCTTACAATTTCTTCTTGGTCCCTACAGATAGTCATTCAGAGGATGAATGCAACACAATGAAGTTCTTGTCAGAAGAGTGAGAAATTCAGGCACATCTGTTTTCCTCTGACCAGCAATGTGCTTTTGTTTGCACTTGAAGAGAGACTGTTCCAGAAAAATGACTGATTCACTGCTCAATCATCTGAAATGCTATTTTTGTCTATCAGCTTATAGGAAAAAAAAAGACTTCGATGCGAGAAAAAATTAGGGTTGATTTCAACTTACGCTTGAAATACAGAAGCTATTTAAAAACACATTAGCAAAATTTCATTTCCATTAAGTTGCAGCTAATGGTTTTCTGAAACCCTGGTTCAACTAGAAATAATTACAAAATAGAAGGCTGCTGCTTAAGAACACATATGACAGGCCTGGAAGCCATCTTTTGTATTGGGCCTTCAGGCCTGCCACAAATTACTACTGTGGGAAACTGGGAGGGGGGATTGTATGGAGTATGGGTGATATGTAGTCATAACATTCTTTTCTCCGAGAGTCAAGGCCGTCTCGCCCTGCACCTGGAGGGGAGTGGTTTGGAAACATCTCCAGTTTGGGACGGTGCATTGATTGGACCATGTGATGGATTTGTGGGCAGGGGCTTGAACTTTCCTTTGGGTGGGGAAAACCTGGAAGCTTTCAGATTCCAGTTTTCCCAGATGTGCCAATATGACATCTCTAATAAAATGGAACTTTGAGGAAACTCATGCCTCGGAGTTTTCTTTTGTTGGGGGTGTTACTTGGAACCCTGACAACATATACATATATACATACACGCAAAAGTTTTATCCTAGGAAACACCGAAATGTTTCCACTGGAAAGCAGGAATAGGGGAAATAGAGAACCATCACTGGAACATCCTGAATTACATCATTTATCCTATCTACCTAGCTTTGATTATTTATAAGCAACTTAAGAAAATGTTTACCTGGGTGGTTTCTTTGGAGGCAGCCGAGGAGTTATAACTTCCTCAGGTCCAGGTTCATCAAAAGCAAAAGTCGTTGACTGATTCATTTCTCCGGTCTCAACTGCTTGGATAGGGCATGGTTTTATCTGAACCGAAAAACTTGGAGAAATAGTTATTTCATTCTCCATTTCCGCTGCATTTCTTTGCTCTTCCTCCTCTTCTTCCTCAATCCTACATGGCCTATGCCAGGAGGCATGGTAGTATTTTGGTCTCCTCTCAGAGCCTGAGGGCAAAGGACCTCTGCTGGATTCATCTGGGGAAATGCTGTTCATTTGGGAACACAAGGGCAACAAAGGCCCAATCACAGTGCCATCTGTCTCATTTCTTGGCATGCTGGTATCCCAGGTTTCAGCAGTGGAAGAACTGGCTTTAATGGAAGAATTGACTGATTGTGGAAGAGACTCTTCAAGTCCAGGACAGCTTCCTTTGGACATCTTTGGAGGAATAGCAGGACTCCTATCAATCATATTCTTGCTAGACATTGGAGACTCAGCCTCTGGACTTTTGTCTCTTGAATTTACATCACATTTTTCTTGTGGCAACTCCCTAGGCTCAAAGGAAGAGGATGATTTCTCAGTATCTGGGCTAATAGTGGGGCTAACATATGGCCACTGTACCCCAACTGCTGAGTCTGGGCTGCTAAGAAAAAATGCTCGATGGTCATCTTCTGTTTGTGGGGCCATTATCGTAATAGTTGCTGCTCTTTGTGAACCAGGATCTCGAAAATTCCTCTCGCAGCTCAAATGGAGGGTGTTCATCCCATCATGTTGATTCTGACTTGGGCTAATAGTCAAGACGCCGCTCTTCAATATATTAGTGTTATTATGCTGCATCTTTTTCCTCTTTGAACTCTCGGCATAGATGGGTTCATTTTGGCTCTTTCCTTGAAAGGAAGGCTGTTGTTCTCTGGAATTACCTCTGCTATCTGTAGGCTTGTTTTCAATTTGATCTGAGGTTCTGACCAGAAGACAGTAAGGACTTCCTTGGGACAAATCGAAAGAACTGCTGCTTTTTAGCACAGTATCTGGTGGACATGCCGGTAAGTCTCTTTCTGGGTTTAAGGGGTTATACACAGAATCATGCACATGAAAGTTGGAGAATGAGTTCAAGACCCTTCTTTTATCTTCACCGAAATTTGTTATCCTGGATGCACCGGCCATGGAATCCTGGCTCTGCAATTTTGAAAAATAATTTTCATTATCAGGCCATGCTACACTGGTGGTGGGTTTCTCAAAGACTTTATGATTTACACCAGAGGTCTTCAAACTTGGCAACTTTAAGACTTGTGGACTCCAACTCCCAGAATTCTCCAGCCTGGAGAATTCTGGGAGTTGAAGTCCACAAGTCTTAAAGTTGCCAAGTTTGGGGACCCCTGATTTACACTAAAGGGAAAGTACGCCCAACCTTCACTCTTTTGCTCAGAGAAATTAAATACATTAGTGGTGTTGCTGCTCCCTTTGGGTGGATGGAGGAGTATTTTTCTCAGAAGTGACAGAAATGGTATTAAGACTCCGAATTGGCATGACTGTTCCTCTTACTGGGTGCTTTGACCCGTCCTCATGGACACATACCTCTTTACTGTATGAGATATTTCTTTCTGCCCTTTCAGGACCAGGTGGGCCAAGGAATAAAGGACGATCTTCTGGGATGTTCTGGGGCTTCCTTTTGATCTCGTTGCCCTGCATTGATCAAAGATGAGATGTAGCAAGGTAGACATTTCTCCAAGATGGGGATGGGGGTTTATATGTCACCTCATACCACGAGATGAACGGCATATACATTTTATAAAAAAATAAAAGATAAAAAATACTTTTGTATACAAACTCAATTAGACTCTTCTATAATTTGGCTGTATCCATCTTCCAAAAAAATATAATGATTTAAAAAACGTTGAACAATTTTTAAGTACGTGGATGAACTCTCTTTTGGAATCAATGGGATTATGACCTTATTTAGCGAAAAAATTTTTTTTAACTGTAAAGCAATAAATAAAATGAATCAAATTACTAGCAATTTATATCACCTTACAGATTTACTATACTTTCCTTTCGTATGCAGATTTATTGGGTATGCTAAAACTAAAGATTGGCACATTTAAGTTCTACTGAATTTTACTGAAAAGAAGAAATTTTAATAATGTTCATAATCTGTCTACTGTAGATACTGGTAGTTCCTTGATCCATCCTATTAGTAATGCTGGCAACTTTAGCATAGTTTAATGGATCAACTGTAGGGAGGGGATACAGTATTTGTTATTTCCAATTGTTTGTTAAACCCAAGGTTATGCAACCCAGTGCTCTGTCTGCTTTCAAATTTTTAAAAACTTCCTTAACTTTGTTTTCATTCTTTTTAAACTCTGTCTTTGATTGTATGGTTTTTATTTGTAAATCACCCAGAGTCACATAGGTGATATGGGAGATATAGAAATTTGATAAACAAACAAACAAACAAACAAATATATCACTCCCATATACTCCCTCCCTCCCATATACTCCTTGGCAGCTTAGAAGAAAACAGAGACATTGGGTTGAATAAGTAAGGTTACAGACTTCCAATGCAGTTCCCCTGCACAATATCTACCCATGTTAGTCTCACCAGGTTTCTTTCCCTACATGACTTTTAAGATTAAAAAATATTTTCATTAAGAGCGTCAGAATCACTTTTACTTTCAAGAATGCCTTTGGACAAAAATTGAAACTGCCAACTAGATGAATGGTTGCTCAGACGGTTGTATTAAGATGATTATTAGTTATAGAGGTTATTTTTTTTAATGATCTTGTGTATTGGTTTAGATCAGGGGTCTCCAACCTTGGCAACTTTAAGACTTGTGGACTTCATCTCCCAGAATTCCTCAGCCAGCAAAGCTGGCTGAGGAATTCTGGGAGGTGAAGTCCACAAGTCTTAAAGTTGCCAAGGTTGGAGACCTCTGGTTTAGATCATTCTGTTTTTATCAGGGTAAAGGAGTGATACCGATAGTTTTATTGCTAGTTTTGTCTTATATTTTTTTAACATACTTGACATTTTTATCCATTGCTATTCTTCTAAGGAGCTGAATATGACATATTCATGAGCCGCGGTGGGGCAGTGGTTAGAGTGCAGTACTGCAGGCTACTTCTGCTGATCACCGACTGCCAGCAGTTTGGCAGATCGAATCTCACCAGGCTCAAGGCTGACTTAGCCTTCCATCCTTCCGAGGTGGGTAAAATGAGGACCCAGATTGTTGGGGGCAATATGCTGACTCTGTAAACCGCTTAGAGAGGGCTGTAAAGCACTATGAAGCGGTATATAAGTCTAAGTGCTATTGCTATTGCTATACATGATTCCTTCTTCATAATTTCTTCTGTCTACACATTTATTACAGAGGCCAGGCTGAAAGATATACTGGCACGGTTTTCCAGAGAGGTTTTGTTCTTTTAACTGTGTTGGTTTTTCAACCTGGATCTTCTCAATCCGATTCCAATACTTTAATAACATAAGCAGCACTTTCATGATAGCTGCCTAATTAATGCTGCATGTTAAATATTGACTGTTTTAAAATATTTGCAGTTAACTAATTTGGAAACCAGCTTTCTGAAAAGGCGAGCTACAACTTTTTTAAAATTTAAAGTTATAAAATGAGAGAATTTTATAGCATGGAACCTTCAAATGCTTGAGCAAAATCATTTTGGCTAAACTAAAATAAATGAGTAAAGTCTTGGGTGCATATGTAAATAAACATTACATTGACTACATTCAGGGGTGGGTTCCGAAAATTTCCACTACCACTCTGTGGGCGTGGCTTAGGGTTACGCGCGCACGCGCTCCCCCGGTGCAATTCTGTGTCTGCGCATGCCCAGTCACTATAATCTGCCCGAAACACAGCTGAGGAGCCGATCAGCTGTGCTTCGGGCGAAGAATAAAGGACAGCATTAACCCGGGGGCGGGTGGGAGGGCCCTTCCAAAGCAGCAGCAGAGCACAAACAGCACAAAACATAAAAAAGCCGCCAAAAATTCACGGAAAAAAATGGTGGCGCCCACGGACCGGCACCGACCAAGGCGGGTCCACGACGCCATCATGACGTCACCAGCGCCTTGCTACTGGTTCGGGCGACCTAGTACAAACTGGGAGGAACCCACCCCTGACTACATTCATAATGGTAAACTGACATAATATGGACATAATGGTAAACTGTAGATTAGCATTTTATGAATAAAACAAGGTCAATAAAACAAAATTTCAACCTGCACATTAGTTCAAAATCTGGTCAATTCATACTGAAGTTCAGAGTGAGCTGATTTCTCAAGCTTCTCCATATGGGAGACTCAACCATTCACTCCAAAAATACAGTTGCCTACAGGAAGAAGTCCTGCTGAAATCTAGACTGATAGGTGATATGGCAGGTAGGGTACTAGGCTCAATGCCCATCTAACAGCATATACTTGCTCATCAAATGCCCAAATTTTGCAAGTTCATTAAATACCCACAAGTTTGGGAGAAACTCTTTAGAGACCTGCAAATGCTAAAATGATACTGTTCACAGATTTTGTTTTTTTCATACAGATTCTGAGGTGAGATTGCCAAATGCTTTAAAAGATTTAGCTATTTTACAACAATCAGGTGAGACAGTCAGAGTCTGAAAAATTTTACATCTCGGTACTTTTACATGAGATCTTCCTATTTCCAGTAGTAATGGGGTATTTAAAAAAAAACACCATTTCATGTTGTTTTGCTTACCATTCTCATATTTCAGTCCAAGGAAATTTAAACTTACATCATTAGCCAGAAAAAGGGTGGAAAACTGAGATGAGCTGATTGTGTCAATCAACACTTCTCTTTACCAGAGGTATTTTTTCCAAACTGAATTCTATTCATGTATTATAAAGAACGTTGGTAATAGGGCAATTGGCATTGTGATTCGCAAAGAATCTGGACCCAGCTGGAAAATATTTGAATCTCAGATGAACTTAGCTCAAGACGGTTGGAAGTCAAGCCTGGGCAATTGAAAGGTACTTAGGATTGGTCAGTGGTGGGAACTCAACTGGATTGGAGAATCAAAGAATCAAAGAAGTGCAACAGATAAAGTCTTTTTGTACCAAGAAGTATCTGAGCACTTCTGTTGGCTTTTAAACTGAAAACATCTTGCTCACTAATATCAAAAATGTCTGAAAAATCTCCCACTTTACTAAGATTTTGGGGGGCCTGCTGATTGGTGAATTTCTCCCTGCCTGCTCAAGAAATTGAAAGAATCCATTTCTGCAAGTCCTGCCATAACAAATACAAAGATTGCTCCCAGGCAGTTACAAATTTTACAACGGAAGCAACCTTGTAAAATACACCACACCCCTTATTAATCATTTACCTGCGAGACATCTGTATTCAAGTTTCCATCCGCCCACACACCAGCAGCATCCGAGGTTATCATAGTTGGTTTAACAGCAATAGTTGGCTTCGAGTAAGACAAGGAAATTACACCCTCATCCTCCCAAAGCGTATTTTCAACTTTGGCTCCAATTCCATTCAAATCCTGCAAGGCTTCACTGCAGCCTTGCTGATTAAGGGATGGTGCCTGCAGTTGGTGAAAACTTCTGGGGCAGAAACAGTTTTTACAGGAGCCAGGCTTCCAGATGTGCTCCACAAAATCACTGCACACAGACATTTTCAAGCCCTCTTGCTTCATTTCCACTGCCCTCTGCACCTTCTGTATTGGGCTGGGTGGTTCATTTTGTTCTCCTCTCTACTATGGCTGGACTGAACAATCTGGGACTTGTAACCAAACTGCAAAGAAAGAGCACAGAATTCATGTTAATAATGTCCTTTTCCCCCCTAAACTTGTTTCCCAAGTTCCAATATCTCCCATTATTGGGCACCCTCACATACACCTGTTCTCCGTTAGTCACAAGATTATGTCAGCTTTGCTTGCTCCTCAGAGTTATATGCTTTTCCCCCACAGACAGTTTATCATAAATAAGGAACAGAGAAGAGTTTGCCAACACCCATCCCAACTGTTTTCTAGGCTCCAAATGTGTCATATATATAGAAATTCTATGATTGTGTGTCTATATAAAGGACATGACAAAAAGTTGTTGCTGTTTTGCAGGAAATAACGTGCACATTTATTGTACAAACTGTGGAGTAAAGCTGATCGGGGTAATATTTTATACATTTTACTTTGTCATACAAATCTATACAACTGGGATAAACAGATGTTACACATTATTATATCATGAATGTTTCCATCACATGTATCATGTTATTGGTCATATGGTGCCAATTCTGTGATCTGGGTCAGTCATGACACGATGCAAATTACACAGTCTGCCTAACAATGCGGTGTTGTCTATAATGTCATTAGCTCTCTTAGCTTCTGGCACTTTTGACCAGCAACAGAGTTGATGAAGCTTCTTGGATGAGAAGCGAAACATCTTCAAAGAAAAACAAGAAAGTCCAGTTGCCTCCTGAAAAAGCACCTTCGGGACAACCATGACCTGGATGACTGAGAATCTCCATAGACATTTAGCTATGCAACAGAGTTGATGCTTCCTGTACGCATTAATTCAAAAAATACAAACAGCAATTTCTTTTTTTAAAAAAGCTACTGCTGCTTCCTGTACAGGTAATTCTCATTCAGTGACTGACTTATTAGTGACCGTTCACAGTCACAACCGTAATGGAACATTAACTTTGCAATCAATCTTCGCATTTACGATCTTTGCAGGTCTAAAGCAAAGAAAAGCTAGAGTAAGTTCATAGGCACAACTGCATTTCACTTAGTGGCTGCTTTACTTAGGTTAAACACTTAACTTAGCGTTTAGGCTGGTGATTATGGGAGTTACAGTCCAACAGATCAAAGTACAACACAATTATAAAAAGATTGAGGGCCTGTGGTCCAAATGGCAGCTCTTTGTCGAGCACACAAATATGCATCCATGTCATTGACTATAGTTACACCAACTGTAATTTAGCAAGTTTGTATGGCAAATCATGATAGCTATTATAAAGCTATTATAAAGCCAGAGCATATAACACAGAGCTCTTCTTTTTCATGACATGGAATTCTCTACATTTCAAACTATTACCCAAAAATAAAAATACAGTCTAAATACAAGTAACTAGATTGTCTTTCCCATTTCTCCCTTCTCCTTTTTATCTTCTCCTCTCTCTCATCACTCCCCTCACCCAGCACATTTCTACCTGGGAGCCTTTGCAGTGCCAGAGAAAGCTCTGCTCCTGTGTGATCCCACATCAGAGGTGGGTTTCAGCAGGTTCTGACCAGTTCTGGAGAACTGGTAGCGGAAATTTTGAGTAGTTCGGAGAACCAGTAAATACCACCTCTGACTGTCCCCGCCCCCATCTATTCTCTGCCTCCCGAGTCCCAGCTGATCGGGAGGAAATGGGGATTTTGCAGTAACTTTCCCCTGGAGTGGGGAGGGAATGGAGATTTTGCAGTATCCTTCCCCCTGGAGTGGGGAGGGAATGGAGATTTTACAGTATCCTTCCCGTGCCATGCCCACCAAGCCACACCACGCCCACCAAGCCACGCCCTCAGAACCGGTAGTAAAAAAATTTGAAACCCACAACTGCCCCACATGGTTGTGTATATTTGGCAACTGAGCCCACTTATAGTAGTAGTGGTTAGAGGGCCTTTGCTCAACTTCCTGGATAGGGAAGCTCTCTGCTTGGTCACTCATGCCCTGGTCACCTCCCATTTGGACTACTACAATGCGCTCTAGATGGGGCTATCATCAGAAAGTATCTGGAGGCAGGATACTTATTTATAGCAGGATATCCAAACCGTCTGTCTGTCTGTCTGTCTGTCTGTCTGTCTGTCTGTCTGTCTGTCAGTCAGTCAGTCAGTCAGTCAGTCAGTCAGTCAGTCAGTCAGTCAGTCAGTCAGTCAGTCAGTCATCTATCTAGGTTTTAATTAGGCCACCCTATAAACTGAACAAAATGAATCTTTTGTTATGCAATACTGATGCTTAGGAAAGCCTCTAGAGCACGGGTGTCAAACTCACTGCGTCATGTTGCCGTCATGTGACGTAGCGTGATGTTTTTTCCCTTTGCGGAGCTGGGGTGGGTGTGGCCTGCGCATGACGCATCCAGCCCGTGGGCTGCCAGTTTGACACCCCTGCCTAGAGTGAGCCATTTCTGCAGTGACCTGTCTTGCTTCAACTCCCCATTTCTAGACCCCAAACCCTCCTTTCCTCATTCACCTTGCAGATTCAGCCATTGTCACTTGTCACTGAAATGGCATCGCCTCCAAAGATGCCTTTAATGCCACAGAAAAAATATTTTCTCTCCCTTGCATCTCCCTTTTATATTTATTTTCTAAGACCACAAGGCAAATGTACACAACGTGAACCAGAATCACTGATGGGGAGATCATTGGCTGAGTGTGTTCTCTATTCTATTGGATAGCTACAAGGAAAAACTGAGCATCTCAGTGCTTCACATCTCAGCGCTTCAGGTGAAGAGGACCATGGATCAAGTCATTTTGCTACTGCTTTCCAGGGTTTGGAAAGTGGACGTAGCAGCAGGGGTGGGCTGCTGGGGGTTCGCAGGGGTTTGGGAGAACCTCTAGCTAAGATTCTGTGCAGTTCGGAGAACCCCCAAATCCTACTCCTGGCTGGCCCCGCCCCCCCCTCCTCTCCCAGGAGTCCCCACGCGGCCCGTTTTGGATGCAGATAAGTGCAGGGCATGCACAGAGGCTCGGGGAGGGCAAAAAACAGGCCTACTGGAACTTCGGGAAGGCTTCCAGAGGGCCTCCAGAGCCTGGGGAGGCCGTTTTCGCCCTCCCGGAGGCTCGAGGAAAGCCTCCGGAGCTGGGGAGGGCAAAAACGCCCCCCCTGCCGTGGTGCAGGAGGCCGACTAGGCCATGCCCACCATGGCCATGCCCACCCAGCAACCGGGCAGAAAACCTCTTGCTAAAATTTTTGAAGCCCACCCCTGCGTAGCAGCAATATTGAAAATTTTCTCTTCCCATTCAGGCTTTAAGACTTTTGGGGCAAAAGATTTCCCCTGAAAAAAATGGAACGGTTCAGTTAAATAGGTGCTGAAGTATTCTGGGAGACTTCAGGGCTTTCCAAGTGTAGCATTCAAGTTATTTTAAAATAAATACCTCAATCGTTTGGCCTTAAGCAATAAGAAATTAGAACCTGCAAAACAAATTGTCAATCTAAAGATAAGTTTCATATCTGTAGGAAGTGGGTATTCCCTCCCTTCATATCTCTTGAACTGTTAGTACAGTGGAAATTTTTTTAAAACAAAACATGCAGAAATGGGTTGGGTATCTGAAGAAATGCTTTTTGCATCAATCAAACAAGCATTTAACCAAACGTAGGTATCATTCTCAGAATAGGAAATCAATTTCACTATGAACTAAAATAACCAGAGCTGATAAGTCAGTAATGAACAGTAAATCTATATTTGCATACATACAGAACCAGGTTATAACTTGAAATGGATTAAAATCAATGAATTTAAAATGAGTTTTTTTTTTAAATTTAAGGCTTTTGATTTTAAAAAATTAAGAGATGTCTCTTTTTAAAAGGACATGACTTACAAATATTAATATAGAAAAATAAATATGTCTATTATGTATTATCTCTTAACACTGTGTGTGACCCTTCGTTAAAACAATAGTATGGAATATACATTTCTGTAGAAAAAGATATACACTGGAGTAAATATCCAGATTTTGAAGCTATATCTTATTGGTCCTAATATTTATTTTATTTTTTCATAGTAATATGTCCTTTTTAAAAACCTGAGATCTGTTGATTGTAAGTCATTTCTAAGACTTTTTAAAAATTTCAATCTATTTTTTCTTTCAATAACTTCAGACTAGCATTCAGAATACAGTAGTATTCCCATGCCCCTTTATTCTCTCAGCCTTGCCATGTAATAGATTAGACAACAACATTATTGTTGTTTCTGATGGAATGTAAGATAAACTAAAAATATTTTATTTATCATTTATTTATCCCAAAACGATTCTGGGCACTGTACAATATAAAATTAAAACATGTAAATAATGCCCAGGATAGACTGAGTCAGCAGAGTTTGCTAGTGATTGGCAGGTCTACCCCATTTGAGGTGTATTGACCAATCTCTTATTGTTGCCATTATGAGTGAAACCCATTAATTTCACAAATGTTCTCATTGGACCTAAATGCATAATTTTATTATTTTATATTCTAAAAGTTCTACTGTATATACTTTTAAAGAAGTGATACACTATATGAACTCCATGACTAAAGGTTTTACACAATTCCCTTAAAGCAGTCTTTTCAACTTAGATGAACACCATGATGGCTGTGAATTCTAAGAAAGTTTTGGAAGTTGCTAGATGCAGGGTGGCCAGAACTGGGTTTTTAAATCCAGATCTGGGTTTTTTGACCCCTGTCTGGATTTCTGGGTTTTTTAACTTTAAAATTGAAGTTTCTTCTATACATTATGTTGCATTGCATGTACAGGTAGTCCTTGACGTATAACCATTCATTTAGTAACCATTCAAAGTTACCATGGCACTGGAAAATGTTACTTACAACCGGTTCTCTCGCTTATAACCGACGCAACATCCCTATGGTTACGTGATCAAAATTCAGGCATTTGGCAACCGACATGTATTTATGATGGTTGTAGTGTTCTGAGGTCAAATGATTGCCATTAGCGACCTTTCCAGTCAGTTTCCGAGAAGCAAAGACCATGAGGGAAGCTGGATTGGCTTAATAACTACATGATTCACTTCACAACTGTGGCAACCCTGATCAGCAGTGGAAATTCTGGTCCCAATTGTGGTCGTAAGTCGAGGACTGGTTAACTTCTCATACACTTCTGCTTGCAACCAGACACACAGAAACTAGGGATGGGGGAAGGGAGTGATTGAAATGTACGAGGAGCTGGGAGGGAATTGAGGAATTCAAGAGCACCTTCTGTGGCCTGAGAGAATTTCTACACCTCAAGGTCAAACACTGGGAAACCTCTGAAACGCACAGACTGTTCCCAAAACAAACTGACTGTATATGATTGGTGGACAATGGACAGTGGGTGGCCCAGGGGAAAAGGGGTTTTTACTTAGGGTGTTTTCCGCAGGAAAACCTCAGAACTGGCTTTGCTTCTTCTACACCTATGTGGAATTATCAGTAAAGCTATACTCTTGGAAAAACAATGTTCCAGGAGTTTCTTCTGCTGCAATATGCCAACAGGACAGTTAACACTACCTATATGAAATAGGTGAAAATATTTTAGTTTAAAACTGATTTATTGTGGGTTTTTAAAAATCTGGATATTTTTGTGTAGAATCCAGGTTTATTTGAGTGTGTTAGGAAACTCTGCTGGCAATCCTGACTAGATACTACCTTAAAACCCTTCTTATTTAGCCTGTTTGCCTGAATTGTTATACAATTAATCACTATTCACGATTATTCAATAAGTATTACAAAATCGGAATTGATTCTAATCTTGACCTCCCCAAAGAAGGGTCATTTGAGTGCCATATACTGGGATAACAGTAAATACTCTATAAAGAAACTACTGATTAACATTCAGCTCAGTCATATACACCCTAAACTAAATAGTAGCTAGAGCAAGCCAGAATATATATTTTTTTTGTTTCCTTCACTTTCATCATTCTAAATTCAAGTAAATTATTGCTTAGCATACTATACACTCTGTGGAAAATGCCTGCTTTCATTTAAATGATTTTTCCATAGAGATGTTCTTTAGGCACAATAAAATAAATTCTACAGGTATAATTAGGAATGTTGTACAGTACAACTTTATTTAATTAAGGCATTTTATAAAACTCTTTTAAAATATGCTTGCTTACTTTTGCTACCTCCAAATCCTCTTACCCTTCAATTAAGTTATACTGTAGCCTGTTGAATTTTAATTACTGAAACAATAGTTTTAGATTCCTAAATGATGGAGGCCAACTAGAATAAAAATGCTTTTTTCATTCGCAAAAATGTGTTAAAGAAGAAAACATGCATATGCACCTATATTTATGAATGTCCGCGTAAGTAGCCACAATGGAAATTTAAGAAGCTCACAATCTGAAGATGATCCATACTACTGATCATAAGTCCATATGTTGATGAAGCAAAAACATATTTTGCTCTACTATACAATGAAAGAAAAAGGAAAAAGATGAAGAGTAAAAGAAAAGAAAAAAAGAAAAGTCAATATCTGAAATTGTCAGCTGAACTATCAATGTACTGTAATATATAGATATAATGTATTTCAGCTTGGTCTCATTCATTGGCATAGTTATTATGGATAAAATGGCTTGAAATTGTGATTTTTCATCTCTTCTGTAAATGGCTCAAAAATATGAAGCCCTTTTCTATAGAATAGGAAAAATCACCAACCTATTTTGTTGACCTTTCCTCTTTACAAGACATTCAATTTTTGCATCCTTATTCAAGAAGGATAGAAAAACACAATAGCAGAACATCATGGAACTTCTGTTACAATCCATTCATCAGAAAAATCTCTTTAAAAAATGAAATAGTTCTATGTGTCTGCTGCAGAAGCTGACTGCACAAAGCTGAGTGAATTCTTTCAGATTTTCCAAATTCTCCCACATGTCTTTATGCTTTAAATAATGAACTTTAAGTTACAGAAACATATGAGATAAAGTGTAAGGGAAGGAAAACAATTCTAAGAATTACTCACCATTTGCAGTGAAAAAACAGAGGGAAGCTGAGCTCACCCTGTGAACTAGCAGTTCCTGTTTTAGGTAACTAAATATGGCAACAATGCTAAAATAATGTGAATCTAACACATACAGAAGGCTAACATCTGAAAGTTCAAGAAAGCACCTAAATAAATAACAGGTATCTGCCAGATTTTGAAACACCAGCTATTTTTTGAAGATGTTCACAGAGGTGAAAAGATAAGACTTTGCTAAAAGCCCACTATAATACTTGTATGTATTTTTTACATGTATTTTTTTCTAGCTTTTTTATGCTTATCTCATTTTTTAGAATTAATTTATATACAGTATATGCAGTGATTGGGGGGGAGGGGGAATCTACAAAACCTACTGACTAATATCATGTATAGTTGAAACAGAAAAATAAATGAACCAGCATTTTAAGGTCCTTGTCTAGTCACTTGACAACAATTGTTATTCACCCCCACCCCAAGTGGATCAGCAGTTGCTGCTTCTAGTGCCAGGACATGCAAACATGCTGCATATTAAATGAAAACTTTCTAACAAAAATATTTTGAACATTTGCATCTATTTTGTGATCACTGTTGTGTTAGTGCAATGCTGACATGATGTCAAATGGCAACCACCCTTTAGAACAGTGATGGCGAACCTTTTTTGGTTCATGTGCCAAAAGGGTGTGTGCGCACCCACACCTATTCCCTCCCCCGCACGCATGCGCACAACCCCCACGCTGCCCCCTGTGCATGCGCACAACCCCCCCTGCCCCCACGCAAGCGCACAGGCCTCACTGAAGCCTGGGACGGCGAAAAACGGCCAAACGGGCAAACCGGAAGTTCAGAAAAACGGACTTCCGGTTTGCCCGTTGGGCCGTTTTTCACACTCTGGAGGCTTCAGGGAAGGCGAAAATGGCCTTCCCCAAGGCTGAAAATCAGCTGGCAAGCATGCACATGCGCGCTGGAGCTGACATAGGGCAACGCCTCGCGTGCCCTCCGATATGGCTCCGCGTGTCACCTGTGGCACACGTGCCATAGGTTCACCATCACTGCTTTAGAACATCATTGCCCCACCTGGAGTGTGATTGGTCCCTACTCTGTTAACCTTCTAGAAGGCCCTTAAATCTGGTTTTGTCGCTGGCCAGGGGATTCCTTGGAAATACAGAAGCTGCAAAAATGATTATATTGTTTATAAGTTTAGAATGCACTCTCCTGTGTTTTTCACTTTATTATAATTTTAGCTGTTTCGTTGTACTTTAATGGTTATTTTTAATTGCTTTGTTTATTCAGTTTTTTTGTTGTTGTATTTTAATTCTGTGTGCCACCCAAAATCACTGTGAGATGGATGAATCTATAAATTTGAGAAATAAACTAACAAATAAATAATGGAATACTGTCTAATAATGTACTAGCAAAACTTCTCCTATTTTTCAATGATAGAAGATAGAACATAAGCAGGATTGGAAGGGACCTAGTCCAACCACCCTGCTCAACCCGGAGATGCTATACCATTCCAATTAAAGGGTTGTCCAACCTCTTCTTGAAAACCTCCAGTGACTGAGCACACACAACTTCTGGAGACAGCCTGTTCCACTGATTAATTTTTCTCACTGTTAGGAAATTTCTCCTTAATTCTAGGTTGGATCTCTCTTTAATAATTTTCCACCCGTTACTTCTTGTCCTGCCCTTGAGTAGTTTGGAGAATAAGTTGACTCCTTCTTCTCTGTGACAGCCTCTCAAGTATTGGAAGATTGCTATCATGTCATCCTTAGTCCTTCTCTTCATTAGATTAAACATACCTAGTTTCCACAACCATTCATCTTAATAATCTTATTTGCTCTTCTCTGCACTCTGTCTAGAGTCTCAGCATCTTTTTTGTATCGTAGTAACCAAAACTGGACTCAGCATTCCAAGTGAGGTCTTACCAGTGCAGTATAAAGTGGTACTATCACATGATGTTTTTATGCACCCAAAATATTCAAAACACCACACAGAGAATTGGTAGAATTTATAAAATCATAAGGGATTAAGTACTGGCAAAGAATCACATTGTCAAATGTATTCTTAATGAATAATGTACTTCAGCCCTATTACTTTATAATATTTGTAATGAGCACCCTGTGAGGTTGGTTAAGGTATTCTGTGTGGCAGATATGGGGTTATGGTTCACAAATATAGTAATTTCCTTAATAACATACAGTGATATGAGTTTTAACTGAAAAATGTCACCTGGTCCATGAAGAAATGGTGTGTCGTAGCCTTTTCTTTTAGTTGCAATTCTTCTCCCAATCTGTAACAGTCTATTTATTCAAGGTTTTTTGCAAGAACAACTGGTGGCATTTCAATTCCTCCAAGTATTAAGACTATATAAATAATGATAATTGTTATATTAGCAACCAGTTAGTCTGCAGAAAAGTTGCAAAGTGAAACACGCCAGTTTAGGGTTTCTACCACTTTGACATGTCCAGGGCTTTCCATTCCATTCTTCCCAACACTCCGTCGTCATTTATGGCTGATAAGTATGATAAGAGGGGTTTTTTGGCCTATTTTGGGTGGTGGTGGAGTTCTATTTTAAGTAGATCTATAGCACTTTCTGCAAACACTGACATTCCTTCAAGGGCATGCTATCTTTCACTCCTGTACAAGAGTGGTACCATTTTGGCCTCAGAAGGATCCAAGCTCACAATTATCTCTGGTGATGAATGAGACCAGGTTGATCTTCATTGCGATGATGTTATTGCTAAACAGACACCACTGCCTCTAAGTGTTTCTAAGTTATCTGACTAAGAAGCCAGAGTGGCCCAACCCCAGGATATCTGACATTTTTACATTTCTCTTTTAAAACCCCCATGATATCAATTCGTTAAATTCCATTTCAGATATTTTTTCTCCATTACTACATTCCAGATTGAAGTAAGACTACCTGATCTTTAATTACTAGGATCATCTTGTCATCAATTAGAAAATTCCACATAAGCTTTCAAGACTTGTTAAAATTAAGTCAGAGATTAACTCTAGACTGTTCTCTCATAATTAACATGATGATTTGAAGACATTTCTATTAAGCAGATGCAATGCAGTATTTCTAGAATCTTCATTTACAATGCACACATCTCATTGTAGCCAATAGTCAAATTCTTAATTACTTTAACAGTTTCCAGATGGTTGCCATATTATCCTACTGCAGTAATATCATATTAAAATCCAACAAATGTCTGGCACAAACTACCATGATACAGTTTTCTCAGGGGTGAAATGTTCCCGGTTCGGGCGTGCCTGCCAGTGGTCGGAGAGCCGGTAGCAACGGCAGTGCAAGGCTTTGCCCACCTGCCCGGACGCCACCATTTGGGTTCTTTTACCCTCTGCGCATGTGCAGAACACTTTGCGCATGCGCAGAGGGTAAAAGAACCCAAATGGCGGCGTCCGGGCAGGTGGGCAAAGCCTTGCGCTGCCGTTGCTACCGGCTTTCCGACCACCGGCAGGCACGGCCGAACCGGGAGCATTTCACCCCTGAGTTCTCTTCATATTTTATGAAATTTACAGTACTATCTCATACAAGGTCATACAGTAAAAACTATGTTAGGCTTTAAAAGCAACTTGACTCCTTTAAATTTTTAATTATTTTAATTAATTCCCCCCCCCTTTAGACCACATTGCCTTGTCCTGAGATTTATTTTATTTATTTATTTATTTATTTATTTATTTATTAAATTTGTATGCCGCCCAACTCCCAAGGGACTCTGGGCGGCTCACAACAATATAAAAAACCGTTAAAAAAAAACCATAATAAAAACAATTAAAAACAGTTAAAAACTCATGCATACTGTTACATGGCCGGACCTCGCCAATTACAGAGGCGAGATCAACGGCCCCAAGCCTGCCGGAAGAGCCAGGTCTTCACTGCTTTCCGGAAGGCCAGCAGTGTGGGGGCGGCCCGGATCTCAGGGGGTAGCTGGG
>QLTV01002279.1:3000080-3020293 GCA_003457575.1 Thermophis baileyi
GACACCGGAGGAAGCACGCCTGGGCTTTCCCTCCGAAGCACCTAGTTAGCTGGTAACTCAGACGAGAGTGGCAGGCGTAGCAAACCATCGCCGTCGCCTCCAGGTTTCTCGGTGATCGTTTTAAGGAAGGTTTTGTACTGTGGCCGGCTGTTTCCTTCAAATAAAGCAGAGATTCTCAAACTCCCAGAATTCCCCATGCTAGAAAAGCAGTTAATTTCCCCATGCTAGGGAATTCTGGGAGTTAAAGTCCACATGTCTTAAAGGAACCGAATTTGAGAATCATTGCTTTACAGTAGAGGTAGTCCTCCACTTAGGCCCACAATTGAGCCCCAAATGTTCGTTGCTTAGGGAGACATTTGTTAAGTGAGTTTGGCCCCATTTTATAACCTTTCTTGCCACAGGTGTTAAGTGAATCGCTGCAGTTTTTAAGCGAGTAACACGGTTACTCACTTCACGGTTCCAGATTCACTTCACGGGAAGCCAGATTCACGGTTAGTGAATCTGGCTTCTCCATTGACTTTGCTTGTTAGACGGTCACAAAAGGTGATCCCATGACCAGGGGACACGGCAACTGTCATAAATACATGCCAGTTGCCAAGTGTCCGAATTTTGATCACATGGCCAGAAGGGTGCTACAGTGGTCATAAATGTGAAAAATGGTCATAAGTCACTTTTTTCAGTGCTACTGTAACTTCAAACGGTCACTAAACAAATGATTGTAAGTCGAGGAGTACCTGTGTAGACTTGTTTTCATCTTTTCACCCATTGCAATGCTTACCCTTATCCCACTCACGGGGGAAGTACTCTCTCCACCAGATTTCTTTAGTGTAACTTTCTATTGCCTCCCTCTTCTTCTTCAATTTTTTTCTTTCTCTTCCCCCTCCTTTCCCCCTCTCCTTTGCAGTCTTATCTGCTGCCTCATTCTTCCATTCTTTTTCACTTGTAGTTTTGCCCAGGTTCATCCTGGTCCTGTTTTGGGTGCAAGCTTATTGCTGTGTCAAATGACAATCCACCGATCTTAAAACTAGAAGAAAACTATTGAGTTTCAATGGCACTGCTCTGATGTGTCTTATTCTGCCTCAGAAACACGGTTGGTGTACGGATGTATCTTTACTGTTTCCAATCAGAACAAGTTAAGGAAACTGTTGGAATTTCCTGGCTTTGCTGCCCCTTTCATCTGCTGGTGAAATTATTTATTTATTTATTTATTTATTTATTTATTTATTTATTTATTTATTTATTTATTTATTTATGTATGTATGTATGTATGTATGTATGTATTCATTCATTCATTCATTCATTCATTCATTCATTTAAACATGTACGAGATAATATATATACAGTAAGTATAAACATGGATATGAACACAGGAAATGGGTACGAATAAATGGGGACAGTAGGACAGGGACGGTAGGCACGCTGGTGCGCCAGGGGTGAAATGCTCCCGGTTCGCTCGTGTCTGTCGGTCGCCGTAGAGCCGGTTGCCAAGGTAGCGTGAGGCTCCGCCCACCCGGCCAGATGCCGGCATTTGGGTTCTTTTACCCTCTGCGCATTCACAGAACGCTTTGCGCATGCGCAGAGGGTAAAAGAACCCAAATGGCGTCGTCCGGGCGGGTGGGCGGAGCCTTGCGCTACCTTGGCGACCGGCTCTACGGTAACCGACAGGCACGAGCGAACCGGGAGCATTTCACCCCTGTGGTGCGCTTATGCACGCCCCCTTTATGGACCTCTTAGGAATGGTGTGAGGTCCACAGTAACAGTTTAAGGTTAAAGTTATGGGGATTTGAGGATGTAACAACAGATTAAGGTAGTGCATTTCAGGCATTGACCACTCTGTTGCTGAAGTTGTATTTTCTGCAATCGAGTTTGGAGCGGTTTACCTTGAGTTTGTATCTATTGTTTGCTCGTGTATTATTACAGTTGAAGCTGAAGTAGTCATTGACAGGTAGGACGTTGTAGCAGATAATTTTGTGTACTATGCTTAGGTCAGACCGTAGGCGGTGTAGTTCTAGGTTGTCCAAGCCCAAGATTTCGAGCTTGGTAGCATAAAGTATTCTATTATGAGCAGAGGAGTGGAGTACTCTTCTTGTGAAATACCTCTGGACTCGCTCAATTGTATTAATGTCCGATATACAGTGCGGATTCCAGGCAGACGAGCTGTATTCGACAATTGGTCTAGCAAAGGTTTTGTATGCCCTAGTTTGCAGTACAATGTTACCGGAGAAGAAGCTTTGCAAGATTAGGTTAACAACTCTTAATGCCTTTTTGGCAATGCTGTTACAGTGAGCTCTGGCGCTTAGATCGTTTGTGGATGAGTACTCCAAGGTCCTTGACAGAGTGAGGGTTCACTCTCCTTAATATAGGATGGGCTGGGAATGGATCAGTTTAAGCACATGCTTTGAAAGACAGATTTGGCTACCTGTTGAGCCATTCGACTAACAATTTGCAGCCACGGAACAGCATTGGGCCTGGGATCTGTTGGTTGGGGTCACAGTTGGAGAATAGGGGATATAAGATGCATTGGGGTTCTGTCCCAGTCCCAGGATGACTCTGGTCCTTTTTGACCAGTCAGTCATGCTATTTTTGGATATGAGTTTAGCACTCTTTTAAAAGAGTGCTAGAGTCGTATTCAGAAGCAGCCTGATTGAGGTGTCACTGGCATCAGAGCGAAATGGGAAGGACAATTGATAACGATGGAGCTCTATTTCCAATTAATGCTGCAAAGTACTAGCAGTGAGTGGCTATTGCTGGCAGCATCCAAATACAGGTAGTCCTCTGCTTACGCCCACAATTGAGCCCAAAATTTCTGTTGCTAAGTAGGTTTTGCCCCATTTTACAACCTTTCTTGCCACAGTTGTTAAGTGAATCACTGCAGTTGTTAAGTTAGTAACAAGGCTGTTAGTGAATCTGGCGTCCCCATTAACAGAAGGTGACAAAAGTTGATCACATGATCCCAGGATACTGCAATCATCATAAATGTGAGTCAGGTGCCAAGTGCCCAAATTTTGATCACATGACCATGGGGATGCTGCAACAGTCATAAGTGTGAAAAATGCTTATAAGTCACTTTGTTCAGTGCCACTATAACTTTGAGCAGTCACTAAATGAACTGTTATAAGTCGAGGACGACATGTATAGCCTGTTGAGTTTATCAAGAAATAAAGCAAAATAGAGCATTGATGGAGAAAAACTAAGTGAACATGACCAAACATAGGTACAAACTCACTTCAAAGCTACACTATATTCAATTGTATACATATAGGCGGTTGGGATTGCCAGACATTCTTACTCTGGCACACAATCCCCAACAACCTATCTTAGAACAGGAAGTTCTTGGATTACAACCATTTGTTTAGTGATCATTCGAAGTTACAACAGCATTGAAATAACTGACTTATGACTGGAACACAACACTCCAGATATCACGGTTGTCGAGGGCCGAAGAGTACAGTTTATTGATATCGCTGTACCAGGAGACGCCAGAGTTGAAGAAAAAGAACTGGGAAAAATCACGAAATATCGCGACCTGGCCATCGAAACTACACGGCTATGGATGAAACATGTAACAGTGATACCCATTGTCATCGGGGCACTTGGTACCATGTCCAAGAATTTTACAAAACACATCAAGAAATTGCAGCTTCCTGCAATAACACCAGTGGAACTGCAAAAGACTGCGCTACTCGGAACATCGTATATTTTAAGAAGATACTTGGTTGATACCTAGGACGCTGGCAGCAACCCGTATCAACCATTAGCACCAGTCAGTGGTATTTGTGACACATTGTAAAATGTTCAGTTGACTGAATTTCATGTTTAATGAATAAAAGAAATCATCATCATCATCATCATCATCATCATCATCATCATCATCATCATCATCATCATCCACTTGTCCAACTCATTCTTTCTAGTGGGAGGAAAAAAATGTGGAACAAGTGATACGGTAGCTACTCTTCACTTGCAAAGTACTGTAGAAGAAATGGGTTATCTGGAACCTTTACAGTCAAGGTTCAGGTCTACACCTCTGAGAGTACTTACAAATTGTCCTAAAGTGGTATAGGAGTCTAAAGCAGGCTTATAGGAAAGGGGAAAATATATTGAGACACTCTCTCCCAAAGTTGTTCTGAACTTTAAAGATGATAACCAGTACTCTGACTTCAGTCTAGATGTAAAGGATTGGTATGTGCAGAAACCTAGTTTCTTTTTGGGTTCATATTTTTATTAGTTTATCAAGATATAAAATATAGAAATACAAAGAAAAATGAAAATAATGAGAAAATAGGGGAGGAAAAAGGGAAGAGGGAAAAGTGTAGGGTAAAGGGGAGAAGAAAAAGAAAAACATTGACTTTGACTTTATTTGTGTGGTAGAATAAGGTAATAACATATAACCTCAACTTTTTACTTTTACATAATAATATATACTAGCCATTTCTATAACAGCAAATCCATCCAACCAGCAAAACCAAAAATTTCATTTTTTTCCACCTCGAGCACAAAGTCCAAAAGTGGTTTCCAAGTAAAAATTAATTGTATTCTTTTCTTTAATCAAAGCAGTCAATTTAACCATCTCTGCTAACTCCATCAACTTTTGCAACCATTCATTCATGGTGGGAATCAAAGTGTCCTTCCATTTGTGTGCATATTCTTTCTGCTGTCAGAAACCTGGTTTCTTGGTTTCAGTCAAAACATTCGCAACTATGATCTGATCTCAAGTGACTGATTTCCAAAGGAGCTTCACCCAGAATAATCAAACTAGATAGGAAATTAAAATGACTGAAGTTGTAAATGACTGAATGTGTAATGTTTTTCAGTAAATTGTACTGTTGGTGGATTAGATGCCTTTTAAAAAGATCTCCCAATTTAGAGTATCACTTGTGCACCAAGGAAGATGGGCCGCTTCCAGAAGTATTCATTCACTGTAAAGCCACTGTACCCCTTCTGCATTAGTGTAGGAAGTGTCAAGCAGCTGCCAAATCTCCATCTTGTCTGGACCACTTGTCTACTTCGCTTGTTTTGTCCTAAGCTCATCCAAAACTCTTACAAATCAGCAGTTTACCACTTCCATTACCTCATCTATATATGTTATTAAAACTCTTGTGTCTGTAACTGTTAACTGGGTGAAACTGAATCAAAAGGCAACATTTTTTTTTGAACAAAGAGATATCTCCAATGGGCTAACTTTAAGAATGCACCCAAAATCTAGGACCCATGACTCTTGTGGAATTGAAATTAGCAAAGTTGTGGTTGCTTCAGTGCTGCTGCGTTGCCATGGAACCATCCAGAAATTCAGTACACCAGTCCCACCCTAACTTTCTGGAGGCTGGATAGATCAATCCCACCATCAGCTGCTGAAGGGCAGTCAGCTGTGATCAAGTTGGCAGGAAGTCGGAAGTGGCTCCCACTGCTTTTTTTTACCATTGGACATTCTCTTTCTCTGTTTAGATAAGGAAGTAACTCTAAAATGATGACTCAGTGGGTCACGGGTTGTCTAGTCATTATTAAAGATGGAAATGAGAGGCACAGCTGGTTGTTATATACCTACTATGGACATAAAAAAAACGGGTCTCTAGAGGCATTACAGGAAAAATAAAAACAACAATGGCATTAAATATAGATTTTATTCCCAATGTTTGATGTTTTATCAAGGGGAACATTTAAAATATATGTAAAAAAACATTTGAAACACTTATTCTACCTCTTGAAATACTGTATAGCAGGGGTGTCAAACTCAAGGCCCGGGGGCCAGATGTGGCCCGTTGGGTGCTTAGATCTGGCCCGTGGGGCCACTCTGGAAACAGCGAAGGACCCGCCCACGGTGCCTCTTGAAGTGAAAACGGAGCTCAGGAGGGCCACGGGCAGCCCTCCTGACCTCCATTTTCGCTGGCAGAGGGTTGCAGGAGGCCGTTGCAGCAGAAAACGGAGCTCAGGAGCTCGTTTTCGTTGGCACAGCGCTCGGACCACGAGTGATGTCAAGCTGGCCACGCCCACCCTGGCCAAGCCCATCCCGGCCCCCTGAGGTCAAACACAACCTTGATGCGGTCCTCAATGAAATCGAGTTTGACACCCCTGCTGTATAGGATAAAGACTTATCACTGAAAACTTGGTAATAGCAGGGGTGAAATGCTCCCGGTTTGCTCTTACCTGTCGGTCGCCGTAGTGCCGGTCGCCAAGGTAGCGCGAGGCACCGTCCAACTGCCCGGACGCCGCCATTTGGGTTCTTCTACCCTCTGTGCATGCGCAAAGCGTTCTGTGCATTCGCAGAGGGTAAAAGAACTCAAATGGCGGCGTCCGGGCAGGTGGGCGGCGCCTCGCGCTACCTTGGCGACTGGCTCTACGGCGACCGACAGGTAAGAGCGAACTGGGAGCATTTCACCCCTGGGTAATAGCATATTAGCAGGTCTTTTTTGTTTACTTATATTGGTGACATTCTAAGTAAAAATATAAATTTATCTGGTTCCAGGTAGATTTTCAACAGCATGGGAAGGGTAATATAGTATAAACCTTCCAATTTTGTTTCAGACACTTACCATTTAATGACCTCAAAACAGCTCAACAATGCTATCTTGGTTTGATCCTCTAGAGCAGGGGTGTCAAACTCAATTTCATTGAGGGCCGCATCAGAGTTGTGTTTGACCTGGGGGGGGCAGAGTGGGTGTGGCCAGCTCGATGTCACTTGTGTCGGGGGCGCCTGTGGTGGCCCGAGCGCTCTGCCAGTGAAAATGGGCTCCTGAGCTCCATTTTCGGCTTTGATGGCTTCCTTCAACCCTCTGCCAGTGAAAACGAAGACCAGCTGGCCGGCAGGATGTGGGGCATCCCAAAACCAGCAGCGCGGCAAGAGGTAAGATCTTTTTCTTTCGTGAGCTTCTGTTTCGTCGTTTGCAGGGAAACAGAAGTTCATGAAAGAAACGCCACAGAGATCTGACCTGGGGCGACGGCCCGTGTGCCAGCAGAGAGGGCTCTGTGTGCCACCTCTGGCACGCGTGCCATAGGTTCGCCATCACGGAAATAGACCATAGAACTTTCCGCAAGGAGTCGAATTTTTGTTGTGGTTTGACATTTAAAATGGTGGAAAGTTTTTAAAATATTGGTCTACAGGAACAGAAAATTAAGGTACCCAGAGAAAGACATGTTGGAGTTTTCAACATTATGTAAGGTTGCTAAATTCCTGCATTATGTTTTAGTTTGCAACGAATTAACTTCAAGGCAGCATACTATCACCAGGCTCTACCTCAAATACTATAAAACAGATACAGAAATACCTTACTGGAGACCTGTTCAGATTCTTAAGATGGGGGGAATCTATGGAGATCACACAGGTAGAGACTTATGAGGATATGGCTGAAGCCCAAAGTGGGAAGAGTCAGAGTCTAAAAGAGATGGAGTTACAGCCATTCATTCACCTACTAACTAATGTTTACTCAATCAGAAAGAAAACAGCACTGAAAAATTGACTTACGACCATTTTTCACACTTATGACCGTTGCAGCATCCCCATGATCACATGATCTATATTTGGATGCTTGACAACGGACTCACATTTATGACGGTTGCAGTGTCCTGGGGTCATGTGATCACCCTTTGCAACCTTCCGACAAGCAAAGTGCTACTAATTTAACAACTGCACTGATTCAGTTAACAAATGTGATAAGAGAAGTCGTAAAATGGGGCAAGACTCACTTAGCAACATAAATTTTGGGCTCAATTACGGTCGTAAGTCAAGGACTACCTGTATTAGTCTTTAAGATGGCTCAATACTCTGTTTATTTGTTTAAAGGTTTCTAGGCTGCCTTTTAGGGAGAGTAAAAGCAGAGTGATACAAAGGAGCCCCTTCTCCAAATGGCCCATTTGGTGAGAAAATAAAATAGCACAGTGCTGTGTTCATTTTTTATTTTTTATTTTTTTGCTCCCAGACCCAGAACTGAGAGATCCCTTTGGAGAAGACAAGGGCCTCCTGGCTTTGCCAGCCTAATCAATGGTCTGGAACTGCTTTGCTTCCATCCTGTTTCCAGTTGGTTGAGCAACAGTCAGGGTAGAGCCTAGGAGAAAGTGCTGCAAAGAAAAGGTTTCAACTCTTTCCCCGGCCAATCGCCTTTCCTCTCGCAGCTCCTTGGTGGTTTCCTAGCTGAGCAGCACTGAAGGGAAAGATTTCTTTGGGAACATTGTTTTAGGTTCCTCCAATAGCCTGAGGTCACGCTTCCCCAAAGAAGCCATTTTCTTCTGCTTTCCTCCCTTCCCTGAGCAGGGTGGATGGGAAGGGCTCAGCAGGCCCATAGCCAAGAGGTCCCCTGATTCTAGCATCATGTTAGCAGAACACGTCTTCATCTAATGAGTATGGAACAGCTCAGGGGTGGGTTCTAACTTACCTCGCTGCCGGTTCGCTTCCTCCCGCACCACGTGGCTGCGCTGCGTGGCCGCGCGCAGTGCAAAAAAATAAATTTTTTTTAAAAAATAGCCAAAAACAAGATGGCGACGCATGCGCAGTGCCGGAAACTCGGCTTCTGCGCATGCGCAGAAGAAAAAATAAATTAAAAAAATTCACATTAAAAAAAAATTTTTTTTAAAAAAAGATGGCGGCACCCACGGCCCAGCACTGACCGAACCGGATCCGTGACATCATCATGACGTCATCAGCGAGTCACTACCGGTTCGGACGAACCAGTCCGAACCGGGAGGAACCCACCTCTGGAACAGCTACATTTTTTCATATTATCCAGCTAGGCTCCAGGACAGAAATCTTTTGGGAAACATAGCTCAGTGTAAAAACAAACAACATTAGGAGTGTAAAGCTGCATGTACTCCGTGCAAGGTTTCCAAAAGGGGATTTCACCCAGCCCTACCTTGGTTTGATTGAAGGCAAAAGGAGAAGGTGATGGCATAGGTGAGATGGTTAGATAGTGTCATCGATGTAACGAACATGAATTTGGGCAAACTCCGGGAAACAATGGAGGATGTGTGTGTGTGCTATGGGATCGCAAAGAGTCAGAGATTACTTAGTGACTGAACAACAACAATCTTGGTTTACAGCACCATGTGCTTGCTACCTTTATGAAACAGTGGGTGTCCTGCACCAAACAGCAAAAGCACACTTTTCCAACTTTATCACGAGACAACTTCTCTCATCATTATATTTTAGCAATAGTAAAAATGACCACCACTTCAGCAGTGATACACCATAAAAGCAAAGAGAGGGGAGAAAGGAAAGTAAAAAAAAAAAAAAACTTTTTTGGGGTGAAGTTACAAACCACATTCAACAGGATAGTGCCAGCCTCGTTCATTGTTCTGATTCTATGTAAAATGGCATGTAAAAATGCACATCTGTTTAGGGAGAGGAATTTTAATGGTTTTCTTAAATGATTTACATTAAATAACTCAGTATTTTGTGTGTCTCTTCTATAACACGCAACTCTGAGTGTCTCTTCTGGGACAGAAAGAAATGCAAAGCTATATGGACATTCAGTCCATTTCACTTACATCCTATATAAAAGGGTGAAATACCATTTTTCCTCATAATTGCCGCTTGCATCCTCATTACTTTTTCAGACTGGTGACCCCTCCACGATACTGTATGTTGGAAATATAATCCAATAGTTACTTACTGATTTTGAGGCATTTGGTAGCATTTTTTTCTGACTAACGCATTTCATTCAGGAACTTTTGGGCAGGAACTTTTGTGAGAGGCAGTTCACATCATCAGATGCAATAGAGAGGCTAAGCTAATAATATAGGATTCAAATGGGAGGAAGGGAAGATAAGTTGGTTATGTACAGTAGATGTAGGTTACTTGTAAAATAGACTATAAGTATCTTATCAATTAACATGTGTGTAGTATGTTAAAAACCCATTGCGTTTGTTGAGAACTTCTGAGATTGACCGAAACTTTTTGATGAGTTCAACATTTCTTGCTGAATGGTGCTATGAGAGGCCCCCCATTCTAAAACAACCCCTTTGATGGATAGCTATGGAGGGCTCTGGGAGGATGAAGTGCTCTGATACTATCTTGTTCTTCTTTTGAGTCCTGATGTCAAACTTCTGTCCATTAATTCTTTTGCTGATTTGTCCTACTTAGAATCCAAAGAGGCATTGCTGGCAGATGATGGCACACATCACATTGGAGAAGAGCATGTGAATCTTACATGGGTACTTCCTGGGGTCTATAATGATGTGTTGGCATAGATGTGGGGACATTTAGGTTAATGCACTGTCTGGTTCCATGTTGGCACAATTGTCCTAATGTTTCTTGTTGCTTGTGAGAATCTGCTTCATGTTGGATGGTTGTCTGTATGCAAATATGGGCATGCCATCCAGTACCTGAGAAAGTACAATATCATTGTCCAATATGGGCTGAAGCCTATTAATAATGCACTTGTGTGGCTTGAGCTGTGAGTTGTAGAAACAAGCAATAGGGGTCTGTCTTTTAAATAAGTCCTTCCTGAGAACTCATCTGGCTTTGTTCAGTTGCCTATTGATCTCATGGGTGGATAGTTTTTAAGAAGAGATTACACAACCATTTGTCTGAAATGGTATAGGGTTTCCTGGTTGAGTCAGGGATAGGACTAGAAGACCTCCAAGGTCCCGTCCAACTCTGTTATTCTGTTATTTTGTTATTCTAATATGGCTATCCTAAATACAAATTTATTTTGTGTGTTTTTTTCTCAATAAAATATGTGGGAAGAAGGGACAAGAGTCAGATTCCTGCTGAACCATTTTCATGATCAGTTGAGGTTATGCAAATGAAAGAGCTTATGGGCACATATTTTTTTCATCCTAAATTTAGAATGTAGAATATAGTGTTTATTTTATAAAAGATAAGAGAATAGATTGCTTCGGCTGTAGACATAGCAGTTTTTTACCCCCTAGAAAACTTAAAACTTAAGGCAGTTTGAAAGAAGGAATTTTGCTTCTATATTTACCCCACTTTGAGTTTTGATAAATACATATCATTTTTAATTGTTTCAAAGCTACAAAACTAATTTAATCAGAAACACCACTCAGTCTTGTATGAGTATGGGATTACAGTTCCCATAATTCCCACCTATCAAGGGTAATCATGCAACAGTGAAAAAGGAATCAGTTTTTGATATATGCAACTGCAAACAAATTTTGTTAAAAATTTTTTTAGACATAAAGTACAACGCAACTGTAAATTTACCCTGTGGTAAGATAAATATTATGAACAAACAAACGAACAAATAAATTCTTAGTTATAGACTCTTGCTGTGTTATAGGCCAGGTTCTCTATGTTAGTAATATGATAGGAGGAAAACCATGTTAATTTATGGTAGTAAGAAATTCAAAGGAGTCTAATTTCATGTTTTCTGACTTAACAAATATTATTTATGTTAGAAATAGGAAGGGAGGACTACTGTAGTTTTCACACTTTCAAAATCCATGTCATTGTACAAACCTATCTAGCGTTTCTCTAGAACTTTAGCAAGAAGGAAAGGGGCAGGTTAGTCGCACAGGAAAAAGAAAGTTGCCTGTTTTAGCAAAATCTAAAAATAGGGTTTTTTTTTCTAGTTTCATGGGCAATCTGTCAAAATGACACAATCGCATGCAATCCAAAAACCAAATGAATGCTATATTGTTTTTGTATGTAATTATTATGTAATTTTGTATGTAATTATTTGGAAAATACAGAAGGATTTTGGAAGCCAGTCCAAACTAGAAAAAAGGGTAGGAGAAAAGAATAGTGAATGAATTGGTGCCTCTTGAGTCTACAGCTTCAGGCCAATGTGAGTCAGTCTGCTTTGAATAATGGATTCCTGGGAACTGTGATTCTGTAGTAGAGGGGCATATTCTACCACAATATGCATGTGAAACTATGAAACTGCATAGACAAATCATTCGAAACTTCGGATTGAACTATCATAATGATGCTGATAGTATCCAGCTCTATTGTTCCTTACCATTTAATTCCAAAGAATCAGTGAATAACTTTGAATATCACCCCAGCTAATGGGATAGGGAACAAAGAAAAAGCTGAAATTAAGGTTAAATGTTGTGCTGCTGTTGCCAAAAGGAAATTGGGCTAAGTTTTGCAGCACAGTGATTATAGCGAGTGATGCATTTCCACAATTATAGCTAGAACACCTATTGTGAGGATTTGTATGCCAGTTGGGTTTGCAACAGTTATTCACATTTTGGTTTCAGCCCGTCTTTACTGTTGCACCACACGCTTTATGTTGCTAAGTGTTTGGAAGTTGCAGTTGGTGTAAAATGTAGCAATTAGCCTGGCAACCATGCATATTATGCAATTTAGGGTGGACTTGGCAATAAAGCACCTATAAAGCACAAACCTTCTTTAATTGCAAAATTGGATTGACAATTCTGAAATGAAATCTAGTTAATAATAATAGTAATGAAAAAATGTGGCTGAAAACTTACAAGAACGCGTACAAAAATAAGGCTTTGTGCACGATGGTCTGAGTTTGTTGGTATTCTCACACAAAAGTCCATTGGAATTGGACAGCTAATAAATTCAAATACCGGTAAAATGAAGAACTGAATGAGATCTTGCAAGTTTTCAGGAAATGTTTGCTAGCATTTCACAAAATTTGGGGCAGTGACCATTGCACAAATTTGTGTAACCAAGTCTTGGCCCCCTATTAAGATCACCACTCTCTGGTTTGAAAGGAAACAAAGTCATTCTTGTTTTCTCAAACCTTTATCACCATTTCCCTTAAAATGAATACACCTGTGCCACTTTTTTTTTTTTAAGAATAGGGTCTAGTGCAGAGGTGGGTTCCTACCGGTTCTAACCGGTTCTTTAGAACCGTTAGTAGCTCGGCGATGATGTCATGGAGCTGGTTCTGTCGGTGTCTCCGTGGGCGCCACCATCTTGGATTTTTTTATTGCTGCAGGCGCGACCCTGAGCGAACCGGCAGCAAAAGGATCCAGAACCCACCCCTGGTCTAGTGACATACAAATAGACTTCTACTAAACTAAAATGATTTCCTTTCCTCTTTCCCTCTGTGTACTTTTTGTGTTCCCACAACTCCTATGCTCATCATAGTGGTGTTGGTGTGTGTGTGTGTGTGTGTGTGTGTGTGTGTGTGTGTGTGTGTGTGTCTTGGGAAGGAGTGAAGAGTGCTTGGGAATTAATGGCCAAAATATATAATCCCAGCAGGTTCATGGAAGGCATGAAGTTGTGGCCTGACTCAGATACTTCCCCCCAAAAAAGGGCAGATTGGAGACTAGCCACAAATTTTCCAGAACTGTTGGTTTGAGATATATTAGAACCTCCTTCTCACTCAAATTCATCACTGCATATACCCAACCGTATATAATAAATATCTCAGGAGGACAGCCAATGGAGAGTCCCAATGCTTCTGTCCATTTCTTCAGAAATTACAGGACCAAACACCACACAGTTAACAGGAGAAAATCCGAACGAATCCATCTCCAAGCAGGTCGGAGCAACTTCATCCAACTGGTACCCAGAGTATATACTTCACAATGTCCCAGAAGATGCTCTTCTGACCTCTCCTTTTCCAGCAACAAATAATACTATGCTGACAGTGTTTGAGGTTATTTTCTAAACTGGCAAAAATATCCAACCTGCTGATCCCCAAACCACCCGTGCTTTTTATCTCAATTTTCTTCCCATTCAGAAAATGCATTTTATATAAAGCATAATAGCAATGGGTAATTCATTGCATCAATGGAGTTCACCTCACTGATGAACAGAAACCTCTGGATTCAATCCAATACATTGTATTCCTATTTCTCATTGTTTTACTATAAATCACCTTCAAGAAATAATACTGAAGGTGATTTATAGTACAACAATGAGAAACAAGAAATTTTCTGAATGGGAATAAAAGTGAGGGAAAAAAGCACTGATGCTCAGGGATTAGCAGCTTGGATATTTTTGCCAGATTAGAAAATAACCTCCAACAGTGTAACTTTATGGTAACTTTCTCATGCTGCAGTAAAACCTATAAAAAAGATTGATACAGTATTATATGGATGGAAGGAAGGAAGGATACTCATTCTCCATCAATTATGCTTTTTTTTTCTTCCTTGTGTTTTCCCAAGTAGTGTAGGATCTGCTTTTTTTCAGATCAACCAAGTGTTGATCCATTCATTGTGACAGGATCTAACCAGCTTGTCACTTGAGGCTGACATCATGGGCTGAGAAAGAATGTCATAATCAGCTTTCGTGCCTAAAGTGGGACTAGAACTCACCATCTCCTGGTTTCTGGCTTGGTGCCATAACCACTAGACCCGTGATGGTGAACCTATGGCACACGTGCCAGAGGTGGCACGCAGCGCCCTCTCTGTGGGCACGTGAGCCGTCGCCCCCAGCTCAGCTCTGCCGCGCATGCGCATGCGCATGCGCCTCCGCCTCCCATCGGCCAGCTGGTCTTCGGGTCTCTGCCGCACATGCACAGGGGATGGGGTGCATGCGTGGGGCCGTATGCACATGCACAGGGCAGTACACATGCATGGGGCCATGTGTGCATACATGGGGGCGGGGCACATGCAGGGTGTGTGCGCGCATGCGCGGGGCGGGGTGCATTCGGGGGCGTGTATGCATGCACAGGGTGGGGCGCATGCACGGGGGCGTGCGTGCATTGCATTTTGGGGGTTCGGGCACGCACGCGTGCATTCACGCACACCCACGTGCGCTTTGGGCACTTGGTCTGGAAAAGGTTAGCCATCACTGCACTAGACCAAACTGGCTCTCGCCATTAAGTATGTGATGGTCAGTCTAATCCAGTATTTTTCAACCTTGGCAACTTTAAGATGCTTGTACTTCAACTTGAAGTCTACACATCTTGAAGTTGCCAAGATTGAAAAAATACTAATTGATACAGGAGTTCACTTACTGTATTATTCTGCATTTGAACAAACAGTGCTATTTTGAGGTCCATTTAGAAATCTGGATTGTGTTTACTTATTAATAGGCTTAATTTCCCCACTGTTTCTGTTGGTTAAATGATCTGACTTAAATGTCAATAACTTACTTATTTTAGTTCTAATAGTTCTGTAGTGTGAAATGATGGGCTAATATTAGTGTGTTTTTGTATATAAGTAATCCATGAATTTATGGACTGTTTTTAACTCCCTTTTTTTTTTACATATAATTAAATATTTTTTTAAAAAAAGGAAATGATTAATGATACCTCCTGTGATCCATTTTTACGCTTTAAAAAAAGATAAAGCCACAAATATAGCCAAGCATTTTGATAGTGGTTCCTTAGGTTTCAAAAGGTTGGAAGAAAGCTATTCTTCTGGCATCTCTGCCATCTGCCAGTCTGGTATCCTTGTATAACTTCTCTTGGCGTGCCTTAATCTTTTTTTTTTTTTAATCTCCATGTAGATTCTTTCAAAGGATCCTCAAACCGAGCAGAAGCCAGAACAGCCACTGACTGCACCCATGTCTTAGTTCTGGGCATCAGGCGAAAGACAGAACCCCTGCTTTACATACCTACCAAGGACAGTAGTTGCTAAGAACAGCCAAGAAGAATGGCTCTTTTGACTGAATGTGTAGATTTTGCTTTTGAAGGCAGTAGTGATGGCTGGAGCAGGGCACCGCCGGCCATGTGACAAGGGCTGATTCACAAATGAGCTTTGTCATATGCCACTACCCGGACACCTGCAGCTGCTCCAGTGTGCTGCTCACAATAGGGGCACTTTGTTTGGCGTCTAGTCTCCCAAAGAGGGAACAAGCGAACATAAAAAGGCAAAGTTTTTGCCGATTAAGTCATCGAATCCCCTCCAAATAAAGCTGTGGTTCGAGCTCTTCCCTTCAGTCAAGCGTTCGTCTGGAAGTATCTCAGTGACTGAATCATTGAGATGATTCTCTATTTTCTTAACCTCAATTTATTCTATTCTGCTTCACATTTCTGATCAGAGCTGACACAAAATTCTTCAACAGAATGGCTCGGAGTTTGCGTGGAAGAAAAAAATACGCCATTCTATGGGGACAGAGAAGCAAATTTGGGCTCTTTTAGTGACTGAGACTTGTAGTCTTTATAGTTCAGGTCTGATTGAGGTACTGCATATAATAGATGATTTCCCCCCCCCCCTTTTTTTCTCTGGTTTATCCTGACGCAAAGGTGCTTTTTCAAGAGGCAACTGGACTTTTTGTCCAGTTTTGTCCAAAAGTCCAGTTGCCTCTTGAAAAAGCACCTTTTGGGACAACCATGACTGGATGACTGAGAATCTCCATAGGTTTATCCTGACATTTCATGCTCTCCTATCTTTGCTTCTAAAGTGGTTATGCTAGGATTGTTGAACAATGATAATTTTTCAGACGTTTTGTTGGTAAGTACAGAAAACAATAGTTACAGTGTCTAGTTCTAATACCACTGGCTGGTTCATTTACTTCTGACCCTCACTTTTTCCCAGGAGAAACAAACTAAAGCGAATTTTTAAATGTAAATAGAACATTGCTTTATTTATTGATTTATTTAATCAATGAAAGTCAACATACGTTGTGTGAAAGGAACTGAAACGTGTTCTACATGCAAGAGCGAAGAATAGGTTTGTGTATGCCACTTAGCTGCTGCTGATTATTTCAACAAAAATCACTTAATCCAGGTCAAATTACAAGCCCACTGTCAACAGTAGTCAGGTTTTGAAAAACTGCAAACAATACAGGTAGCCCTCGATTTACAGCTGTTTGTTTAATGATGCTCTGGAGTTATAATGGCCTTGGAAAAAGTACTTTACAATCTGTATTCACACTTACCACTGTTGCAAACCATTGAATCACCCCTGTGGTCATGGGATTGCAATTAGGGTGCCTGGCAAGCAGCTCGCATTTATGATCTGTTGCAGCCTCCTGCAGTCACATGATCACAATCTGCAACCTTTTTTGCCAGTTTCCACCAAAAACGTCCATTGGGGAAGCTGGACCTGTTTAACAATCATGTGATTCACGTAATGACCATGGTGACTCGCTTTACAGCCATTGAAAAAATGGTCATAAAATTGGGCACGGTCACACGGTCATTAGGTTTACGACTGCACCTTGATTTACAACCTGAAATTTTGATCCCTTTTGTGGTCATAAGTGTAGGAGTAGGAGTGGCAGCACCTGTGGGAGGAGTCAAAAGAAGAATCAGTCTAGAGCAGTGATGGCTAACCTTTTTGTCATTGCATGCCGAAAGCACGCATGTGCGTGCGACAGCGCACCCGTGCACCCACACCCATAATGCAATGTGTGCGTGACCCCCTATGTGCCCCACCCCTGCGCATGTGTGCGAGACCCTGTGCATGCATGCAAGACCCCCGTGCATGCGCTCAAGACCCCCTGTGCTCCCCCTGTGCATGTGCGCAAGACCCCTGCATGCGCCCCGCCCCCCTTGCCCATTTTTGGCTTCCAGGTTGGTGCAGGAGGCCTTCAAGACCCAAAATGTCCATTTTGGGCCTGGAAGGCCTCCTGCACCAACCTGGAAGCCAAAACAGGGTGCGGGGGGGTGCGCGTGCCCCCCTGCGCCCCATTTTGGGCCTGGAAAGCCTCCTGCACCAACCTGGAAGCCAAAACGGGGCACGGGGGCACTGCGCGAGGCCCCAAAATGCAATGCGAGCATCCCCCGTGCATGCGCCCCACCCCCTACGCATGCACGCACACATCCCTCGCATGCGCCCTGCCCCCCGTGCATGCGCAGCAGAGACCCGAAGACCAGCTGGCTGGCAGGAGGCACGAGTGCATGTGCGGTGGAGCTGGGCTGGGGCGACGGCTGACGTGCCCACAGAGAGGGCTCTGCATACCACCTGTGGCACGTGTGCCATAGGTTCGCCATCACGGGTCTAGAGTCCCTATATGGTTACAAATGGATTAAGTCCAACCTCTTAAATACCATTAGCCCTCATTTAATGCCAAGATAACACTAACCCATTAGTTGAATAGATTCCTGTGCATAGGCATGTTTAGCAATAAATGAGTTTAATTGGAACTTCACATGTGGTCCTGATGTTTCATGCCTGACAGTAAGTCAAAGACTACCTGTAGTTTGGTTCACTGCTTACCCTTGTGTAATGCTTTGGAGCCCAGTTATAACCACTCTCTAATACAGAATATGTATTAGAATACATATACAGAATACAGTTCTCCAAAAGCAGAAATACTGTATCTCCGTCTTTTCAGCTTCACGCTTTTCTGCAATTCTTTTGAGGTAGCAGCAGTGTTTATGGTTGTTGATCCTATCTGAGTGCTGACAGTGAAAATTTGCAGAAGAGAAGCGCTGACAAGGTAGTAAATTTCCCTGACCTGGATTGTGTCAGATAATAATATATTATTCCCATAGTCAAACAGAATGCAACATTTATAACACATGGAATTATTTAAATTATAAAATAAAATGGAGGATCGGCAAGAATATTGGAAAAGTCTTGCTGAGTTCCACCAAGAGTCCTTTTAATCCAGGGGTCCCCAAACTTGGCAACTTTAAGACTTATGGACTTCAACTCCCAGAATTCTCCAGCCAGCTATGCTGTCTGGAGAATTTTGGGAGTTGAAGTCCACAAGTCTTAAAGTTAAATATAAATATAAAGTTAAATATATAAGTACATGCTTGTACTTATATATTCACAAACATGTTTATACTCTGTTTATACTTTGTTCGTAATCATATATACGCTTGACAAATAAATAAATAAATAAATAAAATAAAGTCTTAAAGTTGCCAAGTTTGAAGACCTCTGTTTTAATCTCTTTGCCCAAGTCAATGTGCTTCAGATATGAATGGCTACAGTACTTCATTTGGATACAGGTAGTCCTTGACTCACAATGACAACTGAGCCCACAATTTCTGTTGCTAAGCGAGGCAGTTGTTAAATGAGTTTTGCCCCGTTTTACAACCTTTCTTGCCATAGTCATTAAGAGAATCGCTGTAGTCATTAAGTTACTAACATGGTTGTAAAGTGAATCTGGCTTCCCCATTGACCAGTCAGGAGGTTGCAAAACCAGGACATGCAACCATCATAAACACGAGCCTGTTGCCAAGTGGCTGACTTTTGATCACGTGACCATAGGGATACCGAAATGGTCGTAAGTATGAAACACGGTCCTAAGTCACTTTTCTCAGTTGTAACTTGAAACGGTTACTAAATCAACTGTTGTAAGTCAAGGACCACCTGTATTGAAATTCAACCACCAGTGAAGGAGATGGCTCAAAGGTCTCATTTTTGATTGCCAAAGGTACAAAAACAGAAACAGCAGAAAGCAAAGGACACAAGTGCTTTAGCACTGAAAGCAAAAAACCATAGCAAACCTTTCAGTTCATTTGCCTTTTTTTAATTGAAAAGCTATTCAATTTGGCAGCCTTGAGTGCATTTCATAATAGTAAATCTATGAAGAAAGCGGTATTCATATGCTAGATGTGGTTAAAGGAGTGGCCTACTGTCCACTTCATTCTTCATCATCTCCATCTTTGACATGAAGGTACATCACATAGCTAGAAATGCTTTGGCTGAAGCATCCCCAAACCTGCATTCCAATGTAGGCAACCCGGGAGCTCTAAATCCGTGATGGCGAACCTATGGCACACGTGCCACAGGTGGCACGCAGAGCCATATCTGAGGGCACGCAAGGCGTTGCCCTATGTCAGCTGCAGCGCGCATGTGCGCGCTGGCCAGCTGATTTTCGGCCTTCTGGAGGGCGGGGGGAGGTCGTTTTTGCCTTCCCCAGGCTTCAGGAAAGCCTCCGGAGCCTGTGGATCAGGGGTGAAATCCTCCCGGTTCGGCCCGGTTTGGGCGAGTAGGTAACGATTGCAGCAGCTGGTTCGGAGAACCGGGATGACAGCGTGAAGCTCCACACACCTGCCCTGACATCATCACTTCCTGTTTTTTTAAAAAACTTTTTAAAGCCTATTTTCCCTGCCGGTTCCCCTGAAAAAAAGAAAGAGAGAGGGAGGGGGAAGGGAAGGGAAGGGAGAAAGAAAGAGAGAGGTGTTAGAAGGAAAAAATCAGGACTCACTTTCCAGCCAGGAGATCGCTTGGCAAAGAAGAAAAACAAATGCTGTCGCTTTAAATCAGGAGTCTCCAAAGTTAGCCACATGGCTGGCTGAGGAATTCTGGGTGTTGCTGTGGCTGGCTGCGGCATTCTGGGAGTTGCTGGGGCTGGCTGGGGAATTATGGGAGTTGCTGGGGCTGGCTGGGGAATTCTGGGAGTTGCTGGGGTTGCCTGGGGAATTCTGGGAGTTGCTGGGGCTGCCTGGGGAATTCTGGGAGTTGCTGGGGCTGGCTGGGGTCTTCTG
>QLTV01002279.1:3022623-3045206 GCA_003457575.1 Thermophis baileyi
CCTCCCTTCCTTCCTTCCTTCCTTCCTTCCTTCCTTCCTTCCTTCCTTCCTTCCTTCCTTCCTTCCTTCCTTCCTTCCTTCCTTCCCTCCCTCCCTTCCCTCCCTCCCTCCCTTTGCATTTTAGCATTTTAGCATTTTAGCATGTGTTCTGAGAGCCAAAACCTCACACCCAAGTTCCAATTAACATACACACAATTGTATTCTCAACAAACAATAACAATTAATTTTGTATTGCTTAAGTCTTTAGCACTCCTGCTTTGATACTTAAGTAAACAAAGAAGGAGCCAATGTAAACATTGCATAGTTGTCTCTGTGTAAACATTATACTTGTCTTGGTAAATATTTTAATTAATGAAATATATTAGCTGCACATTCATTTCTATATATTATTGCATCTGCAGGCCCCAAAAGCAAAATTACAAAGGGGGGAGGGGCTGTGAGTCAATTAAAGCAGAACAGAACACAGAAATATCCTCTGTATGATAGTCTTGCCATAATAATGAATCCCACATTTCACTTATCCATTATTCTATAGAAATTGCTTCTCCAACATGTTCCCTTTTGGGGGTTGCTGACTAACATCAGTTGTAGAAGGCTGAAGAAGTAGGAATGGAAGGGGGAGGGTTAACCGTTGATAGATTCTCCCCTCTGGAACGGAAGCAAATACTCAAAGCTTGGACAACAAAATAGAAACAATTCTCTGCAAGGAGAAGTTAAAACAGTCAAGAGGACTGGGGTGACCACGTTTAAAGCCATGCCCCCTTTTTATTTGCATTTCTGGTGCAGCTGCAGCCACCACCTTGAATATTTTCTGTCCCCCTCCCCACCCTTCCCACCAGGGATTTCCAGGGATGCCCCTGATCCCATGGCTCATGGATTGCAGACTTCTCTTCTTTTAACATCTGAATATGCAGGAGAAGGAGTGGCAGAACCTGGGGGAGGAGTCAAAAGAGGAATCAGCCTAGAGTCTCGACATAGCCACAAATGAACAAAGTCCAACCCCTCCGTTGATCCTTGTCTAACACCAAGGTCACCAAATCAATTTATGTACTGCCTTAAGGCAGGGTTCCTTAACCACTGATTACTAAGTAAACCATAGTGGATAGATTTAAACTTCATGGTAAATTTATTTATTATTTATTATTTATTAATTGTATTCCTATGCCGCCCAACTCCCAAAGGACTCTGGGCGGCTAATGTAGACAGCAGAGAGAATTGCCTTGAAGCATGTGGGAAGAACTATAGTAGAGGTAATCCTTGACTTACAACCACAATTGAGCCCAACATTTCTGTTGCTGAGTGAGACAATTATTGAGTTTTGCTCCATTTTACAACCTTTCTTGCCACAGTTGTTAAGTGAATCACTGCAGTTTTTAAATTAGTAACAAGGTTGTTAAGTGAGTCTGGCTTCCGCATTGACTTTGCTTGTCAGAGGGTCGCAAAAGGTGATCACGTGACCCCGGGACGCTGCAACAATCATAAATACGAGTCAACTGCCAAGCATCTAAATTTTGATCACATGACCACAGGGGTGCTGCAATGGTCGTAAGTGTGAAAAGCAGTCATAAGTCACTTTTTCCAGTGCCATTGTAACTTCTAATGGTCACTAAATGAATTATTGTAAGCCGAGGACTACCTGCATTACCAAGGCAAAGGAGCCCTGGTAGCACAGTGGTTAGAATTCAGTATTGCAGGCAAACTCTGTCCACAGCCTGGAGTTCGATCCCTGATGGGACTGGAGGTTGACTCAGCCTTCCATTTTTCTGAGGTGGGTAAAATGAGGACCCAGATTGTTGGGGGCAATATGCTGACTCTGTAAACCACTCAGAGAGTGCTGTAAAGCACTATGGGGCAGTATGTAAGTCTAAGTGCTATTGCTGTTGCTATTGCTAGGATCAGACAAATGTGTCTTGAGCCCATTCCAAGAAACTAATGTAAGAAAATGCCTCAGATAGGACCCTCCCAAATTCAAATGAAAATAAAGTGATAAAGGAGAGAGGCACATGCAGATTTGAAATATTCTGTTCCTATAGCTGCTCGATAAAAGTATACCTATATGGCATTGACTTCTTGAACTGATCTACCCTGTAGCGCTGACTTTAAGCTAGAACCAAACAAATTGCATTCTGGCATGATGGTGAAGGTGTTGGACTGGCCCCAGGTTAACATTCATCCACATCCATAAAAACTACCTGGGTGACTTGAACCAGTCATTCTCAGTCCAACCTACCCCCACCCCACCCCGAGTTTATGTAATGGAGAAAACTGGGAGGAGGGCATTTCAGCTCCGGCAGGAAAAGTGAGATATAAATCTAACAAAGAGATAAAGGCTTGCCATGTACATGCACACATACTGATATCTCCTTGCTAAAAGATGGCTGTTTAAGCACTCAATATTTTTTTATCTGCTTTCCAGGTTATTGAGCAGACTCAAGTAACCCAAACACATTAACAATTTCTTATCTACTGATGCCACATGTACACTACAGAGGTGGGTTCCTCCCGGTTCGCACCGGTTCTATAGAACCGGTAGCAAACCGCTGGTGACGTCACAGATCCGGTTCTGTCGGTGCCAGTCCGTGGACAGCGCCATCTTTTTTTTGGATTTTTTTTTTGAAAAAAAATTTTTTTTTGCAATTTTTTACTATTTTTTTTCTGCACATGTGCAGAAGCCGAGTCTCCGGCACTGCGCATGCGCTGCCATCTTGTTTTTGGCTTTTTTTGGGGGGGATTTTCACTACTGCTCATGCGCGCGTGCGAAGCGTGGCCACGCAGCACGGCCACGCGGCACGGCCACGCAGCGCGCAATGCGCGTGCAGCCATGCAGCGTGGGAGGAAGCGAACCGGCAGCGAGGTAAGTTAGAACCCACCCTTGGTACACTATGAAAATGTTTAGAATCAACATTTGATATTGGGAAGTTATAATTGCCCCTTTGTGGTGTGCAACTATGCTGAATTGTTTGAGAGGTTTATTGCATAAAGACAATTTGCAGCAAAAATACAGACTGGCTGCCATCTTGTTTTTGGCTTTTTTGGGGGGGGATTTTCACTACTGCTCATGCGCGCGTGCGAAGCGTGGCCACGCAGCACGGCCACGCGGCACGGCCACGCAGCGCGCAATGCGCGTGCAGCCATGCAGCGTGGGAGGAAGCGAACCGGCAGCGAGGTAAATTAGAACCCACCCTTGGTACACTATGAAAATGTTTAGAATCAACATTTGATATTGGGAAGTTATAATTGCCCCTTTGTGGTGTGCAACTATGCTGAATTGTTTGAGAGGTTTATTGCATAAAGACAATTTGCAGCAAAAATACAGACTGTTTACACATTTTTTGTGTCTTCACAGAAACTATCCTTTCCTCATTTTTTTATTTCCTATTCTTGAGCTTGTCATCTTCAAAAGATTAAAGATGAGGTGGGAATTGCATCTGAATAAGTTTGGATCAACATATCAAGTGATGGGATCCTCTTGTGGGAAAACAGGGCATGATAATTCCCCACGCTGAGATCAGCCTGTGGACTGTTAGTAGGAAAGACATCTAATCCAGTTTAAGTACTCCTTCTGCAGATATGCTAACAACATCAACAACCTCTGCACAGCAGGCATCTAATGAGCTACTTCAGCAAAAGGCCACACTTGTAAATAGCAAAAGAAAGGCATCAAGACACAAAAAGGAAAAAGGAAAAGGAAAAAGTCCAGGACCATTTTACAAGGCCATCTCAACTTCTATCCACCCTACGCTTTGAGAAGGATCCCAAAAGGATTATTTCTGTCCTATAAACCAGCATTTGTTAATTGTGACAACTTTAAATTGGATGGACTTCAATTCCCAGAATTCCCCAACCAGCTTAAAGCTGCCAAATTGAGAAACCCTACTAAAAAGTATTTTTGGCGGTTTTATTTAAGAGTGTTAATGTCAATCATAAATAATGACAGGCAGGATATAAATAATGATATTAAACAATACATAGAAAAAAAAGGAAGGGGCGGTTCTATTGTGAAAACACTTTGCAAAAAATAGTGGCACGTTTTAGGTATAACCGGCAAAAGAAAAGTATTTTATTAAGTGATTCCCCACAGTGAGATAAATGATTGAGCAAACGCTTACCCAGAAATGTAGCAGCCTCAGTATGCTAGACATTAAAAACCAAAACCATTTAGACCTGAGGTGATGACAGTGGGGCTGGATTGCTTGAAATGTCAGGTATGTATAGTAGCTGCATTTATCAGTGGTTTGGAAGCAAGATGACAGCCGGGGCAGGGTGTCAAAAAGTCAAGATGGTGGCAATCATATCCACACCTCTTTTTAAGTGGCATGTAAAAAAAAAGAGGCTGGTTCTTTGATAATACAGTTGTAGCTACCATCCTGACTTCTTTGACATCTCCCTCTCACCACGGATACTCCTGTCAGGAACAGGACTTTTAATTAATCTTGGAACTTCATTTGGAGGTCTATGGTGGAAGCTCTAATAATGTCTGCACTGATGAATAGTGCAAACCCATTTCTAGAGTTAGAAGAAAATATGTATTTACCATAGACCTCAGACTAAATTTTGGCAACCTCAAAGTTTTGAGATGAACTTTCCCCAATGAACTGTTATTAGTTATCTATGTTACTTTTATTTTCTACAAGTATTTGTTGCCTTTATTATAAAAACAAGGCACAATCATGAAATTTCCCATTTTTCATACAGATGCTTATCAGCCAGAAGTACAGTAATGATAATGTTTGAGATGTTGGAGTGAACAAGAAGACAGAAGAACAAAAATTAAGAGGGGAATATCAAAAAAATGCCTGCTAAAATATGGTAACATCGGTCAACCCTTTCGTCACAGGGACAGATGTTGCACATATTCATTAGAAGATGAAATTCTTTTTTATAAATAGGATTTTGACACAGGAAAGTGGTTGTGAGGGCAAATGAGAACTGCTGTCCAGCAGCAAAAATTCTGTTTCTGAGTTTCTGTAGTGGCTGCTCTCTCTCTCTCTTACCTCAGCATTAAATCAAACCATTTTCAAGGTTGTGGGCTGCAGCTTTCTATCTTCGGTACACATATACTGGTGTCTCAGGATCCCCCTTTTTACTCCAGGAAAACTGTTTTGATAAGAAACAATCTCAAAAAGGCAAATTGCAGGTAAGGGAAATTTATTCTTTGTAAATTGGTCCCATCTGAAATTGCTTGTTCAAAGGAGGCAGGGAAGGAGGGAGAAAGAAATAAACTTTCCAAATTTAGTTACCCGTATTTGCAGGTAAGATCGTGATTAGCCTGTGTTATACTGCTGCATGGTTGCCCTTCAACTTAACATACTGAGCTGACCTTGAAATTTCCAAATGTCTCGATTTACATTTCTGAGGCTGCTTTTTCCCCCATCTCTAAAATTTCCTGGGGTTACATTATGCTGGTCTGTGACTACAGTAGTGAATTGATCTGAGGGTATACTGTATTTGTGATGAGGGTATCTATGTATAGATAACACCCAGATAACGAAGACACCTGTAGAACTTAGTACCGTAGTTGATACTTTCCAGCAGATATTTGCAGAATTAATGTGTTCCATAATCCATGCAAAATTTGTGGGTTTGGGTTGACCTTGACTTGATGCAACAAAACAGTGAAAGATCACATCTCTTTATGACTGAGCTCGGCTTTGTTCTTGCTGTTATTTAAATGCAGTGTATAAAAAAAACCTATTCAGAAGCAGAGGAAATCATTTACATTTTTAAAAACAGATCAACAAGAAAGTAGCAATTCCTGTAGCAGCAAAGCTAAACCCATAGGGTGAAAGGTGGAAGATCTCAATCTTCCCCTCCAGAAGGAAGGTCCTTTGGTAAGAAGATGGGTCCAGCCATCTTCCTACCTTGGTGCAACGATCAGTACTATTCTTTCTTCTGCCATCACTAATATTCAGGAGAATCCTTGCCCTGGCCTCTTCTTCCTTAATAGCAATAGCACTTAGACTTATATACCGCTTCATAGTGCTTTACAGCCCTCTCTAAGCGGTTCACAGAGTTAGCATATTGCCCCCAACAATCTGGGTCCTCATTTTACCCACCTCAGAAGGATGGAAGGCTGAGTCAACCTTGAGCTTGTGAGATTTGAACCGCCGAACTGCAGCTAGCAGCTCAGCTGAAGTAGCTTGCAGTGCTGCACTCTAACCACTGCGCCACCTCGGCTCTTAATAGTTGCCCCTGAGACAGACAGAGGATCTCACCATCTGGTCACTCTTACTTTCTAGTAACTGGGAATAATATAGCAGCAGCAGCAGCAGCAGCAGCAGCAGCAGCAACAACAACAACAACAACAAAACAGAAAATAAACTCCACAGCATCACCTCTTGACCCTTGTACCCCAGAGGTATATGTCAGCAGAGAAAACAGGTCCTTCCTATTTCCTTTGTTCAACAGTTCAAACCAAAACACAATGTATAATTAAAACTACAACGTTATGAAAAACAAGAAAAGGGAAAACGTAAAACTTCTTTTGAACTTTAAGGTAGTCACCTGCAAAACTAATTAGGGTGGGCAGAATAAGGCAAAATCATAGACCTCACAAAGTACTAAAGTACTAAGAACTGAGTTTGCTTTACACAATACCATATTTCTCAGATACTAAGGTTACTCAGTAGGCTCAGTTGTCAGAAACAAGATATCAAAGTCAATAAAGCAGACCAGCACACAACTTAAAATAAAGAACAGAGCCTTGCCTAACACATCCTTGGCATTGAAGGATAACCTCAGCATGTTTTCGCTATTTGCTGTTCCTGGATAATCCCTGATTCAAGTAGATTGCAACTTTAACTCAGAGACCATGGAACAATTTAGTTCAGCTCCTGTGTCTCCCAGAGGCTTCTGGAGATCTGATCCAGATTTCCCTTCTCCTCCATTCCCTGGAGCAGTGTTTTTCAACCTTGGCAACTTTAAAGATGTGTGGACTTCAACTTCCAGAATTCCTCAGGCATACATCTTAAAAGTTGCCAAGGTTGAAAAGCATTGCTCTAGTCTAGAGAAAGCAGTTTCACATCCCTTGTATTTTTCAAAGCCGTGTGTCTTGTCATTGTCCAGCTCTCCCTGAGGGTCTCATCAGCCCTCATCCATCCAGCCTGCTCCAACCATTTTCTGCTTTTCTTTTTCCAGTTAGGTCTTTCAATGATCTCAACCCCACCCCCATCCCCGGCCTCAAGATCAAGACTTTTGAACCAGAAATAGGAGACTGGGGAAATCTCTTCCTGAGCTTGCCCAAGCAAGCCTCTTGTCTTTTCCCTCCCTTTTTGAGGAGAGGATTCCAAAATGACTAAACATTTATTCCCTGCAGCCAAAAGTGTATGGGCTCTGGGGCATCTTTTGACTTGGGAAGCAAAGACGTTGCTTTCCTGTCTGAATAAGATTCAAATTATTAGACATGACTGAATGAGTGTGGAGGACTGGATTTTCCTGCCTTATCTACCTGCACCAGATGATTGAATGAATGGGTCTTGCCTATTCACTACACTAACTTATATTGTTGCTTTATATCTTTTTTTCCAGCCTGTCAGCTGAGGACATTTTGATGCTCCAGGCAAAGAACAAGATGATGCCCTTCCCTCATTGCGGTGTAAAGAAGGCAGCTAGTCTGATTTTCAACTGTGGAAACTGCACTGGCAGCTACAGTTGCTTAGGGCAGAAATGTCACTCATGTCAACAGCCAACAAGTGTTAAATATCTGTTAAACTGTGAGAAAAGTGGGGAAAAGAAATGCTGTACACTCTATATAGAAATGCTATACCATGGGTCTCCACTCCATGTTGACAGAAGGCACTCAACTCTATAAAGTGGCTTCATCATAGTATACAATAAACCCCCTTGTCTATCCATAGCATGTTAAGTATTTGGACAGCTTCCACTGAGCCTGAGCCTGAGAGGAAAATGATGTGAGTTGTACTTCCATAAAATAAATCCTGGAAATTGCAACGGAACTTTGGATGAATTGGCTGAGGGATAGAAGAAGCAGGTGATTCCAGAGTCCAAAGCTGAAGGAAGAGGAAGAGAGCCCAGCAAATCAGAAAGACTCAATATGAGAAAATGTATGTTGGATGGAACTGAAGGAAGAGTGAGCAGAGAGGATCCGTGTTGACCTCAGAAGCAGAAGCCGGAGGAAGCTCACCTGTAGATTTTAAATAGCCAATCATGTTTTGGGCTATGGGTCTCATTTCTGGACACTTGTCAGGCTAAGGGTTAAGAATTAACCATCCAGCATCTTTGGCACACATTTGTTCTAAGTTGTACAGGCAGCCACAACGTAAATGTGATACTCCTTAGAATCCTGTTTGTAGTAGACCTCACCAGTAAAATCTAGCCATGCGTGTATAAGAGAAAAAGGATGCTTTTTAGATCCAGTTAGCTTTTCTTCTTTGAAGACTAATCACTTCTGCCTTATGATCTTTTTTAATGCAACACAAAAGCTTCAAAGAGGGTATTTCCCCTTGATTTTATTCATCATGGGGCAGCAAGATGCATGAAACACTTTCTATGGGCAGCCAAGGGGAAGAACAAAAGTGGTTGCATTCTTTCAAATTCTTTGTTATTTGATTAACATTATACTGTGGGTCTGAAGGGAAGAGGAAATGTTATTTCCATCTTATGGACAGATCTTCTGAAATGTCATCTGCTGCCAAGGAGAGGTTTGAAAGACACAACAGTATTTTTGGTGATAGGAGAGAGAGAAACACGTTCTTTGTGTGTACTACAAATATCTTAATTACTGGGTTTTTCTTCAAAATATGTATTAAAACAATCTGGGCGTATACTCCTTTTTGTTGAAATAATGAACAGTAATTACACATATTTTATTCCAACTGTCTTAGTTAAAAAAAAAAAAAAGGCTGCACTGGGCCAAAAGGTTCCACTCTTTTTCAGGTCATAGAGCAGGGGTCTCCAAACTCGGAAACTTTAAGACTTGTGGACTTCAACTCCCAGCATTCTCCAACCAGAACATGCTGGCTGGGGAATTCTGGGAGTTGAAGTCCACAAGTCTTAAAGTTTCCAAGTTTGGAGACCCCTGTCATAGAGCCTAGTAGTTAAGACAAAAATTGTTGGAATCGCTGATTAGGAGACAGACAAAGCATCACTGATAGGAAATTGGCTGTGTTTGAATGATTGTACCCCCTTCCTGCCACCTTTAAACTTCCAAAAAACCCAATTAGCTTCTCCTAGAATCTAAGAGTCCCAAGGAATACAATTTGAAAAACTTTGGACCAGGTTATGAGACCTAAAGTCTGAGGTAGGCTATTTATCTCAAGATGGTTCATCCTAGGGGTGGGTTCTGGCTTACCTCGCTGCCGGTTCGCTTCCTCACACGACGTGTGCGCGCGCATGCGCAGTGCTAAAAACCCAGCTTCTGCGCATGCACAGAAGCAAAAAACAGCTTCTTCACGTGCACAGAAGCAAAAAACAAGATGGCGCCGCCTACAGCGCTGCCGAGAGAGCCGGTTCAGGGGCGTGTCCAGCCAGCCATCACTGCCAGTTCGGCAAGCAGGGGGAAATTCCCGCTACCAGTTCTATAGAGCCGGTCCGAACCGGCAGGAACCCACCTCTGGTTCATCCATTCAAGATATTCTGGTTCTAGATTTAACTGTAGTGGTGGTGTATGTGTGGGGAAAGGTTTACAGAGGGACCCTGTCTGATAGTTTTCTATATGCATGTCAAGTGCTTTGTATTATTAGTTGACATTGTTATTTATTTAAACTATACCTCTAATAGTCTCTGGGAATTGTACAATAAAGTCTTTAAAAAGCATTGAAACAAATCAACAATACAAATACCATCTTTGATGTACGACCACAATTGAGCCCAAAATTTCTGTTGTTAAGTAAGACAATTGTTAAGTGAATTTCCCCCCCATTTTATGACCTTTCTTGCCAAAGTTGTTAAGTAAATCACTGCAGTTGTTAAGTGAATCTGGCTTCCCCACTGATTTTGCTTGTCAGAAAGTTGCAAAAGGCCATAAATACATGCCAGTTGCATGACCCCAGGACACTACAACTGCCATAAATACATGCCAGTTGCCAAGCATCCAAATTTTGATCATGTGACCATGGGGATGCTGCAACAGTCGATAGTGTGAAGAATGGTCATGTCACTTTTTTCAGTGCTGTTGTAACTTCAAACACTCATTAAACAAAGGGTTATAAGTCGAGGACTTGTAAAATGGGCAGTCTGGAATCTTGGTGGGAAATATGGCAACATCCTGTAGCAATCCCTAAAGAATAAGACAGTCAAGATATCAGATGGGAGAGCATCCCTTGTGATACCTTTAATTTTCCATATCTCTCTTTTATGCTCTTCCATAATACTGCTTTTCAGCGTTCATGAAACCAGATTAAAGTCAGGCACACAGGAATGCTCCTATGGCCCTTTTTAAATTCCCAAAGGCAAATCATCACAATTCTTTGTTTCATCTTCATCCAACCTGAGAGCAATTGGGCTCTTTGTACTTTTTGTTTTGAAGGCTACAGCTAAGCTTGCACTTCTCTTTTTTGTTCTTGCTTAACTGGGATCCAGCCCAGGTAATCAAGCTGCTGCCTTGCTCCAGCATCTGCACCCAACATCTAAAGCCATTACTCAAAATGCTTTCCTGGCATCAATCCTGTTCTACACTGATGCCTTGCCCAAATGTTCAGGTCTAAACTTGTTTCCTTCCTTTTGATTGACCTTGTTATCTAGAGAGGTCCCTATGGCTCTGTACATCCAATGGAAAAAAGTTACCACTGATAAAATGCATATTGAAAAAAAAGTCTAGCTACTGCCAGGGGTTCCTGTTCCTCTATTAATTGCTGTCCTAAGTCCAAAGATTGTGATCAAACACATAATTTAGGTCATTGTGGAAGCCATAGATAATGTATTAAGGTATAAATTTAAGATCCAACTGCACCTGGACCTCAAAAAATTGTAGAGGAGCCAGAGGAGGTTCAGAGAAGGGCAACTAAGAGGATCAAAGGGCTAGAACAGCTTTCCTATGAAAAAAGATTGCTATGTTGGTTGCCATGTTTTTAGTCTAAAAAGGAGGCTTATGAATGGAGACAAGATTGAATTGTTTGCATAGCATAAATAAAGTAAACAAGGAGAACCTGTTTTCCCTTTCTCCTAATATTAAAACTAGAGGTAATCCAAGGCAATTGAATCCCGCAATCCTGGAAAAATCAGGTCAAATGCAAATGTTGTTTTACAACACACGATTTAACTTTGACATTTGCTACCACAAGATGTGGTGCTGTCTACCACCTTGGCTGGCTTCAAAAAAGGTTGGACCAATTCAGAGAAGTCAAGGGGAACAATAAGCTATTAGCCTTGTTAGCAGTGTGACTGAAAACTATCTGCTGGGAGACAAATGGGCTTCCTTGTGCAGGTGGCTGCCCGCTTTGAGAACAGACTGCTGGACTAAATGGCCAGGGCTCTGACCCAATTGGACTCTTCTTATGTTCTTGAGTCAGGTACAACTATTGGACCAATATATTTGTTTTAGATAGCTATCCAAGTTTTACCCTTTCAGTTTATATATCTTAGCGGAGAAGCTAATTGTGTTGATAAACATAATAAAAACATGCATCCTTTTCTCTTTCTGCTGAGAACATAAACAATGAACCTGAAGAGGTACAAATCCTGGAGTTTAAAAATAAACATTAGCTTCCTTTTCTTTTGCAAAATAATGCAGATAACTATTCTCCCAGGGGAGAGATTTCAAATTGCCTGGCCACATTTGAAAGGAGATGGTTCTCTCTGCTCTCATATATTCCATTTGTGGCAATGAATATAATGCACTGCAGTTCTCAAGGGAATATTTTTCTGATTTACGGCAGTGTAGTAGCAGAAGTGGTGATGCTGGAATTGTGGTGCTGGAGGTGACTATTATTTATTTATTTGTTTGTTTGTTTGTTTGTCAAACATGTACAAGATAGCAGGTATAGGTATAAACAAACATAATCAAAGTGAATACAGATAGATGAGGACAATAGGACAGTAGGACAGGGACGGTAGGCACGCTGGTGCGCTTATGCACGCCCCTTACAGACCTCTTAGGAATGAGGTGAGGTCGACAGTAGACAGTCTAAGGTTAAAGTTTTGTGGGTTTGGGGAAGAAACCACAGAGTCAGGTAGTGAATTCCAGGCATTGATCACTCTGTTGCTGAAGTTGTATTTTCTGCAGTCGAGTTTGGAGCGGTTTACATTGAGTTCGTATCTATTGTGTGCTCGTGTATTGTTGTGGTTGAAGCTGAAGTAGTCATTGACAGGTAGGACATTGTGGCAGATAATTTTATGAACTACATTTAGATCGGTTCTAAGGCGACGTAGTTCTAAGTTGTCTAAGCCCAAAATTTCAAGTCTGGTGGAATAAGGTATTCTGTTGCGAGTGGAGGAGTGGAGGACTCTTCTCGTGAAATATTTTTGGACTCTCTCAATTGTATTAATGTCCGATATGCAGTGCGGGTTCCAGACAGGAGAGCTGTATTCGAGAATTGGTCTAGCGAACGTTTTGTATGCTTTGTATTACCCATGGATTGCAAAAAAATCACAAAGAAATCCTAGACCAAGCCTCACCAAAAATATCACTCAAAGCCAAGATCGTCAAACAAAGGCTATCATACTTTGGCCATTTCATGCAAGCTGCTTCACTCGAAAAGTCAGTCATGCTGGGAGTGATCAGCAGAAAAAGGAGAAGGGGTCGCACTAGTACCCATTGGTTGAATACTATAAATAAAGGATGACATTGAGATGACTATGGCAGATCTGAAGCAGGCCGTGCAAGACAGAAGGGCATGGAGAATGCTGATCCAGGGATCAAGTGATAATTTGGGTTAATTTGTTCAATGATCCTTTTTCTTTTTTCCTTGGCTATCCATGGTGTATACTCAGAAGTCCCAAAGGTGCTTTTTCAGGAGGCAACTGGACTTTCTTGTTTTTTCGCTTCTCATCCAAGAAGCTTCTTCAGCTCTGACAGGATAGTGGGGAATGGAAAGATCCTGTCAGATCCTGTCAGAGCTGAAGAAGCTTCTTGGATGAGAAGTGAAACATCTTCAAAAGAAAAAAACAAGAAAGTTCAGTTGCCTCCTGAAAAAGCACCTTTGGGACAACCATGACCTGGATGACTGAGAATCTCTACAGACTTGTATACTCAGAAGTTTTCTCCAACATTAAATTTCCAAAGGATCTTTCTTTCAAATATTTTCCTCCAATTTTATAAACATCCTCTTCTTCTTTCAATCCAGCTTCCCTTAATATTATTATTATTATTATTTGTATTTCTATGCCGCCCAACTCCCAAGGGACTCTAATATGTATTCAGATTACAGGTTAAATAAGTAAGGGATATGTACACAATCTTGTCAGGAGTGACCTTTGCCAACCTGGAATCAGTCTGTTTCATCATGTTATGGCTGTACTGAGGCTTCCTTACAGGTATCACATGAGGTGAATGAGATGTTCTGGGATATAAGACACAGTTATCACTTCTAATAATGTAAGTGTCTCAGAGGCTGCAAATGACGCTTGTTTAAATTGAGACATTAACAAATGCTGTAATTATAAATCCTGCCAGTGGACAGCAACAGAAAATCAATCCTCTAATATATGAAATATGAAAAACTCATTATAATTCAATTATACAAAGCAAAATAATAATAAAATAATAAAACAAAGTAACCATCTTAATATCCTTCCAAATCTCCCAAATAACAGACATTTAAAATAGTTTAAAGGCCTGGATCACTCCATAGCATCAGTTTAGTATGAAAAAGAGTCGAAATGCAGTTTTCAAAAAATAGTATGCCATAATTTTTGAACTGGTATAATTGTGACATGAGATAAGTCTAACCTTTTATATCTTAAACCTGAAATAGTTCAATTAACTAAAGGTGGTATGTGCAAATATTTAAAAAGGGCCCTGGGAGGCGAATTTATAGTAAGTGAAACCATCCAAAATTCAGTCTGAGTCAAAAGCTATGTGTAATGTTAGAATTCTTTGCACAAACAAAACATGCCCCACCCTGCTTTAACTTTTTAAAGATATACTGTGTTTCCCTGAAAATAAGACCCAACTGGAAAATAAGCCCTAGCATGATTTTTCAGGATGCTCGTAATATAAGCCCTACCCCCAAAATAAACCCCAGTTAAGATGTCAGCCAGATGGACGCATTTATTACTGTATTTCCCTGAAAATAAGCCCTAACTGGAAAATAAACTCTAATGAGTCTTTTGGAGCAAAAATTAATATAAGACCCGATCTTATTTTCAGGGAAACATGGGTACTATCTTCAGAACTGAAGTACCTCATCACAATTTACAGAATGGTATATTGAGTTTTTGAAAATGTTTCCCAGATATGTACACGGGAATTCTATATAGGATAGAAACTATCATGGGAATTACATTTATTTTAAGTATGTTTTCCTTACTCCAAAGTGCTACCAAAGTTATATATAGATCACTAAAGTAGATATATGGATATAAGTTTATCTGTTACCATACCATGTTAAAATGGTACTTATTAGAAAGAGTAGGATTGTACTGCCATACTCTCTATCTCAGTTCTTCCCAGTTTCTTCTGCAGTTGTCTTCTGCAAGACAAAAATAAATAGTGGAGAAATATTGAAAAAGAGCATTATCTATACATGACATACATGATCAAAACAATTATATTTCAGAAAGCTGTCCTTTAGATTTATTTTTCAAAAACTCTATTTTTGTATTTTATTTAGGTCTTTTACCATAGAACTATTGTAACAATGCATAATCTTTCATATTCATGTGAAAAATATGGAAAATGAATTATCTTTCTTGAGTAAATTTGCATAAAATATTTGACTGTAGGTATTTTTTATTTGAATATGCATTTTGGTAATGTTTTTCTTGGTTTTACTCTTGAATTTTCCTTTGTAAAGTAAAGTTATAAACATAAACAATTAGATTTTTTTTTATCCTTATGAATCTCTTTCAGATTTTCCCCTTTTGCAGGTTTGTCCTTTGTTTTGTCCAAGAAAATATGGTCATCGTAGTTATAACTCATTTGTCAATGTTCTATGAATGTTAGCAGTTTAACATAAAATATCTACATACATGTAATCTTTATAGTACCTTCAGATGTGGAGTTTGCAAAGTTACATGAATGATTTAAAAGAGTAATTCAATGGCAATAGCAAAAGAAAGAAAGAGAGCCAAGAAAACTTCTTAGAAATTGGAGAGTACTTGAACAAGGGAACAAGGACACTCTCTTATCAAGAAAAACAAGAAACCTGATTGTAACAGGTTAGTACCGTGGGAAGGGGAAGATATGAAGGTAGCACAACTGGTGGCAATATGTCATTTGACTTTTTAAGATATCGATCATTGGACTTTTAATCATGGCGTCCATCAAATGCATGCCTAGCTGAACCAATGGGGTCTTCCTCAAAATGTCTTAGGCTTTTCCTTTGAAATGCATCCTTCCCATTTTCTGCAATTTTTTAACAACCTCTGAAAGGGTGTCACTTATACCCATGTCCATGTGCATATTGGATCAATGTAACTTGTTTTACATTTCAGGAAATTAAAAAGCTGTTATCAACTTTGCTTGCAGATATCATCTTTGTTTTCACAGCAAATAGACTGGGAGCTGGCTGATTGCCAAAAAAAATAGAAGCTCAACAGCCTAAGTTTTACAAATATGCTGAATTTCAGGATTCTATGTGATTTTAAAGGGGATAGGTCCAAAAAAGTTAATGGGTGCCCAGGTTCATAATTCATGTTCTAAATTTTTTTTTTCCTTTTGAGCATTCAGACTCTGTTTAAAGGACTGAAGAATTTGTGAAATCCAAATAAAGTTGTCAATTAATGTGTTACAGAATATTAAAATTCCTGGTCCAATCTTGTATACCATCTTCAGTGCAAGTAGAGTCACACATTACACTTTCAAAGAAAAATAGTAGCTATTGTACATGACAATAGTGGCACTTTGGCCACGGTACAGTCCTGAGTTTGTGTGTCTTGCAGCCTCTTTTCGTAAGGGCAAGAGCCAGGACTACCTTTGGGCTTCATGGTAGCAATTTTCCAACAGTAAATAAAGCGGACAGCATGGATCCCTGTTCCCCCTGCACAGTGTTTCAGCAGGTAACCCGGAGAGTGAATTTTTCCCCCCAGTGAAGCAGGGGTGGGTTCCTCCCGGTTCGGACCAGTTCTCCCGAACCGGTAGCGGCCCACTGGTGATGTCACAATGACGTCACCGAACTGGATTGGTCGGTGCCAGTCTGTTGGGGCCGCCATCTTTTTTTTGAATTTTTTTTTGAATTTTTTTTGAAAATTTTTTGGAATTTTTTGAATTTATTTTTTTCCTTCTGAGCATGCGCAGAAGCCAACCTCTGGCACTGTGCATGCTGTCGCCATCTTTTTTTGGCTTTGTGTTGTTGTTGTTTTTTATTTTTTGTTACTGCGCATGCGCGCGCGCGCAAAGCGTGCACGCACCCACGCGGCATGCCCACGTGGCGCGGGAGGGAGCGAACCGGCAGCAAGGTAAGTTGGAACCCACCCCTGCAGTGAAGTATCCGTATTATCTATCTAGCCCCCCACTCTGTTAGGAAACATCTAGGCTTGCCAATGCTTGCTTTTTCTGTACTTATCGTGTTTAATTAAGCCTCTTAAAAATGTTTCTGATAAAGAATTGAGAAGCTGTTTGGGTGTTTTCTGCAAACAAGTATTCTCCCACAATCAGTGGCTTCAACAAAGGACCTGTACTTCAGATGGGTTAAAGGACAGAAGTTGATTTGTCACTTTGCAGACTTTCCTATTAGCCTACAAAGCTGCTTCCAACTGAATATTTCTCATTCTTGAAGTTCCTACCTCCACCCTGGATCAGTTTTTACTGCTTGTTCAGCTGCATTTGCCTTTGGTAAAATTATCAATCTCAGCAACCCAATTAGCAGCACAATTTAAAGCAAAACTTTGTGTTTTTAAATATTAATCTTCTTCCTTTGGGCTCTTTCTTCAACTTTCCATTGTTTCTGTCTTTGTATATCTTTCTTAGAACATAGACACTATGAGGATGCTTCCCTTTTGATTCCTATTCCTTCCATCTATGATTTAGTTCATTCAATATAATATTTGAACCATAGACTATTATAATTGTAAGCCCACTTTTGGGTCTGTTACTTTGAGTGACAAAGAGAAAGTTAGCCAAGGATAAGCATGTCTTTGTGAACAAAGCCTGTAGGTGACAAAGGAAAATAACCTCTTTTCTTAGTTGGAGACCAGATCAGGCCAGATCTGAGTTACAAAAACCCAGAGTATAATAAGCAGGCAGCAGAGATACAAAAAAGTAACTCAAAAAAGTAACTCTAATCTAAGATATAAGCAGTTATAGCTGATTTAGAAATGGGTGTTTCTAGACATCCCATCTCCTATGCTACCTTCCTTCTTCCATCTTTTTCCCATTCAGCAGACAGTGGGTATCAGAGGCATTTCAACTCAGCAAGCAGCAAATCGTTTTGCAGAGGATGGAAGAACCTTGAAATTGGCAGAGAAGGAAATCTAAAAACACCAACAGGTTCATCCATGAAATTGCTAAAAAGCTGATAAAGAGCTTGCTAAATTCCAGACTCGCACAAACAGGCATCTGTAAAATATTAACCTAAATTACTTTCTTAAATCACAGAACAGTCTTTGACCCTTTACTCAACCAGGCTACCAGAAGTATTTATTTATTGGCAGGCAGACTATCTAGGTTCTTAAGGGCTCAAGTCTTAGTAAGGTGAACAACAGAGGCAGAGCTCCTGTATCTTAAACAGCTGTTAAAAATTTCACATTTGAATAGGTGTAAATATTTGTGCAGGGTTAGGAAAAATTGCACCTGCTGATATGACAATTTTCGCAAAAAACAGAAGTACTGGGACCCATCATCCAATGACAAGTAGAGACAAGACAGAAATATTGGCTGTGCCCCACTGTGATCCTTATTCCTGAAACTGGATGGAAATGGTCCCATACTCAGCTTGGTGATTTACATAGTGGCTTCAACCCAAGCTCTAACTACTGAGCAATGCTACAGTATTAGCATTGTAAAGTAACACAGAGTAATCTTCCATGCAACTGGGGAGCATCGTCTTAACAGACTGTCTGATTGTATAGAAGAGCTTCAGATGTAAAATTTTAAGGAAGTGATAACAATGGAACCATAAGAACTATGGAAAAATCAATAAACTTTACACCAACCTAAAGTTTGAGGCTAAATTGGTACTAAATGTCTTATAGATGATATATAACCCTATCAATGATTGCCAGGATGGACAATTTATACATGAAATGTTAGAAATATCACAGCAAAGAAGGAACATTTTACCATATGTGATGGTAATGTAAAAAGACTCCAAAGTACTGGAAATAAATACATAAAAGATCTATAAAATTCTAAAAATAAAATCCGAATTAAAACCACCAATATTTTCACTAGGTATGATTCCAGAGGACATAAATAAAAAGTACCACAAGTTATTAATTTATATGCTGCGAGTGACAAGAATCAACCTAGCACAACATGGGAAAAGAGAAACTTTGCCAACAATACAAAAGTAGGAGGCTAAAACTAGAGAACATATGACAATAGATGAATTAATTGCATAAAGCCACAAAAGAAATCTGCCAAATTCAAATAAGAAATTCCCCTTAACTATGTTACACAGCAAGGCAAACTATGATACTTAAAATATGGGTTTGGGGAAAAAAGGAGAATTTGTTTAAAAAAATAATTAAAACGCTCCAAATAGAAACAAAGAATACTGCAGATGTCCAAAGCATATTTTTTTTAAAAAAAACCTTTTATATATTTTCACATTTTTACTTCAACATTTGCTCTGGTATAAAGTTTATTTTAGGTGTATATGCACACACACACACACACACACACACTTAGCTTTTGTTGCTTATTTTACCTAACAAATAAAAAATGGAAGAGCTTCCATAATGATAGGCAACTTCTCCTCAGATTCTCCCAATGCATGAAGATTGGCAGGGAGGAAGGAGAGGAGGATGGTTGTGATATCAAGTAGTAGAAGATTAGCAGCCTGGTTATTCAATTTCATAATGAACAGGGTCTTCCATCAAGTAGTCACAAAGTGGCCTATGGCTCTGAGTGGAAAGGAAAAAAGTCTCCAGAAATACAGCAGAAAGAACCAATGGCTACCTGGTTATTGGGGACTCCCTAACATGCCTTTACTTAAATTCTCTGATTTCTCTCTAAACTTTTGCATGGCATGTTAGAGGATGTGGAAGTATTTTAGAACTCGAGAAACAGGGAAGTCTAATTTCAAGCACCTGGGTGCTCTTTTCTATTTCTAAAAGTCCCTGAGAAGCCCTGTCTAAACAGGGTGGAAAGCTCCACCTTCTTATAATGATTTCCTGATTTAAAATGCAAGCACTTTGTAGTGGACTCTTTAAGCCTCCATGAACTAGGAGTTAAAGGAAATGATCCCAGCTTTGGTTCTCGAGGGGGGTGAATTCTCAGGGTGAGGAGGAAGTAAAGCTTCTAAGGACCTTTATTGAAAGCCATGACTAAGTTAAAGTGTTATCCAACCTCTCCTTGAGTCAGTACTTAACAATGCTGGCCTAAAATGTGCTTTTCCCCAAAGCCAATTCTTACCCTACCTCTATTGGGCCAGATCTGAGGCATTGCTGAAAAGTGCCTTGATATGAATAGCTAGTTCCTCTAGTGTGGGATAACTGAAACTAACTAACTGCTTAATAATCACCTCTCTCCAAGGGGAGAGGAAGAGGAGAAGAAGAGAAAAGAGAAGCAGTTGAAACTGGCAAATACAGGGAAATTGGTAAATAAACAAAAGCAAGTCCCTCTTCCTCCTGGAGGTCTGTTCTATCTTGCCTTATTGGAAACTTGGAGAAAAATTGGTATCAGAAACTGAGGTCTGAGATGATGGACATTAAAAAAAAAACTTTGGGAAACAAAATGCTTACAAACAGGGCAAAGGCTGGGAGAGAAATGGCTGAGGTTGAGGTTGGCTGGTGACAGGAAAGGAGGGTACATCACTGCCTATGCCTCCCAACACTCCCAAAATATATTACTGATCACCTACAACCTGGCATCTGACTTTGAGTTGTCCTCAAATGGTGTTGGAGTAAGCAGGAGGGGATGCTGTTTTTACAGCAGTGTAGCTAAGACAAAGTGAAGCCTCTCTCATTTATGGGCTAGAAGGAAAATTGTCAAATGCATGCCAGGTTAATGCAAGGAACGAGGGTCTATGACAGTGATGGCGAACCTTTTTTGGTTCGCGTGCTAAAAGGGTGTGTGTGCGCGCGCTAGCGCGCGTGCATGTGCCCACACGCCCTCCCCCCACGCATGCGCACAACCCCCGTGCTGTCCCCCCCTGTGCATGCGCACAGGCCTCACTGAAGCTGTGAAGCTGCCCTACTACTTACCTTCAGATTGTTGCAATTCTGCTTCTTCCTGAAGCCTGGGGAAGGCGAAAACGACCTCCCCCCTGCCCTCCGGCCGGCCGAAAATCAGCTGGCCAGCGCGCACATGCGCGCTAGAGCTGACATAGGGCAACACCTCGCGTGCCCTCAGATATGTCTCCCCGTGCCACCTGTGGCACGCGTGCCATAGGTTCGCCATCACTGGTCTATGATAATTCGCCACAGCCAACTTGCTGCAGGACAACTCGTCACGGCCATCTCACTACAAGACAACTCGCTGCAGGACAAGAGTTACACTAATATCAAAGAAATGGTGGAATAATTTTTATTTATTTTAAATAATTACAGAGAATTGTTAAATTGTCCCGTGGCGAGTTGGCTGCAGCAGGTTGGCTGCAGCGTCTGTGGCAAGTTGTTCCATTCCCAAGGGAAGATGAGTGAGGACAGACTAGAAGCTGCAGAAGGTGGGGTGAAATGCTTCCTCAATATTCTTAAAAAGCTCATCTTGTTTCATTTAAAAATAATATTCTTCTGAACAATGTACCTGCTGCTGTTCCATCATAGTTCCACTATCTGTAAATTGATTTCTTTCCTGCAAGAATTCAGATGAGGGACATAAGTTAGACACTTTTGAGATGGAGGTTTGCAAGTGATGTCGTGATTCTAAGTATAATGAGGAGATGGCATGGCATGCTGCCAATTGCTGTTCTCTAACTACTCAATTAGCCATGAATCTAGGCCTCCCTTTCTCATCGTTGAGAGGAGTAGCCATCTTAAATCAATGGAAGATTGTCTCTCTCTCTCCTTAAATCCGTGGATCCTTCTCCACTTCCTCCTGTGCCAATTGAAGAAGCCAATAAAAAAATATAATTATCCTATGTTTTTAGAAAAAAAATAATAGGAAGTAGACACTACCATCGTCCAAATCTTGCCTGAAGCAAAGCATACCTTTCAGAGCCCCAGCTCTGGTGACAGCTATGCTTGCAAAACCAAATGCAGTCTAAGTCAGTAACAAATCAATCTTGTAAATCATGGAGGATGGTGATGAAATATTTTCAAAACAGATTTGCCCAGCACAGGCCTCGTTTTGTTTCAGGCTTATCTTATTCTTCTGCACATGGAATTTATTTTGCAAGAAATATGTGTTTTACTATTTGCTTTTTATTTCATCTGCTGGCACAGATAGCAATAGCAATAGCACTTAGACTTATATACCGCTTTACAGTGCTTTACAGCACTCTCTAAGCGGTTCACAGAGTCAGCATATTGCCCCCACCAATCTGGGTCCTCATTTTACCCACCTCAGAAGGATGGAAGCTGAGTCAACCTTGAGCCGGTGAGATTTGAACCGCTGAACTGCTGAACAGTCAGCTGAAGTAGCCTGCAGTACTGCACTCTAACCACTGCGCCACCTCGGCTCTTGAACATGCCTCAACTAACCTCGATTGAAGGTTTGGTGACATGCTCCATCGATTGATCTGATATTACAGAACTGGCAACTTCTGTCCAAATCACCATTATCTTATTTCCCCTTAGCCAGTATCTGTAATATCCAAAGGTGCTGAATATTAGACATCTTAGATACTTCTTTTTAATGACAAAGATTCTGCAAAAGATAAACCCATCCTGCCTACTGAAGGCCTCCAAACAGTTGGACCCAAACTCTCAAAATTCTCAGATATTCAGTGGAAAGTTAAGCAGGTTCAGTGTTACACTTGTATGTTCCCTAATAAAACTTTAAATGACCACATTTACATTAAATGACCACATTCAGAATGAAATGAAACTGTCAAAAATCTTAAGGTAAAATAAGGCAAGTACATGAAGTGTACAAATTAGTGAATGCATATTTCTTGCAATAGATTACAGTAAATTTGAGACAAATCTATATATATATAAGCGAAAACCACTCATGCATTAATCACGAAATCTCCAGAACCGTAAAGCCTACAAACTTGAAATTTGCCACGTATGTTCCTCTTGGCTTCTAGGTGCTCACTAAGAAAGGATTTTTCAAAATGACCATCGCAGCATGAGTATTTCTTATATTAATATTAACAAGCTCTGATGCTAAGGAGTTCTACTCCCCCCTCCCCACCTGAAAAGAAATCTGATCCAAATGCAAAACACAAGCAGAGGAGTTTCAGTTTCGCTTTTGCTTT
>QLTV01002279.1:3048939-3068616 GCA_003457575.1 Thermophis baileyi
GTATTTGGTAAGATTTTTCCCGTCTGCTGATTGGCTTTCCACTGATTGAATTTATATGATTCAAATTTAGTGAACGCATAAACTTTTTTTGAAGTCAAATGTAACATAGAAAGCTTTGCCTTCTGGGTAAGAAGCCTTGAAATAAGTCCCTTTGGCTTCGTACTGTTAAGCTGGAGGGATGTATTGAGAGGTATGAAAGTTGTTAGGTGGATAAAGAAGGGGTGTGTGAAAGCTTAACTGGAGCCTGAGTTTGAGACCCAAGCACCACGCAATGGAGTGAGCTCCTGTTACTTGCCCCAGTTCCTGCCCATCTAGCAGTTTGAGAGCATGCCAATGCAAATAGATAAATAGGTACCACTTTGGTGGAAAGGTAACAGCATTCTGTGCACCTCAGCATATAGTCATTCTGGCCACGTGACCATGGAAATGTCTTCAGACGACACTGACTCCCTTGGATAAAAAATGGAGATGATCACCACCCCCTAGAATCTTGGACACAACTGGACAGGGGGAACCTTTACCTTTGGGTGGGCAAAGACTTCTAACTTCCTAGATCAGGGTTTCCCAAACTCTGAGAGTTCCTTTCCTTGGGAAGGAACCAAATTCAGTCGAAGTCTAAAAAATATTTTAGTTATATTGTTACAATAAATCCATTTCCCCCCAAAGTTTCATTGTATTGTTTCCCTTGTTCATTTGTGTTCATTTTGGCACTTGGATTTTTAGGGGAGTGTATACTTTAAGATTACACAAAAGTATGGTGTGATGGCAAAAGGATTAGGAACCCCTGCTCTCTATGGTGATCTCATCCAACTAAAGGCTGCCTTCTCTGCTAAGATTGCAGATACTATGGTAGTTCAGGAAGAAAAATCTGACAAAGTTAAAATAATGCATTCATAATGAAATATAAATACTTTGGGTAAAGTAAATAGTTGTTTAGTGTTTTGATTCTGCAATGATCCTATTTGAATTTCACACATTAACATATGTGCAAAACATTTTGAGTTTGAAATGTTCAAAACAGGCATCGATTCTAAGGTAGGAACAAAAAGGGATACTCAGTTCTGTGTCATTTCATATTCTCCCCCAGGAAAATATAGAAACTTGGATCACGTTGCCATTTTTAATCCTAGGCCCACAAATGATTTAACTTGCAGGAACATCAGCCAAAAGCAATAGTTTTTCTGTAACTCAGATCTCAAAGCAATGGGAATTAGCAGCCATTCTGCAGCCAGTAGCCTGTTGGCACTATAGGAACAATGCCGCTTCCCTGCACCTTTAGCAATTTCTTGATAGGGCTGAGTGGCAAATAGCATTCAGCATGAAATGACTTTGGTGGCCCTATGGAGAAAACCTGAGAGGCAAATAATTAAGTTTGAATAGTTCCCTAGAGCAAAATAGTATCTTAAACAGAAGACAAGCCTGAATTTAAGAGAAGTTTTCCATAAAATAAAAAGTCGACCGAAAACAAACAAAAATCATGGGAGTTGCCCAGTTTTCCCATGTTTTTATTTTAGGATTGCCACTTCAGGCTAATCTTCAAAGGCATCCACCATTTTTCAAGAATGATGTTGGAGGTCTTCCAGATCATTATTTGGTTAATAGCCTCTGTTCTTATCAGCAAAAACAAGGCAACCCACCATCTGGCCTTTGCCATAGGTTCCGAGCCATCACTGCTAGTTGCAGTTCAGTTTGACTTACTCGTATTCGGATTAAGGACCATGAAAGAGGATGTTATCTTGAGAGTTGATCATGACATCATTATCTTTTCCATTGACTACGATTTTGTATCACAGACTGTCTTTTGGATGAATCTCAATGCAGAAAGTATTAAGTGGATTGATATGAAAACCAAGGAAAAGGGAACTCTAATAAAAGGTGGGTCTTAATATATTTTCAGATGTTTGGACAGGCTGAGGAATTCTGGGAGTTGAAGTCCACTAGTCTTAAAGTTGCCAAGGTTGGGGACCCCTGATCTAGAACATCCACAATTGCTGGTTTGGTTTTTACAGCCTCACATCTTTCACAAAGTAGAGCTAACACTGGCAAGTGTTCAGAGGACTGGCTTTTCCTTCCAGTGCAGGTGAGATTGGGAGCACGAGTTCAGGCAAAGGCCAAGCCCGCCCTTGAAAATAATCCAGGCTGCAGGTAGTATGAGGTGTGCAACTGTGCATGTATGTGAATTGGGCTCTTGAGTCAGATCCAGTTTGCCATCCTTGCTGTATTTGTAGCAGGATGTCTGTACTACTGAATGGCTTTCTTCTCGGGGGGGGGGGGGGCTGGGGTTGGGGCGGGGGGGGGGGGGGGGGGCTGGGATACAACACTGCCCTTTTCCCAACACAAGTGTTCATTTAAAAACAATTAGTCCCTTTTAATAATTTAAACAATACAGTTAAAAGACGAACAGCAGTAGATGCAAGCATTTCATATTGACTCATCAGTACCAGCACAAGATTGGAAAAAAAGATATAGGATGGAACCTCAAGATTTCTCCAGCATGTATGGATATGAAAAACCCTACATCTTATAAAGAACTATTTATTTGAAGAAAATGGACAGGTTTTGCTCTTCCCCAACATAGTTGCCAAATGCATTGCCAAATGCAGCCTATAGTTGTCAAATGCAGCCCATTTCATAGACCTGAAATAGAGCTACTCAGAACCAAATCAGTTCTTTTCGATACAACTCTATAAGGGTATCCATGACTTCATGTTTTTAATCTTATCTACTTTGCAGTCTCTTAATCAATAGCGAATTGATTAGAAAAAGAGCTTAGCACCATACAAGGAAACCTGAGTGGGCTAAAGAGGACTGGCCATTTATTTCTTCAATTTATAAACCACATCCATCTCTCACGGAGTGATGTATGATGATACAAATAATAATTCAGACTTACCATAAGCACAAGTCTTAATGCTTACTCAATATTAGGGATTCTGTCATAAATTCTATCACTCTCCAGCAGACACAACTAGAGCATCTGCCTTGGATGCAAAAAAGTTGAAGTTTAATTCTTGGCTTCTTCAGGTAAAGCTGGGGAAGAACCCTCCTTCAGATGCTGACGATCAGTGTAAACACTGCTACATTAGATGCGTCAGTGGTCTGAGTTGGGACAGATAAGGGTGTTTTGTTTTTTTTTTGTATTTATAATACCAGGAGAACAGAAGAGTCTTCAAGCTGTTCCCATGGCAGCCTCACTCGCACATGCTGAGGGTATTGGAGATAAAAAGGATTCACAGTTTGAATGTGTTTGTGGGAGGAAGGGGACAATGGCCAGATCAGGGAATGGAATCACAGCAACTTGGTAGAAATTTGGAAGGAGCAGTACTGCTCAACCCTCCAGGGCAGCATCTCTGGTTCTTGCAATGGATCAATAAAAGATCTACGATAAAAGATCACCCCTCCCCTTCCATAGTCTCTAACAGGCACATTCATGACCCTTCTGTTTTTTCTCAAGACACCAATCCAACTATTTCAAAACCAAGAGGTATCTTCCTCAGATGTCAAAAGTTCATCAGATTCTCCTGGGAAGGCACTTTCGTTTTGCAACCTCAAAAGGATTGGGATAGGCTTCGATAAAAGTAAAAAGCGAAAACACCCAAGAAGAAAAAACCACAAGGCTGTTTTTCAAACAAGTTCTAGCTTGAAAAGTTCTTTTTAATAGAAACGGCTGGTAATCAGCTTCTCAGTTCTCAGAAGCCTCTGACTGAAGAGGGGGCTAATGCCAACTCCCAGTTTGGTATACTGGCTGAAGTGCTGGGCTAGAAACCATAAGATCGTGAGTCCCCTCTTAGGTATAAAAACTGACCGGGTGACTTTGGGTCAGTCATTCTCTTTCCCCCAACTTGCTCACAGGGTGGTTGTGGGAAAACAGAAAATGAGAGCATTAGGTATATACCCTGCGTTGAGATAACTAACAATAAAAGTAGGATAAAACATCTAACTATCTTCATAAGTACTGTAAACTGCAGTAGGAGAAAGTGGCACACCTATTAGCTGTTCTTGTGAATGATTATATAAAGATTCAGCAGAAAACATGGGTTTCAATGGGTGAACCTCTCTTAACCAAATGAATATAAGTTGAATTAACCTTGGGGTGTGTATAGATGATTTAAAGGAAGATAAAGACTCACATGGTTACTTAACAATTTGGCAGAACACTACCTACATATTTGTTTCCCCACAATAAAAGGAATTAAGAATTACTTATTAAAATTAATACTGAATATTCAGATAAGTGGTTTAGTAGGTCCATGGAGGGGATCCAACCTTCTCCCTCTAGGAAAAAAAAAAAGGAATATATACGGATGAAGCAGGAATTTCTCCCATTTTTTTGCTTTACATGCAGGATCTTCATAGTGGTGGAGACTGAATTCTGGAACATTTTCCCTGTTGATATAGATTTCTTTTTTAAAAAAAAAAAGCTTTGTTTTCCCCCCTCTTCCCTACAATATGAAGAGCTGTGAAGTTTCACTGTGAAATACACATATGATGTTTTTTCCTCCATCTTATAATAGTACATCTAGCTGATGGTTGTGACATTGTGACGCACTATTTTGTAAAGGCTTGCTTGGCTTTAAAAGTTGCATAAATGTTTTGCATGAATGAATAAATGAAACAAAGTAAGTTCATGCTGGAATGTTTAGTTGGAGTTTATATTAATGTATGTGTGTATGCGTGAGGGTGTCAGCGTGGGAGAAAAATATGGGTGACTACAACGAGAGGAAACAAAAAGACAATAAAGTTAATGTTCTCCTTTCTTTGACCCAAACCCTTCTCCCAATGCAGTTTCTTGTAACTCCAAGGTTATTTTCCTTCATTTTAGCTAGTGAGTTAACCTTGGCAATATGAATTCCTGCCATACTTGTTTGTGGGAGTGTGCGGATACAGTAAGAACTGTTTAGATTCAGCTCTAGCAAGTTGGAGACAACACATCTTGACAGCTTTCAAGAAGCCCAAACAGTGTGATAAAGAGCTGAACATGAGGGATGGATAGATAGATAGGTTACTGTAGGATAAATTTTATGGGAGGATGACGAATTATAAATGAACTTGAAATCTCTACTACAAGCAGAAGTGCCCACACTTTTTTCATTAAATCCTTATCAATTTTGATTCAATGATATAATGGGCATGATGCCTTGCTAGCTATAATCCATGGTTGTTTTGAAGAGCTACTGTATGCTGGAAAATATCAGACATAACACTCATCTTCAAAATCAGTCAGAGGGTGCCAAATTCTTCAATCCTTGCAATTTTTCTTAGCTTGCATATACTGTTTCAGCTGTCATAGGAAGAAGCAACTTCTCATGAAGCTGCTCAAGAGAAGCCTTAAAGATTTTGTTTTGTCACTTCAAGAAGCCCTGATTTTTGTAGGATGCAGCTTGAAGTCCTTCTTGAGTGCACTTTTTCTTTACTCCATCTCACAAAGAGTGTTTGCACAACACAGTAAGCTAAAATGCTGAATGTACAAGCATGTGCACAGGATTACAGATGCTTCTTCAATGCAACTGATCAGTGGCTTAATTTGTCATCTGAATTTGAAACAGTTAACATTTTCTGGTTCAGAAAGCAGGATTTCAAAAGATTTGATGGAAGTTACAGTGCGAGATGAGAGAGCTGCAGTAACTGAGTAGGAAAGCAGGTGATTCAAGGATAATAACTCAAGATCGTATGAAGTATTTTTCAGCTCGATGCCATTCTTTTTCTCCTGAGTCAAAATTTGACTTAGATGAGTTGAACATGCATGATTTTACCTATGGAGGACAAGGGGACAGAGTAAGAGAGATCATTGTGGGCAATGATGTCACGGTGCAAATGATGCCAATAATTCATGATATGTGTGACATCATCATGGCTTGCACCAAAGCCATCATCATGGCTTGCACCAAAGCCATCATCATGGCTTGCATCATGGCTACACATGCCCACACCTCTGCAGCCATCTCAGATGAAAAAATAAATGAAAATCCTGGTATTTGTGATCACTGTCTCTGATATCCCATAAATAATAGCAGCAGAAAACAAGCAAAAGAAATACAAGAAATTTTAATTCTGAGCAGCATCATAAGGGGTGAGCATGACGAAGCTTTTCTCCATTTTGAACTTTGAACAATGAGGCTTGTTTTTTTCTCCCCAACAAATCTGATGGAGATTAGAAATGGATGCAGGGTGATTGGGGAGGCGGGTTTAGCTGGGTGGAATTGCTAATTAGTATTTAAATCCAAAGTTACCTTACAATGTTTTGTATTTTCAATATTTTCAAATACACAAACTAATATGCAAACAGAAATATAGTCATCACTGGAAAGTTGAAGCTCTCTTAATTTTGCCAGCCAGTTGTCATTTTTATAAAGAAATGTGTATTAGAATCTCTATAACATTCATGTATTTAGAAAAATAATTTGCAAAAATGCATTATTTGAAGAAATGACTTGCAAAGGCAGGTACATTCAGTAAATTGTAAACAGCAATGCACGTTTGGAGAGATGGATCCTAAAATGTGTAGGCCCTCTAAAAAAAATGTCTGGAATCAACAACAACAAAAACCAAAAAGAAAATGAAAGTGACTTGTTGGTGCCATTACCAATGGAAAAGCATTGACTTGTGTCCCACCAGGTAATGAACCAGGCCAGTTAACTCACTAGTAGAAAAACAGGCAGGTGAGTTTCCTGTCAGTATGAACAAAATGCTTATTTTGTGTTGCTAACAATAATAGGAATTCATCTGTATGTTTGCTGTTGGCCAATGATCATGCCATCATCTGACTGAGAAAAATTGGTTAGAGATTCCTGTTGCAGATGGGAGTTTTTTGCTGACCCATTGAGACTTCACCTGAGGATTGCATGTAACCTCCCACCTGCAAAACATGTGCTGGTTACAGCTCAATCATATTAAATTAATTCCAAAATAAATTTTGTGATACAAGTAGATTCTAGTTCTTTATCTCAAGGTCCTAAGATCAAAACCATTCTGAAGTTGGCTGCATTCCCTGATTTGTGACATTTGAAGCTAGAGTTGCGCAAATACATCTTACCAATGCTTGAATAAGGCAAGATACTTTAGAAAGCAGCTGTAACTTAAGGTGAATTGTTCCTTTCTTTTGCTACCCTAGCATGTGTGTTTGTGTGTGTGCATGCATGCGTGTGTGGTTGGAACACGATTGAATTACCAGTCTACAGTCCCTAGTCAGACAACTAACTGACCCAGTAACATTCCTTCTCCTGCCATGGTTACGCATCCAGCCACAGTGGTGTTCCTCTTTTGTTTTTAATAAGGCAGGAGTCAATTCTTCAGATGCCAAGTGTCTCATTCCACTGATCTAAGTATGAGCCAAAACATTCCTTGCATGCTCAGAAGCACTCAGTTCTCATGGTGTAACAGAGACAGAGATGAATTGTTTTTCTCTGTCACTCTCACAAAACATCTACATACAATACATCTTCAAAAAAAACCCCCTGATTTTTGGAATGTAATTCCACCTATTGGCTTGTGCTGCAACCAAACTTTGGATTGAATGCGTGTGTGATCTTCATTTTTTGTTTTTATTTGCTAAACTGCTAGAAATCTTAGATTAGACACTTAGATCACTGCATTTTCTCATTTTGAATTACAATTAATATTATTACTGGTTATTGTTAATTATTGTATATCGATATTAGTAATAATGTAAAGCTCTAAGCTGATGGAAGAGGCTCTAAAATGCAGAACTATACTAATGTCACTTTGAAAATTTTATTTCATGCTATAATTTCTTTTTACTTTCCTCCTCTTCTTGATTGTGTTTTTAAATATCAAATAAAATGAAAAATAGGGGGATAGGAAGTGGGAAATCCTTAAAAATCTGCATTGATAAAATGTTATTTTCCAGGATTCTCTCTTTATTTCTCCAAACTTTACAGAATTTAGGATAGGGCTCCAGTACTTTCAGGGCTAAAAAATTCCTGGTGGGATTGTAGCTGGAATTGCACTAGTGAAGTCTCTGAGTACACCTTGTTCTCCCCCCCCCCCATAAATGAGCCTTATTGAAAAGGAAAGCATAATGCTTTCAAAATCTATTGCCAGGTACCAAGAGCAATCTTTTACCCATAGCAATGTGTGGCTTACATTCTGCATGTTCTTTGACAACACTAACGGGCATTGTGATACTTCAGGGCAAAAGGCACAAGTGGGTAGACCTTGTTTGTATTACTGAAAAAAGAAGAACACACAGCACTTTTAAGAGCAGGCCACCAAAGAACTCAGACCATCAAGCAGGAACCTGCCTGATTTTCATCCAGATAACATGAGAATTAACAATATAATCTTGGTTCAAAATTCAGAAAGGTTTTTCGCCCTGCTCCTAGAGGAACAGAAAGAGAAGTGACTAGGCAGGAAAATGGGGAGCCAGGGTGATAATCAAACAAATTGCCAGGCTAGGAGTTGGGGAGTTGGAGTGGGGGGAAGACAAGTTCCCCCCTCAACCCCTCAGTCACAAAAGATCATTGGGTAACTTTGGGCCAATCATTCCCTCTCAGTCCAACCTACTTCACGGGGTTATAGACATTGCCTTGAAGTCCTGAATGAAAGGCAGAATGTGCATCAAAAAAAGAATGGTTAGAACAGAATAGATGAGTACATGGTGTGATACAGTGGGGGTCCCTCATTTTACATTATCTTCTACTAGCTCTCAGTTCCCTCTAGACTGATACTTACGTTGTGTTGCCTGGGAAGACAAAGGAAGGGATCCTATATACATGTTATTTTCCCTTAACGTGTCAACTGTCTTATTTTCAGAGTATTGATATAACAATATTTCCTCAAAAAAACCCATTTTTACCCTCTGAGCAATGTCAATTTCTGATTGCCAGCCAAATGCAACCTATTTAAAAACTGCAATCCTCTCAGTTTTATTTGTGGAATACTTCCAAAGGAAGATATTTCTTTTTAAAAGGTATGTGTATTGGGGGGGGACGGGGACGATGGACACCTTGACCTGTCAGTTTTCTGTAGGCATTTGAAACTGGTTGGAACCAAATGAAACTTGCTAGAAATTCATTAAGAGAAAGGATGACTGAGAAAACTGTGAAATTAACTACAGAATGGGTAACTTGCCAAAAGCGGCCCTCGCAGGAAATAGGGGATATCCAGTTTATGGCTCCTATCAGCTCAAGAAATGCTTAATTAGGAAACAATTTCTGTATTTAATTTAAATCCAAGGTTAACTCTGCAGTAAGGAAGGGACTTGTGTACAATGGCAATCAGAATGGTAAATTGGGGAAAAAAAAAAAAGAATACATGAAGAGCAAATGTGGCCTGCTATATATAGCCAAAAAATATGATCTCTCAAAGAAAGGCCACCTAATTCCTTGCAGTGATTAACTGTGCACATTGTGCTTACCTTATAAACACAATAGATATTATGCCATTCTGTTTGTCTCGTCCCTAATGAGTACCAATTATATTTTGGGAAACAGCTATAATTCTGCTACTTCTTAAATAGAAGAAGGTTTAGGTCAATGCTCAGAGGAACAACACAGATATGTGTGGGTCAAGTGGCAATGAAGGCAGCTGAAGTAAAGATGAAAGCAAAATCACCTGCTTTAGTCCTTGGGAATCTGAGCAAATTGGGAACATCAAAGGAGTCCCACAAAATGAGGCCAATGAAGGGATGATCTGATTAAGCATCCTGCTTCTTGCAGGACCTGCCAAATGCTTCTGGGAAACTTATGAAGAGTCCCTGAAATTAACATTCCTGTGTTCACTTCTTTCCTTTTATGCCAGTGATGAAAGCTATCTTTGATAGCAACAATTTTCTTCAGAATTCAGAATTCCTTGGTGATCTCCACAGGAGGCATAACACAGTCTCCTCCTCTGCCATTCCTCCCATCAACACCCCCCCCCCGCTGTTTTTCCATAGATCTGCATTCAGACAAGGCGAGAAGGCAGTTTTCTCACAAGCTATCACCATCTATCCTAACCATTCTTCCACATCATTCCTAGGCTACCTATAAAACCATTTCCTCTGTGCTATTGTGGTTGCTCTTATGTCTTTGGAGGCTACTCTCTGTGTATCCAGGAGGTAACAAGCAATGGAGGAATGAGAGCAAGAAGAAAAATGTCACTTTAGGTCTGTCTAGGAGAGCTGGCCAGCAACAGCAGTTTCAAAACGAGCTACAGCGACCTTTGGTCTGCTTCAGTTAATGGAAGAAGCTATACAATTTCTGAGAAGGAATCAGAATCAGGATTTGGAGACTTTATCCAGCAAAGAACAGGGAGATGGTTGATTTTTACTTGGATTGGTTAAGCAATATGTTCTGCAGGTTTGATCTGTGCTAATCTAAAACAGGATTCAGGTTCAGCTTTTCCTTCTCTCAAAAGCTGATGATCTCCCCACCAGTCCTTGAAAGATAAAAGGGAAAATTACCCTTGATATTACTGTGCTGAAGAACTGGAGCTGAGGCTGAGAAAAACCATTACTTGCTAATGGAGCACTTACTCTTGTAGCAATATGTTTGACCTAGAAACTTACAGGCTGTAAGTTGTCCACTTTTCTACTGTTTCCTGACAGTTAATCATGCCAAACTGAGTGATTGTTCCTCTCAACACAAAGGACTGCAGTTTTAACTATCAACTCATGGCAAGAAAATCCTGAGGACATAGGAAGCTTGGATCATATCAAAACCCAATATCTCTACCAGGCAACTGATTTCTAGTGCTAGATGGATTAGTTGTGTCCACCAAATGTGTACAATGTGGGGGTAGTGGTTGGTTTTGGACCAGGGGTGGATTCTAACTTACCTCGCTGCCGGTTCGCTTCCTCCCACGCCGCGTGGCTGCACCTCGTGGGCGTGCGTGCGTTTTGCGTGCGCGCACATGCGCAGTACAAAAATGTTTAACCCCCCCAAAAAAAGCCGAAAACAAGATGGCGACGCACGCACAGTGCCGGAAACTCGGCTTCTGCACATGCGCAGAAGAAAACCCCCCCGGAAAAAATCCCCCCCCCCAAAAAAATTCAAAAATAAAATTTCCAACTGAACTGGATCCATGACGTCACTGTGACGTCACCAGCGGGTCGCTACAGTTCAGGCGAACCAGTCCGAACCGGGAGGAACCCACCTCTGTTTTGGACTAAGATGGGGAAGCCTGAATTCAGGTCCACCTACAGTGTTAGAAGCTCACCGGGTGACTTTTGGATCAGTTACTGTCTCTCAGCTCAACTTTCCTCCCAGGGTCGTTATGATAGGGAGAAAATGGAGGAAGAAGTACTATATATACACTTCCTTGAGTTCCTGACTGAAAGGCAGGATATAAATTTATCAAATAAAAGAAATAAAAAGGAAATAAGTCTACACAACACCTTTGATAACCTGCTGATAACCAATCGCCTCTGTTGAATCACCTCAGCCACCATCAGTTTACAAATTCCATCATCAATGACTGAAAACTCCTTTAGGTAGAAATCTGTTTTCATTGCTATGTTCCTTTGCCAAACACCATATTCTCAGAAAACATGTATAGTTCACAAGATTAAGTTATAAAGGCAGCAGGAAATGGGCTTGGTAGGATACATTATACCCCAGGAGGGGATTCTCTTTTGTAAATGATGCTTGCCAATTATATTATTATTCTAAACAAAAGGCCCCATGCGTTCTTGTAGTTAACTGTGTGAAATTTGTTTAATAGTTGGCCTTGACTTGGTTGTATTGGTTTTAGAATCTTGGATCCTTTTTATTTCATGGCTGGGATACCAGAGGAATGTATCCTTAAGAGTATGATCCAATAAAAGCAAACTGAAGTTACTGAACAATGTTATACTATTACAATATCAAGCAAGCAAAGCAAAGGACAGAAGAAAAATGGTAGGGTCAGTGCAGATGTGCTTTGTGTGGTTCCCCCCCCCCAGATATATTACCAGAGATATTTTGTCCTGTCTCTGCTCTCTGACAAAGACTTAAGCATCTCATGAAGAAAAAAATGAGTAAGACACAAAGGTTTTGTTCACACAACCATCCTTCTTTTCCAACCTTCCAAACCCTTATCATTTCCTGGCAGTTTAATCTTTCTGCAAGAACAATTTTAAAATCTGCAGTGGTGTCATCCATTTCTACTCCTCCTGTATGGAGCCATGAGGATTGGAATGAGGACCAAAACAACTATGCAGAGTTCCTATAAAGTCCCATTATTGGTGGCACCTCTCTACATCTTCATCCAGATTAGCTAAGCCTTTGGTAGCAGTTCACACAATTGGCCAGGCTTTGGGAGATGTGATTTTTAACAAGAACAAGTTTTGACTCTAAATCTTAATGGGATTAACTGGATTGTTTGACCTTGTTTTCCTGTTCATACAACATACTAACTCCCCCATGACCCAGTTAAACAGTCCTGCCTACTAGGGCAGAGAAGACCCACAATTCAATAATCCTGCATATGCAGAGGTGGGTTTCAGCAGGTTCTGACCAGTTCTGGAGAACCGGTAGCGGAAATTTTGATTAATTTGGAGAACTGGTAGCGGAAATTTTGAGTAGTTCGGAGAACCGGTAAATACCACCTTTGACTGGCCCCGCCCCCATCTATTCTCTGCCTCCTGAGTCCCAGCTGATCGGGAGGACATGGGGATGTTGCAGTATCCTTTCCCTGGAGTGGGGTGGGACTGGAGATTTGATTTTACAGTATCCTTCCCCTGCCATGCCCACCAAGCCATGCCATGCCCACCAAGCCACACCCACAGAACCAGTAGTAAAAAAATTTGAATCCCACCACTGTGTATGTACATGGTCTTAGGTTCAAGGTCTGACATCTCCAGTAGCAACAACAAACAACAAAATTTTATTATGGTCACAGACCAGAAGTCAGAAAAAGCATAAGAACAATAAAATGATCAAAGCAAAATACAATTTATCATTGGCAATATCCTTGCTTTGTTATTTTTATTGCACCAATATTGATATAGCACACCTTAATTGTTAGAGAAAAATATTTTGCTCTTAAAGAATTAACTTCAGGATTACTGAAATAATTTACATAATTTCTGTAAAATCCATCTATTTGGCTGGGCAGTTTTTAAAGTAAAGGCTGGAACAGCCTAGAACACAAATCTGAAAGAAAATATACATTGTACGAAAGCATGTTCTGAAGCCTCAGTTTCTTCTGGAGTCAGTAGAAATTGCCTCTAAGGTGTTGGATTTGCCCTTCCCAATTGCTTCAGGGACAGCATCAAACAAGTTCTGGAAAAAGACCACTGGTGCTTAGCAGAGATGAGAGAATATCAATAATTGGTTGCAGAGAGCCTTGGAATTTCCTCACAAGGCCGATAAATCGGTTCATGAGAATCTGCAGAGTGTGATAGAAAAAGGCAAAATGATGACCACAACAGTGCAATCAAAGCTTGGCTTGGTTTTTTTATAAACGTTGCACATAAAAATGGGTGTGGAGTTTCAATGATACCATTATGGTTGCCAATTTGACTTTTTAAACCATATTCTGCACACACACACACACCTGTTTGGGTTACCTCGTTCTGGAATTCAACAGCCTCTTCCTGCTATCTAGTGATCGCCTTGATCTTTTCCAGCACTAAAGCACACCCACAGCAGAAGTAAGGAAAGTGTAGTCCATGAGTAAGATGCGGCCTCCATTTTTTCAGCTCCTAGAATCCTCCCAGATAGCTTCACTGTGATTTAGTGGCAAAATTGCCTATTTCTGAATGTACAGGTAGTCCTCAACTTACAAGTGTTCATTTAGTGACCGAAGTTACAGTGGCACTGGAAAAAGTGACTTACGACCATTTTTCACACTTATGACCATTGTAGCATCCCCATGGTCACGTGATTTACATTTGGATGCTTGACAACTGACTCACATTTATGACGGTTGCAGTGTCTCAGAGTGACATGATCCCCTTTTGTGACCTCCTGACCAGCAAAGTCCATGGGGAAGCCAGATTTACTTAACAACCGGTTTACAGTTGTTTGTTTAACAACTGCAGTGATTCACTTAACAAATGTGGCAAGAAAAGTCGTAAAATGGGGCAAAACTCACTTAACAAATTTCTCACTTAACAACATACATTTTGGGCTCAATTGTGGTCGTAAATTGAGGACTACCTGTATTTATTTTCTCACGGGTTTCATGCACTTATTTTGTGCTCACCCCTCAGCTCTAAGCATTGAGATACTGGCATTATAGCACAGCAATATCCTCTACAGTGCTTGGACGTTAAAAAAAAATTTTTTTTTTTTGAGGGAAAAGACATAAAGAGTTGCCCACCCACAAAGGACCTTAAGCTGAGCTGATCTCTGCTGAGACTGCCAACAATCACATTACGAAGTACTGCCTTCCAGAGATAACCAATGATCTGACTTCATGCGTTACATGCTACGTTTATTGTCTTTTAAGCCTGGCTTTCCTCTGAGAACTTAAGGCACATATGAAAATCTCTCTTCATTGTATCCAAACAATAACAAACTTGGGCAGAGGCAGTCTGGCTAGGAATCCCTCAGTAAACACCAAAATCCCATGGGAATTGAACTTGGGTCTCCTTGATCCCACCCAACATCTTAATTATTACACCACACTGGCTTTTCAATGATATATACATAAGTAGGGAGGATATAGATAATTGCTTGCAGGTCCTGCGGATTTTATCTTTGTTGTTCTTCCCCAACTATTGCGATCACATCCATATGGAGTATGACTCCTCCAGTTCAACTGAATCGACTCTTTAAGGTCTACACAATTCACTCACAATTATATTGCTAACTCCTAACCAGACAGAAATTAAGAGTCCAGGAATGCAAAAAGAAAGTTGAACTTGATGCACTGGAAATTGGAGAAATTGTTTCATTCCTCATGTTTCCAGCCTTACGTGTATGGACCAGATGGGGATACCATCATGATGGTTGGGGAATTCTGGGAGTTGAAGTCTACACGTCTTGAATCTGCCAGCATTGAGAAACACTAATTGAGAAGTTTGCCCAAAGTTGTACATGGGTCTTCATATCCATACATGGAGCGGACTGTCATGTTCCCTGTTGGAATTCTAATATTTGAAGATATTTATTTCTGCTACTTATTTATTGACTGCAGCCTTTGAACTGAATTATAGGTCTATGATAGCTTTAGGATGAAATTTTACCCTTGCTATTTCCACTTTGACTTTACAGATAGAAAGAAAAGTGTGTTTTCATCAGTAGCTCCTTTAATGTTAAGTGTTAGGAGAGAATTTTATGCATTTAATTCAATGTTTTGATACCATTGGTTGTTGTTGCTTTTTTATTATTATTTATCATGCCTCCTTTAAAATGTATCTGTTCTGAATGGTTTCTCCTGAATTGGCTTGCTGGGAGTAGAAATATTATCATTTTTGTTTTCTTTGCTTATTTTAATTATTGCATTATTATTTAATTACATTAAAAGTTTGCCTCACTGGTATTTGGAAGCTGTTTTACTCTTTAAAATGGCCCATATGTTTTAAAAAACAAAATAGACAATAAAATAGCATTTGTGCCGTGCATGTTCATTCTGTAAGTCCCTATGCATAAGCTATGAATAAAACAATGGAATAAAAATTAGAGTTTGAACAAGTTGAAGATAGTTATGAACACTTGGAAGATTGGCAATAACAATTATACAAAAAGAAGCTGTTTGCATTACAAAAATTGTGATATTCCTTTGACATAAAAATCCCAGCAAGGTTGTTACATATTCTGCCACTCTGCGCTTGGGAGGTATGTCGGCTGCAGTTTTAGTATTTGTTTGTTAAAACATAAATTCAATACTCAGCAATTTACCCTACAATGAGCGTCTCTGCATCTGCGGAGCAGCAGAGGTAGAAGACCTGGCTCACATCCTATTTGATTGTTGCTTGTATAAGGGGGTGAGAGACAGGTATCTTGGTCCATATACCAAACGAATGACCCATTGGGATCCCCATATCAAAACAACTTACCTTATGTGCGGCCAGAACCTGAAAATAACATTTAACACAGCACAGTACTTAAACAAAATGGTTCGGTTGAGATCTGCATACGTGGGACTGATTGGGGTAGATTGCAGGGGTGACACCAAAATATAATTTTATCATATTTTATCTATATCTTAAATTATTGTATTTTATTCCAATTTCATTTTAGACTGTATTTTATCAAATTCCATTTTAAATTGCTTTTATCAAATTTTAGTAATAATTTGTTTCTGGAATTTTGCACTTTGATATGGCCCAAGGGCTAATCAATAAAGACTCATGTCATGCCAATACTCAGCAATTTAATCCCTTATTTATAAGAACGTATACAAATCATATATAAAATTTCATTCACTCTATAAAAGAGTGATAACTGAGTGGTTGTCATTACTGGGTTGTAACTCGGAAATTACTTGACGGCCCCAGAGAACGAGAGTTTTCTGTATCCTTTGCTGTCTTTTAGTGTTCATCTGGATTTTTGGAACCCAAGGTCCAGAATTCAAGGTCATAAAAGAGAGTTTTCCTGGTTCTCCAGAATTCTTCTTCAGGCAAGATATAAAGCTGAGAATGAGAATGAGAATGGGGGACAATCTTATTTTTTGTTTCTTCAACCCAGCAGCTGCGAGAGTCCCAAATGCAATCTGAAACCACTTCAGTCTCTGCTGTTTTTATCATTTACTTCCTGACATTAAGATTAAGAGGAACTACACAGAAACACATGGATAAGCCATCTCCATGTATTGTAGGCGATTCCACCACATTCAGGCACATGGAGAGAATCAATTAGTGAGGACCTATTGAGTCTGAGGAACAGTTATATGAGGATTATGCAAGGCATTATATTGTCTGCATAAAAAAGGCGATAGAAACATATGATTTTAAAATTTATGATATCCAGGAATTTGCCAGATGCGATAGAGTGGTTGTCATTGCTATTGACCAAATGATAAGAGCCATTTTTTTTTCATTCTCTGAGACCAATGATACTGGAATCATAAAAACTCCAAAAATGGTCAACAAATATTTTGTGTATGGTAAAAGAGGAAACCATACATGTGATTTTTTTTTAAAAAAATTGGCACCTGATTCTTAAATCCCCAGACCGGCTTTTAAATCAACTGGCCAGAAGCTTTCAATTGCATTCCAGAAGATGACCTTATCTGTGGAAATCCAACTGGAGAGACTCTATTTGTCTGTTCTGTTAATTTATGTGAAGAGATGCCAAGCCTCTAATAAATGACCCTTGTTAGGGTCTTAATGCACCCCATTCAAAACCATGCACAAAAGGAATACTATGTAACGGAAGGAAGTGAGTGTGCGAAAGGCAACAGACAGTGCAGGAAGGCGATAGACTCCAACAATGTAGTTTGTATCCTGTTTTTATTTCTCAGCAGGCCTGAGTCTTAAGCAAAATAATGTATGATGGACAAGACATAGTTAAAATGGCCTCCTTCAATGTCCCAATTTCTTTTGGGTCAGAGTACTTGCTGCATGATCTATAAGTTCAACATTTTGCCTGTACAAGTGGCTTTGGAAATGTTGGTTCAAAATTATTTCACCATGCAAGATGCCCTCATATCCACTCTAATTAGATCCTTCCAAAGCTTCTAGAAGGTCATGTAATAAACATGAATATGGAAGGATACATTGCATACAGCATAAAGCAGCTGCCTTCAGCCATTTCTATGCGCAGAGTAGAAACCATGTAGTGACTCAAGTAGTGTGAGAAATGCTACGAATGGTCTCAGACATGCACAACACATTTTGTCTTGCTTTGTTAGATGAAGGAATAATGGACTCAAGATAACAGCATGGAGAACCAATATGGAAACCTACTGTTGATCTTTGCAAAACAACGTACCTACTGTACAGTGTTTTGGTTTGGGTCATTGATATAACTTTGCCTTTAACCTCTTCTGGAGACAGATGTTCCCTATGTATCCTTACTGACAGAGTACAATTACCCAATCTGAAGATGACACTCCATCATTGTCTTTCTGCAAGATATATGGTTTTAAGGCTAAGCCAATCTTCTTCTATCCCCAGAAGAGTTATTCATGCAGAAACATGTGGAATAGGTTATATTCATCAGTAAATAATAGAATTGTAATAAAGATCTTCAAATGAATGTAATTCTAGTATTTTCAATTGATAAGAATTTGTGTCTTTGTTATGAGAAGACTGGGAAATTAACACAGGTTATATTTTCACTGTATCCTTATCAACACACCTCCTAGATTTCAGAGCTCTATAAGATAAGGCCTTTCAGCTTAAATGTAGAATCTGCGCCTTTTTGCTCCATGATCACCTTTGCAATTCTCTCCTGTCACATGTTTTTATGTTCATTCATCAGATACTTTATTTCTGGTCCATCTGTAGTAGAACCCAAAACAGGAAGAAGGAATCTCTGCCAAGCTGAAGCATTGCAGGTTCTGTATGTTCTGCTTTCCATTGCTGGGAACCCTGGCTCCATTACCAGGCTTCCGTTGAGCTTGCATTCCCTTCTCCAATGTATTAAGAGGAAGGTTGACTTCATGACTTGCCAGAGCCTCTTCACAGCAGCCATTCATCTCTATGTGTTTTGCACAGAACCAGATTCCATTCAGAAAAAACAACCATGTTCTTTGGGTTTTCTTCAAGTTATTGCCTTATGAGCCATTTCCTTTCTTTTCCTTATGTGCTAAGTGAATGGTGGGGGGTACTTTGGATGTTCAGAGTTATCTCTCTCCTCCTCACAACCACTGTTGTCCGCTGTTTTGCTTGGATGCGCTTAGGAAAAGAAGAATGATCTTCAATACAGAAAAATGACAACTTTACAGCCAGGCGGGTTTTATAAGGACACAGCATTGTCTACAAACAACCAAATGCACAAAACAGGTCATAAAAATGTAGATTGGAGGGAGGTAGCGATTTATTTTATTTATTATTGGGGAGTACAAGAGGTACCACATTGAAATGCTCCCGGATGTCCCCAAACTGAAATGTTTACAAAATTCCATGGTCGTCACAGTGAAACCTGTGAGTTCCTGAAAACACACCAAATGACCAGGTTGCACTTTGTCAGGAAACCCCAATTATTCTTGTCTTCCTGCTATTGCCGAAACCCAAACTTCCACATTCCAAAGTGGATGCCAGCATTCTGTTACCCCCCCCCCAATAGCAGGCATTCCATTGTGTGTTTCTAAGCAGAAGAGTTCTCAGCATGCATAAACCCATCAAGGATGTCTGCTGCAGAAAAAGCTATCACCAGCTATAAGTATTTGCCTACTGTTAACAAGCACTTCTTTCAGCCTGCAGGCCCTGTGCTCCAGTTACTCCAAAGCTGCATTCAGCCATCCATAACTGATGAAAAGCCATTTCTCTTCTTCTTTTCAGAGAATAAAATCAGCTCCTGGCAACTCCTCTTGCTGTTTGTGAAAATGGGAAGAAAAGCAAATGTACCAATATTGCACAAGGAGAAAGAGCCATCCTCTTTCAACCATCCTCTTCTAAGGTAAAGGTTTGAGGCCTGATTTCCACTCTTCACCCCCTTTCTGAAGGCAACCAATAGTACCTCTTCTTAGTTACATTAAATTCCTCTGCAGATAGACATGGCTTTAGCAGCTTTGTGATCAATTGCAGAGAATTTTGAAAGGACAAATAGTTGGAAATATAATCTGAGGGCAACATAACCATTTCCACATTACTAAAATGAGAATGTTCAAGAATCTCAGTGTGTATATATATATATATATATA
>QLTV01002279.1:3068800-3082828 GCA_003457575.1 Thermophis baileyi
TATATATATATATATAATTTACAAAATACAGAGATGCAAAGCAAAATGAAAATAATGGGAAAATAGGGAAGGAAAGGGGGAAGAGGGAGAAGAAAAAAGAAAAGCATCGACTTCCAACTCTTTTTGGCGCAGTAGAATAAGGTAATAACAACTTTTTACTTTTACATAATAATATATACTCACCATTTCTACAAAAACAACCTGTCTAATCAGCAAAACCTAAAATGAAAGTTTCATTTTTTTTCCAAAAACGGTCTCCAAAGAGAAACGAACTTAATTGTATTGAAAATGTCCAAGAATCTCTGTTAGTGATGAACACTGAGAAGATTTAGGAAAACAAATATGATGTTTTAATTAGAAATCCAAAATGACAAACAGTCATTGTTGAGACTGTGTCTCAGGGATATTTATCATGAGCCACACAAAAATCAATGGCCCCGTGTTCCCTCCTTACTGTTCTTCATTCTTAAACTGGACTAGGATTGAGGTCCTTTACAGCAGTGTTTCTCAACAAAGTGCATGGGTTTCAACTTTCAGAATAACCGGTGGAGAATTCTGGGAATTGAAATCCATACTTCTTAAAATCGTTGAGGTTGGGAAACACTGCTTTAGAAGATGCTGCAACCTAAAAAAAGAGATACAGCTCCTGAAAATCCTTCAAAGAAAATTCCCTGTTGGGAGAACCATTTCAGAGGTATTTTTTTCCAAATACAGGTAGTCCTCAACTTACAACAGTTCATTTAGTGACTGTTTGAAGTTACAACAGGACTGAAAAAAGTGACGTACGACCATTTTTCACACTTAAAACCAATGCAGCATGGTCACAAGATCGGAATTCAGATGCTTTGCAACTGACTCATATTTATGACAGTTGCAGTGTCCTGGGGTCATGTGATCACCTTTTATAATCTTCTGACAAGGAAAATCAATGGGGAAGCCAGATTCACTTAACAATCATATTACTAACTTAATGACTGCAGTTATTCACTTAACAACTGTGGCAAGACAGGTCGTAAAGTGGGGCAAAACTCACTTAACAAATGTCTCACAACAGAAATGTTGGGCTCAATTGTGGTCGTAAGTCGAGGACTACCTGTGATTAAAATGAATGAGTTAGTGAGGAATTTGATAAGTATAAATGTTCATATTCACACACCAACCCCCTTTTTCCACAGTGGATCAAACATCTTGAGCAACCTCTAAAGAGTCTTCTACTCAACTTATTGTTGATCAACACCAGAGTTCTTCATACCAAGACCAACACAAGAGTGCTTCATACCAAGCTGGCTTTAGTTCCACAGCCAAGATCTCCACTCCTTGGAGTTATTCTCTGTTGTATCCCTGCTCTTGACCAGGGACAGTCCCTGGGATATAGGAGAACCATTAACAGGAACAACAAAGTGCAAAGTCCTGCTCAAATATTTTTCCCCACATGCCACTCCGCACAACTAATCTTTCAAGTAAAAAAAAAACACAAAGCACAACAAATCAGGAAGTAAGTTAATGGGTTGCTGGAAAGGTTACAGACTTCATATTATTTTGGTAAACAATGGAAAGGTGAAACTTGGATCAACACAGCAATAACTGCTTGCTCTGGGGAAAAGACCAGATCTTTCTATCTAGTTTCTCTCAGCAACAAGCCAGAAAAGATTGAAACTGCCCATATATTCATTTCAATATATAACACTAGCTGATACCCGTGCTTCGCTACAAAACTATGTGATGGGGCTTAATAAATTGACACTGAAAGCTTGAAAATTAATGAGTAGTTAAAAAAGGGACTGTATTATTTCATTAGAGATGGTAAGCTAAGTTTCTGTTACAGATGAAGACATTATTTGCATAGCATAGACTTTAAATTCGTCCCTCAGATGAATTGCTCAGGACCTCCCTGTAAACAACATTCCTGGTTTTGCTCTCTGGCTGGAAGATGACCAGGCTGTCAGGTGAACTGACTCTGGAGCATGCCACATAGAACTGGCCATGGGGGAAACAGGCAGCTTCCCTTACTTGTGTTTTCCTAATCCCGTCTGGTAAATCTTTTCCTCCATTTTTTGCCTCTTTTCCCTTTAACTGGTGGGACAGTAGAAGGAACACATTCATCTGAACTGAGGAGGAAAATAAGGGGGAAAAAATCTGTCTCTGCCTACCAGCATCCATCGGTATTCATCTGGCTAGCGTGACTTAGCTCAACTGTTCTGTAGTAAAGCTGCTTGCTGCTGTGAAAGCAAAAGCGAAACTGAAACTCCTCTGTTTGTGTTTTGCATTTGGATCAGATTTCTTTTCAGGTGGGGAGGGGGGAGTAGAACTCCTTAGCATCAGAGCTTGTTAATATTAATATAAGAAATACTCATGCTGCGATGGTCATTTTGAAAAATCCTTTCTTAGTGAGCACCTAGAAGCCAAGAGGAACATACGTGGCAAATTTCAAGTTTGTAGGCTTTACGGTTCTGGAGATTTTGCGTGAGTGTTTTTCGCTTTTATATATATATAGATAGATAGAAGATTCAAAGGCATCCAGCTTCTTAATAGTTGTTCTATTTAACTTTCAGATCTGGACTGGCAGCAAAAATCTGGAGATGTCACCCCATTTTACCCAATTAGTGATATAAAAGAGGGATATAAATTTTTCTCTGTATATTCTCCTTATGAACTTCATTATTTTATATTCATCTACTTTAGAAGTTCTAAACTGGGGCAGTATGGCTTATACAGTATCTTGATCTTTAAAAAATATAGCTGTAACACAAAGTAAACTATATTCTAGAACTCCAATGAAACTATGCTAATTTTAAAATGTATTGTTTTTTGCACAGTTGACACCTGGTTTAAACATTACAATAAGCCATAATGTGATTTGTTTAGTTTTGACTGGGTGAATTAAATGAAGCAAACCATAGATCAGCATATTGTATGAACTCAAACTGGAAAGACAATTAGCCTTTTATCTGATTAAAAAAACTACTGATTTCAGCCCAGGCAATTATAGATATTCAACTCTTTAAAACAGATACTTCTTTTCCAAAGATCCTAGAGAAGCTGAGAAGGGCATCTCTGGAATCCTAGGAAAAGGCAGGGCTGCTTTAAAGAGTTCTAGGCAGGTGCTATGTTTTTGCTCTTGTGTATTCTGAAATCCCTTTTGGGAATCAGATGCATAGCATCACAGAGCTGTATTATGATGTTATGGTGGTTCTACTCCGACTTGAACAGGTAAGTCTAAAGGGTGGCTAGGGGAGTGAGGTCAGACCCAAAGATACTTGAGGTACATCATGGTTCAGTTCTTTCCCCTATCCTTATCTACATGAAATTACTGGGAAAGGTCATCTGTTTTGGGCTGAGGTGTCATCAATTTACAGATGATACCCAGTTATACATCTTTAACCTGGGTTCATTAGGAGATGCAGGGGAAGTCATGACTGATATCTGGAGGCTGTGAGGATGTGGTTGGGAAGAAGATGGGGTGGATCTTAATTCAGAATCTGACTGAATCCATAAAAGTACCATCTTTGACTCTTGGGGGTGGGAGGGTTATACTTACAGTATGGGGGTTCTCCTGGATTTATAGCTTCTGTTCAAAGGAACAGATAGAGAACTGTGACTAGGAGGGCTTTGCACAGAAACTTTGGTTAGGTGCCAGTTGTAGCCTTATCTGGTGAATTATAACCAACAGCACCATGTTCAATAAACGTGTTATTACTTGTGTCATTATTTATTCATTGTACATTGATTCATTTTGCATTTTATATATAAGTTCTATAAGTCACCTTGATTCCTAGTTTCAGGCAGTAGACATATCTCACAAACAAATATTGTAAGAAATAAGATTGTCATGCTATATACTTTTAGCTGGGACTAACCCTTATTCTAAACAAAATTTATGTTTTACTGGACACATATAGAGTTGCTTTGTAAAATGCACATTATGTCCATGGAGATTCTCAGTCATCCAGGTCATGGTTGTCCCAAAGGAGGCAACTGGACTTTCTGGTTTTTCTTTGAAGACGTTTCGCTTCTCATCCAAGAAGTTTCTTCAGCTCTGACTGGATGGTGGGGAATGGAAGGAATATAAATCCTTCCATTCCCTACCATCCAGTCAGACTGAAGAAGCTTCTTGGATGAGAAGTGAAATGTCTTCAAAGAAAAACCAGAAAGTCCAGTTGCCTCTTGAAAAAAAGCACCTTTGGGATTAATCATTATGTATTTTCCGGAAAGATCTCTGGTAGGCAGTTAGGAGAAGGGAGGTCACTTTATGGTGATTAGTCAGATGCTTGCTATAAAATACACGGTTACATTTAGACTTGGGGAGAAATCAGTCATAATATAAAGACAGAGTGAAACAAAAAAAAAACAAAGAAGCAAAGTAAAAGCAACGCTGCTTTCATAAATCCAGGGAAGAGATTTCCTGTTCCCTTCTCTTGATATCATAGTTGATGTCAGGTGCTAGAAAAGCTTGAAAAGTATCTGGGAATAATTGCAAATAATCTCTGGAGATGCTGAGACGTTGAACAAAATTCCTGTTGATGATATGAGGATTTTGTAGTACATATCTTAGGACTGAATGCTAAACTGACAGCCAGTTGGAAGACCTTACTGGACAAATACAGGTTATTTGAACTCAAATCTTGGCATAGCAACTAAAAACTTGTTATCAGTTAACTTAGCTATGCTGCTTCCATATATGCAGCAGATGTGAAAGAGAAGGTTATTTTAAAGTTAATTTTCCCTTTTGGCTTCCAAACACAAGAAAAAATTGAGCATCTTTTAAATGAGTCTGTGCCAGCCTACTATCTCTGTTTCCCTTTATTTTTTTCCATAGCCCTATATGGAGGTAAATTGGAGACAGAAGTAGCACAGAAAAAATGAAAATTTCCTTCATTACATTTGAGAGGAATCCCATCCTGTTCAAATTATGGGGCACTTTTTAAGAAATGTTATAGAGTGGGGGGAAATGTGGGGGTGGGGAAGCAAGTAACGGGTTGCCAAATATGACAAAGATCTCAAAGATGATTGATGTATTATCCAACACTGTTTTATGTATGTGTTTATATGATTTATGTAGCCACCCCAGGGGTGGGTTCTGGTTTTCTTCGCTGCCGGTTCGCTCAGTGTTGTGCCGCACAGGCGCGCTTCATGCATGCGCAGTGCTTAAAAAAAGCCAAAAGAACCGGTTCGGGGGCATGGCAGGCCTGGGTCACTGCCGGTTCTAACGACCCAGGCCACCAAGTTACTACCGGTTCTATAGAACTGGTCTGAACCGGGAGGAACCCACCTCTGAGCCACCCATAAGGAAGGAAGGAAGGAAGGAAGGAAGGAAGGAAGGAAGGAAGGAAGGAAGGAAGGAAGGAAGGAAGGAAGAATAAGTGTGCTTTGCTGCCCTTGTTGTCATAAAGCGGACCTTAAGGAAGGCTCATATTCCTGCTTGGTTGGATTCACTCTTTGTTCCTCTTCACCAATATTCTGGTATCTCTTATACCATTTCATCATCTGGAGTTGCTCCAAAAAGCAGAACCTTCGGAGAACCACGAGCATAAGAATGGCTGGTCTTTAATGAATGGGGACTATTTGTGATTTCTTGAATTACATTGTTCCAGTCATTGAATACATAACTCAGCATGCTGCACTAGATGAATTTTTAGGCACAGCCAATTCAATCAGCCATATTTTTTTAAAAATAGTCTTTGAACCCAGCCACTGCAATATTTCAGGTGGCTACTAAAGCATAGGAGCAGGGCAGGATTTGAAAGCATAACTGAACTGCGCTGACCCTACCCATTTTGCCACCTGAAAGACAATATGACAATTCCTCACCAACTTGGGCAGTGGCACATTCCAGCTTTATTTTCCTTCATATTCAAGCCAGCTGCCCAGTTTTTCCCAAAAGTTCTTAATTTCTGGATGTAATGGAGATGTTTGACCTTTCTGTTTATATAAAAAAGGATGTGCTCTCCTGTATACTTAACAAATAATTATATTTTTTTAAAATAATTGTAGCATAAAGCCTGCCAAGAAGGCAACTCCATAAAACAATGAGATATTATGAAAGCATGGAACATAACAGCACTTCTGGCATTCACAGGAAATTCAGAATGGAAGTAGAGATCTTCTGACACAGGTCACCGAGTCTACCTGTCATGAGTACAAGGACTCAGTACTCCCATTATTCCCTCATCTTTTGCTACTCAGACTTTGTGCTGAATGAATCAAGAACACAGTCCAAAGTCTGGCCTGCAAATCTGCTTTTCGTAAGAGAACAAATACTATTAAGTAATCTTTAGGCTGGCTTTTCTTCTAATAACACTGCGTAATTCTTGGAACCATAGTAGATATGAATGCTACTCAAGCATACACCAGCTTAGTCCAACCAAAGATCAAAGTATATGTGATATGAAATATATACAAAACACATTTGCTGTATATTATTTCTTTTCATTGCCAGGTTACAACCATTAGGGTGAAAGTAAGCAGGAACTGGCAAACAATGATCATTTTTGCAACCTGTCCACATGATATGAACCTTACACCATGGTTTTCATTTTGAAAGGCTTAAAAATGCTTCACATTGTTGCAAGTGCTTTTTTAGTTTCAGAAATAAGAAATTCTCTTAGTAGAGGAGGATGGAAAATAGTTGAATATATTTTAGCTGAGCCTATCATTTTTTGTCCATCTCACTGTGTGATCCTGGGCATCATTAAGCCAAGTGCATTTTCTGTTTTGTGTTTTTTCTTGTTTTAATCTCAGAAAAATAATATTGTGCTAGTTGTTATGTAATTAAAAGAAAAGGTACAAAAATGAAGTGAGTTGAGTTGAATATGAAGTGAGTTGAGTCCTTCGGGAGTTGGGCGGCATATAAATTTTATAAAATAAATAAATAAATAAATAAATAAATATTATTCTCATGTACCATCATGATTCAGATGAATGTAAAACCATTGCATTTTTGCAGTATTGAAATATATACTGGCAAATAACAGTAGTTTGGAACTCCCCATTTTTAAAAATTAAATCTTTTCACTCTATCCAACAGTGCAGCTTCCATATGTAATAGAATTGTCAATATCATTCTAGTATAATTTTAGAATCATAAATACTTATTGCAATAAGTGGGGCCAACAAAATAATGTGCCTGAAGTAGCATTTGGCATTGTTAGAAAAAGTCTTCTCTGAACCCAAATGAAAAAATATGTTTTAATTTAGATATCAGGGGTGAAATTCAAAATTTTTCCCTACTGGCTCTGTGGGCGTGGCTTGGTGGGCGTGGCTTGGTGGTCATGTGACTGGGTGGGTGGGCAGGGCCAAGTCGACATCATTTCTTTGCCCTGACCTACAAAAAGAAGATATACCAATTATTATACACAAAACAATAAAAGAGGTACACAAATACTTACATAAGAGCAATTAGACTCTTATTATATCTTCTCGTATATCTTCTTTTTGAATTTCACCCCTGATCTATCTACTTGCTTTCCCCAACCTGGTGCTTTCCCGTTTGTTATTACACTACATGTCTTCGTAACCTCGGGGTTAACGCGAGGTTTCTGTGTGCCTAATAAAGTAGACAAGAGCTGATAGCTGGATAGAATTTGTTTTCCTGTTTGATAAGACTCTTATCTGTGATTAATATGTATATGTATATATACATATACATATAATATACATAGGGAAATTAGGGAATTGTGTCTCCAAGGGTAGACTATAGCCGAGTCAGCTCAAAATTGCCACCAATATTTTGGGTCTTTCCTTTAAGTCCGAGGTCTCCAAACCTGGCAACTTTAAGACTTGTGGACTTCAACTCCCAGAATTCCCCAGCCAGCATGGGAGAGTAAGCCCCAAGTTAAACAAATCAGTGGAACGACTTGCCTCCTGAAGGGTGCTCCATCATTGGAGGTTTTTATGAAGAAATTGGATGGCATTTGTCTGAAATGGTATAGAGTTTCTTACTTGAGCAGTGGGTTGTACTAGAAGACCTCCAAAGGTCCCTTCCAACTCTGTTATTTAACAGAATATAAGGGGATCGGAGTGGCTGTACAGTTCCAGAGAGCTTGGGTGGTACCATTCCTCAAAGAAGGGGGAAACGTAAACTTATTCTGTAGCAACCTGCTGTAGGGCTGTCTTTTTTTTTTTGCGGTGCTAGTAGCGCTAGAAGTAACAGTGAAGCTGTTCAGCCATTCCGATTTCCACCCCGGCAAAAGACAAAATTTCTCTGCAGCGTTTTGATATTACAAGCTTTGCAGTTTGCACCCATCCTTTGCACCAATTCCATCAACCCGTTCAGTAGTGGATCAATGCATCAATGCATAGAAGGGTGGGGGAGACGCGGAGGAGGATTACGCCCCCCCATCACATATAGTTCTTGATATGTGTCCCATGTTCCATTCTCCTTTTTAAAGCCTTCTAACTGATTAATAATCTTTCCGTTTTCCAAGAGCAAATAAAAGTGGGTTTAATCTGTTTCCTCCTCCCCGGGCACAGTGGTTCATTCTCCCTGCAAGCTCTGTGTCAGGCCAAAGCCATATTTTATTAGAGACTTTGGCCTGCCACACTTTACGTTTGAGAATGTATTCTTGCTGTGGGAATTTGGGAGGGGCTGTTGCATGAGGGATGTAGACATGTAGCCATAACAAATTCCTTTAGATTCTCAAGGTCATCCTTTGTCCAGCACCTGCCCGGAAGATGAGGGGAGTAACTGACACGTCGACAGAAGGAGACTGGCTAACATCATGAACTTGTGGGTGTGGGGACAAAGGGCTTGATCTTTCAACTGGGTGGAGAAACCCTGGGAGTGTCAGATTCGGGTTTCTCCCAGCCATGCCAACATGGCTCTGTTAATAAATTGGAACTTTGAGGAATGCTTTGCCTTAGACTCTGATTTTATTTTAGATGCTATTTGGAACTCTGACACTAACCCGAATCTCTCTTAAAACTCATCCAGCTACCCCGAGCCTTGGGGCACTGTTCGGGGTCCTGAGCCCCAGCACCGACCTGGCAACGGGCGGCATGAAGACTCAGGGAAGATGGAGGAGAAACCGGAGGAGACAGAGCAAGCAGCAGGGGGGCAAGTAGAGGATAACTCCATTGGGAGCATCAGCATCTGCTACTATCCTTTCCTGGAGGCTGCAGCTGCCATGGAGGCTGCAGAGAGAGAGTGCCAGTCGGGGGCTCGGCGCAAGCAACCGGCCCCTGAGCCCCTCTCTCAGCCAGAGCGGACCTCTTGAGGAGCAAGTGGGGGGCTGAGTCCTCCCCCCAAGCAAGCGTGGGAGCCTCACCTGGGCGTGGGATTGACCACGGCCCATGAGTGGAGGCAACAGAAGATCGCGCTCACCAGTCGGTCCAAAGGTGAGGGATCCCAGCCGCTGTCTCGCAGTCAATCGCTGATGGATCACCACGACCAGTTCGGACGACTAAGCGTAAGTTGGACAAATCCCCCCTTGGGAACCGAGACCACTAGATGGAACTTGGCCCAACCCACGTTCTCCTTTCCAAGGAAGCACCTGGGGCCCCAGTTGAGTGGGAACACAGCCTCTTTCCACACCGTGGCCAGTGGGACCACAGGGGACCTCTACACCGGGGTGAAGCCTACGTGGACCACCCTTCACCCTGAACCACAGGCAACCCACCAAGCCGGCCTAGGGAGCCCACATCCTGGGCAGCAGGGAGCGTGGAGACTGCCAACTCCAGCCCAGCCGCCAAACCTCAGCATCTTGCCACTGTGGCAAGCCCCACCTGGGTGGGCTTTCTTCCCCGGAATGGGATGGACGCCATGCCCATGGACGCCGGGGTCCCCTCTGCCACCCAACCTCATGTTGGGGCTTGGAGTGGCGCAACAGCCCCCCGCGATGCCAGGTCCTACCGCACAACCCCCGCCGCAAGCGCAGGGACCCATCCCTGCCGACGGGGATGCGTTTGGAGCAGGCCAACATGTGCAGCCGGGAGGGGTGCTAATCGGAGGGCCTCCACAACAAGCCGCCGCTCCGCCGGTCCGGGAGCCACCCCCCCCAGTTCCGTGCCACGTTTGATGGGAACCCCAAGAAACTGGCCTATTTCCTCCACCGAGTGTGGGCTTACGTTGATGAGCATGGAGCACAATTCCGGTCGGATAGGCAGTTAATTGACAAGATAACCGAGGGAATGAACAAGGGGGAGGCAGCGGAGTGGGTGGCAGAACTCCATGACAAAGCGGCCCCAGAACTAGACGATGCGAATGAGTTCACCCAACTAATGAGGGTCCCGTTCCACAATGCGGCCCATCAAGTGGAAGCCAAGGAGCAAATCCAGAAATTGAAGCAAAAGGGTCGCCCAGTGAAGGAATTGGTGTGGGAGTTCAGGAGAGCAGCTGGGAAGGTGCGGGATTGGCCCGAGCGGCTCTTGGTGCACACATTCTGAGATGCCCTGGATCCCAAACTAAAAGAGGCGTGTGAGATCAGAGGGGTCCCTTGCGTGATCCAAGAGTGGTACGCTACCGCCATTGCCCTGGATCCCGTAATCTGCGGTCAGAAGAAGCTTCCCGCAGATCGCCTGGCCCAAAGGCCTTTGGGACACCGAGTTCCCCCGAGACAAGTCGCCGCCCCGAGCCCTGAACCAATGCGGGGCGTGAAGTGCTATTGGTGTGGTCAAGCCGGCCACCGGGATACTGAGTGCCTGGTGCCAGCCCCAATTGCGCTGCTGCGGGCTAGGCCAACCCCTGAGACCAGGAGGAGGCCTACGAAACCACCGGAGCTGGGGCGCTTGGCCCTCCAAACGGGAGAATCACCTCCCCCCTCTGACGACATCGAGACATCGCCAGTGGAAGAATCGGCCCCACGGTGGGACGAGGGAGGCAGCGGCAAAGACGACCCGATGGTGAGTGAAGCCATTCGCCCCTTCCTCATTAAGGCAAAGATCACGGTCCCAGGGACGGGGAAGGAGGGAGAGATAGACGCCATGATAGACACGAGCTGCTCGAGGTGTTTAATCAGCAAAGCAGTGGTAGAGAAGCTAGAGATCAACACCAGGCCCCTAGCGAACCCCATCCGCTTCCAACAGGTGGATGGATCGTTAATTGGGGGGGGGCCGCCACTCTCCTAACCGAGTTGGTGGATTTGCAAATGGGATGCCACCACGAACCTATCCAGTTCATAGTTTCCCCCAAGATGTCTGAAGCAATCATCCTGGGGCTTGCGTGGCTAGACAAGTGGGCCCCTACCATAAAATGGGAGGGTGGGTACCGGAAATTAACCCTACACATTGGGCCTACACTCCCACCAGGGAGGCAAAGCAGCCCGAGAGAGCCAGTACCCCTGGGCTCAAACCGTCCCCAGCTGGCAGCCCCGGTGCTTGAAACCACGCCCCCAGGCTCCCAGCAGGTGCCAGCAGAATACCGAGACCTAGAGGTGGTGTTTAGTGAAGAAGACTGCAACGGCCTATGGCCTCACCGGCCGACGGACTGCACGATAGAATTTGAGCCTGGGGCTACACTCCCAAAACCCAAAATGTACTCAATGACCCCAAAGGAACTGGGAGAGTTAAGAAGATACATCGACACCAATTTGGAACGAGGGTTCATCCAACCGGCAAAATCGAGGATCACCGCCCCCGTGCTCTTCAAAGAGACGAAAGACGGGGGGGTCAGATTATGCGTTGCCTTTCGTGGAATTAATGCATGCAAAACACCTACCCCCTCCCTCTCATGAAGGACTTGCTGAACCACTTGTCCAAAGGCAAGATATTCACCAAGCTAGACTTGAGAGAAGCCTACTACCGCATACGAATCAGGGAGGGGGATGAATGGAAGACCACTTTCAACTGCCCGTTGGGATGTTTCCAATTCGAAGATTGGTTCACGTGATGAAGTTGGGGGTGTGGGGACAAAGGCTTGAACTTTCAGCTGGGTGGAGAAACCCTGAAGGCTTCAGATTCGGGATTTCTCCCAGCCATGCTGACATGGCTCTGTTAATAAATTGGAACTTTGAGGAATGCCTTGCCTTGGACTCTGATTTAATTCCAGATGCTATTTGGAACCCTGACAATGTGAAGCTAGTGCGACAAGTCTTAAAAAAACTTATGGCTGCCAAACTTTACGCAAAACTTTCCAAATGTGAATTCCATAAAACCTCCCTGGACTACTTAGGGTACCGGATTTCCAGCGAGTGAATAGAAATGGACCCCGGAAAGGTGAAAGCAATGCTTGATTGGCAGCCCCCACGCACTCGCAAACAGCTACAAAGCTTCTTGGGCTTCACAAACTTCTATCGGCAGTTCATCCCATCATTCGCCAAGGTGGCACTGCCACTGACCGAACTGCTAAAGACTGGCCCATCACTCACCAAGCCAAAACCCAACCAGCCAATTGGTTGGATGATGGAATGCCAAAAAGCATTTGAAAGGCTGAAGCGGCTCTTTGCCCAAGAACCAATCCTGCAGCACCCTGACCCAGAGCGGCAGTTCGAAATCCAGTCAGACGCCAGCGATGTAGCCATGGCGGCAGTGCTGTTACAGAAAGATGAGAAAGGCCAACTCCGTCCGTGTGCATACGTTTCGAAGAAGCTCACGACCACCGAAAGGAGATGGGCCATTTGGGAGAAAGAAGCATATGCCGTTCGTTGGGTGCTGCTTACATGGAGACAAGGTACCGTTCGAGGTATGGACAGACCATAAGAACCTCGAGGCCCTGAAACCCCCAGGAAACTCTCACCCAAACAGGTGCGCTGGGAGCAATACTTCAGATGATTCAAGTTCGAACTGAAGCACATCCCAGCTGGAAAGAATCTACTGGCTGACGCCTTGTCCAGAAAACCACAATACGACAGCCAAAGAGAAGAAGAATTTCACTCGGTCATTCCCCCCTCACCAGAGGAACCAGTAAGCACTTCCCCCTCAGAGAGGGAACTAGCAGCCCCAGTCCTCACCAGGGGCCAAGCTAGACGACCGGGCGCGCAAAGCCAGGGCGAGTGGACCGCAAAGTTGAAGGCAGCTCTGCCCAATGACCCCTGGCTCAATGACAACAAGGAAATCCTGACGATGAAGGAAGGCTTGGCCTGGAAAGGATCCAAGCTGTACGTGCCTGCCAGCCTAAGACTAGAAGTGCTCCAGCGAAGTCACGACTCCAAGCTGGGAGGACATTTTGGGTTCCTCAAGACCCTCCACCTAACGCGACGGTAGTTTTGGTGGCCAAAGATGAAGACTGAGGTGGAGGACTACTGAGGTGAAAAGCTGCGCCACCTGTGCCACCAGAAAACACCGGCCCGGAAAACCGTCTGGACTGTTGCAGCAGGTGGCCAACCCCAGCAAACCCTGGGAGGAGATAGCCATGGATTTCATTGTGGAACTCCCAGATAGTAAAGGGAACACCGTGATTTGGACTGTGATTGATTTGTTTTCCAAGCAAGCCCATTTCGTTGCCTGCTCCGGACTTCCGTCAGCTAGACATCTAGCCAAACTGTTTCTCAAGCACATTTATTGCTTACATGGAGTCCCAAAAAGGATCATCTCAGACCGAGGCGTACAGTTCACCGCCAAGTTCTGGAGAGAATTCCTACGTGCAATTGGATCTGCGCAAGGACTCAGCTCAGCTTTCCATCCGAGTACAAATGGAGCAGCCAACACAATGGTGGAACAATACATCCATTGCTATGTGGATTATCAGCAGGATAATTGGGCGGAGCTGCTGCCATTTGCAGAGGTAGTGTACAACAACGCTGTCCACAGTAGCACCGGACTAACCCCTTTCCAGATCACCAGCAGCCAGGAGTTCGTCCCAATGCCAGAACTGCCTACCGAAGCTCCCACTTCGATGTCCCTGGCTGAGTGGATGGAAACATTGAGAAGAGGATGGGAAGATACCAAGAAAGCACTAGCTGAAGCAGCGGAAACCTATAAGAAGCAAGCAGACAAGCACCGATCGCTCCAACCCCCCTTCTGAGTGGGGGATAAAGTTTTCTTGTCCACTAAATACATCCGATTGAGAATGCCCAGCAAAAAGCTAGGGCCAAAATTCATGGGGCCTTTCCCCATAGTCAAAATTATTAACCCTGTCACTGTGCAGCTTGCATTGCA
>QLTV01002279.1:3098749-3137871 GCA_003457575.1 Thermophis baileyi
GTTTTTTCTGCAGTTCTGTTAATCCTCTGAAGTCTGTGTCTGTCTTGTTGGGTTGCAGAACCAAACCAGACAGTTATAGAGGTGCAGATGACAGACTCAATAATTCCTCTGTAGAACTGTGTCAGCAGCTCCTTTGGGCAGTTTGAGCTTTCTGAGTTGGCGCAGAAAGAAGCTTCTTTGTTGTGCTTTTTTTCATCATGAAATGCTGGGTTGTAGTCTAGACCGGGAAAGTCAAAACCATCCAGGGAGAAGGTAAAGGCAGGTCACCTCTGTACTGTTGCCAAAAAAACCTACACGAAGAAGTCTCACGTAGGACTCATGTAGCTCACCAAGGGCTGAGCTCAACTCAAAAGGCTTTGCTGTGATCCGGCTTCTGTTGGGAAAAAGGAAACATATTCTCCGATCTAGAAAGTATATGCAGATTCTTCACACTAAAGATTTTCTTAATCTGGTTGTACCAGTCTCTACATTCTGCCTTTGCTTTGTTTTCTGAAGTAGGGCAATACTGTCCAATAGTCAATCAATTTCCCTCCCCCACCACTCTGACCCTTATTACAGCACATTCCCGGGAGAGCAACCCAGGCTCCTTGCCAGCGTCAGAATTGGTTTTTTGAACAATGATTTACTCAAAGGATACAACTAGGTGTATTTGCCACTGAGAAAAACAACCAACGTGATATAAAGGCCTCCCAAAGATTGTTAAACAACCAGGTAAGACATAAGGAAACACGTTCCTGTCTGGTGTGAAGAAATCAATAGCTGAAACATGTTTAATTTGAGTAGCTGCCAGCATCTGCTCAGGAAGCTGCTCTTTAAGTTCCTGCTACATTGGTTGGCCGGCAAGTTGGTAAATCAAGACAGGGGGAATGAGAGTGAGTGAGAAGGAATTAAAAATATACCAAAGCTGTAGTGCACAAAAGGGTTCTTAAAAAGTGGCAAAAGAATGGTTGAATCAGTTCCTTAAAACGCTTATCTCTTCCCCATCCCAATTTCGACAATTATTCTCCCTTGGCAGGTTCAGGAGCAGCCCTCGCTCACTCAGTTTCACCTCACCCTTTCAGGACATTAGTGCAATCTGAACTGCCCTGCATGCTTATCTTTTAAAATAACTCACACAAGCAATGCTGCTTTAGATTGGTGATTGTTTAGATGGGCTGTGCAGCCTGAGCAATGAGAGCTGACCTTTACTCAGGAGAATAAAAAAATCACTATGTATCTTCCACACAGAGAAGCAGGTGTGATGTTCTTATCCCCACCTTCCTGAAGTCACCAACCTGGCAACACCTGGTACAAAGCCTTCCTGGTTCCACTTCTGTTTTCCTTCTCCTCCCCTCCCTTCTTGCCTATAAAATGCAACATAGAACGAGTTTGGCAACGACAGCAGCATTTAGTTTCTCTGTATACAAAGAAGTTTCGGTCGAAGTAGCTGAGTGCATTTAGCTGGGTACATAGAGGAGGGAAGACAATGGACGTCACAGGTGTGCCTGCAGTAGGACCGAGCAAGCGGACAGGTAAATTTTTGCTCTCTTTGATGTCCGATTCCAAGTCAGGGGGAGCTTCAGGATTTCAGGAGGGGTATCCTCAAACCATCTTTAAACTTGAACGGGAAGAAAAAGATCCTCAGGCTGCCGTTGACCTTCCCTGTTGGGAGGGTCCCTGCAAAATTACACTTTAGAAGGAGGCCTTCTAAAGAGTCCCTCTTGGCAGGGACTCAAGAGAAGAAAAAATGTGCCATATTTTGGAGCCACTCCTGATTACAGGGGGAGGGAGGAAAATGTTCTCTTTAGCACTGGGGAAGGGAGACAGAATTTAGAATTAAGAAAATGTTTTGTAAACTGCATTGGGCTTTAGCAAAGTGAGAAATAGAGCAACCCAACTGTTTGCTGCAGTTTCTTTTACTGGCATAGTAGGAAGGTTAAGGGAATTCTGCAGTAAATGTGGGGCTTGTATGTGGACAACCTGAGTCCTGACTGGCCGGATTTCTTGAACCCTAATCCAGAATCTTTTTTCAGCAGAGATCACCAACAGATGCCTAGCAGGGAATCTTATCTAGGCAGGCCAACCTAGAAGGTGAAACCTCTTCTGGTTCCCGTAATAGCTTCTCGGGCTTGATTGTTTGGTCAGCAGCATGCGGACGCCGACTCCCATGATTGTGGGCATTGTGCTTGGTCCCTGTGGCCTTGTTTTGAACCTGACAAGCACGCTGGCCCCCAGCTGGAGAGATGTGACTGGATTCCTTGACAAGCCAAGAGATCAGATTCAGCACCAAGGGATCTGGGATATTTGCAACGAGCAGATGAGTGACCACACAAACGAATGCAACGTCAAAGACACCTTTGGTTACTTTAACCAGCTGCCAGTGCAAGCAGCCAGAGGGCTCATGCCCTCTTCTCTGGCAGTCACAGTCGTGGGGCTGGTTGTGACTTCCTTGGGCGTGCGATGTTGGCAGGAAATGCCCCACCATTTGGTCGCTGGGCTAGGCGGCCTGGTGCTCTTTGTTTCCGGCTTGCTGAGTTTGATTGCAGTTTCATGGTACAATTACGAATTGTATGACTTACCTTCTCCTCCATCCACTACCATGCGGGTGGCCTACTGCTTGGTTCTTGGATACTTAGGGAGCTGCCTGGAAATTATCGGAGGCATCTCTCTGACTTTTAGCTTCGGCCAATGCTGCAAAGAGTTGAGATTGAAGAAAAGCACCATGAATTCCAGGTATGCAACCCGCAACCAGCAGAGTCTGTCAAATGTTGGAGCCATGATCTCTGCCCCCATCAGCAGCACAGCAGTTCCCAGACAATCCCGGAATCCCATGCCTAGATCCTACAGTAATTCTCTGGATGTGCTGGAAGGGGAGAGGACCTGGAGTAAGAGCAGGAGCGAGAGCAAACTTCCCTGTGACACAGATGTTTAGCCCTAAACTTGAGAATTCGCACAAAGCCAAAGCAAGGAGGAAAATTCTTGGTATTGTACTATGAAATGTCCATCCAGGAAAGTCCTCTTACCAATTTAACATTTCTCCTTCCCTCTTGACAAAGGAATCTATGAAAGAACCACTGAGACTCTGGAGCAGTACGTGATTTATGTATTTTCTCAGGATGCTGGCATACTGCTTAGGCAACATATATTATAGTCACTGCACACAGAAAAGGTATAAATGGAATGAATTGTGCCCTTGACCGGGGCCTATATTGTTAGGAGTTTGGAAATGAAGTGGGCTAAGGATCCTCTCAAATGAGCCACCTGGTTAGTAAATAAACGCAGGATTTTAAAAAAAACATTGTAAATTACTGTAAAAGGTCTAAACAGAAATTTAAACTGCAAGCAATACGCACTGAACTGAGCAGAAACCTCTTATGCTCAAAAACTTACTGCTGACCAGCCATGCATAGGATTGTCCTGCTGGGTATTAAAAACAGCTTTTACAGCGGTGTTACTTAGAGCTCTTAAGCGTTTGCTTTTTTTTTACAGTCAGATGAAAAGCTGAAGGGAGACTTAGCAGAGATTCCACGTAACTTTTCATACAAGGCTATAATCCTCTTCCTTAATTATTCAGACACAGAGGGAAAGCTGCAGGGGAAACCTATCCACATTTGTTTGAATGTGTATACATTCATGTGAGGAAGGGAAATCACAGTCAGTTGCACAGAGAAGTTTATATACTGTATGTAGATATACTTGAATGCAGATAATTTGCTCTTAAGACTTTCTGCTAAGGCTGTGCCAAAACATGCCTTGCAATTTATCAAAAGGGTTTCCCCCCACCCCTCAAAGAGAGGTTTCTATTTTTCTCATATTTCAGGTAGTTGGAAAATTCTTTCTTGATGGTGTTTTGAGCCTGCTTTATTGTCCGGCCAATAGAGTTTGGGGAAATCTCTTCTTTTATTTTTTAGAAGTCTCTCCAACCCTCCCCAATGTAAAAAAAAAAAAAGCCCAAGGGGAGGGGTTCCTTCATAATGCTTTATTCTGGGATTCAGTGTGAGAACCAGCAGTGTGCAGGCTGCTCATGAGAAGATGGAATAGTAAAGGATAGCACAGCTGCACGTTCCTTTGCCACCTCTTCACTAAAAGAAGTGCAAGGGTATCCCATTCCACCACGAGAATTTCATCTCTTTCCTTTTCAGTAACATTTGGAAAGCAATTCCCTTACCCCAGATTGAATGAAAACTAGTAGGTGGAAACATCACAGAGAGCTTTTCTGCACAGTCTTGCATTCTGCTGTATGTGCAACATTTAGAATAGAGTAACGGGACCATTCCCTTGAGCTGAGCTCAACTCTTGATAACTTCATGAACATGTGATTTCCTTGACTACAAGGCAGGTGTGTTGTGATTGTCTTCTTTAGGTGTGTGTGTGTGTGTGTGTGTGTGTGTGTGTGTGTGTGTGTGTGTGTGTTTCATTTTCCCAACCTAAATTGTACTCTTGAGATTTCTTGGTGATCTCTCATTCAAATACTAATCAAATCCGATTTTGCATAACCTTCTTGAGATCAGCCAGGTTCAGCTAGGGACTACTACCTGGTATGGCCCACTTCTGATAGGTTTTGAATTACTCAGCTGTTCTTCTCCCCATAGCCAGTATGCTTCTAGAATCTAGATTGTCTCCTCCGCAGGGGTTCTTCCATTTTTCTTCAGATATTGTGCCTGTAGTGTTAAAATGAATTTGGTCAGTGTCTATTGCCTTGATGGGAAAAGCAGTTAAATTACTGCTTGCCTTCATGTTTTCTGTTTATGACAAGGAAAAATATTATTTTAATAAGGAATGTAATAAGGGGACAATATCACAGATTGTCCTGCCACACCAAACAAATCATGCTAAAACATTTACATTTACAAATGAGTAGCTTCTAATTCAAGGCACAGGAATCCATCATTGGGGGGAAAAACATAACAACATCCTACAACATTATGCCACAAATTAAGGTCTGAACACCCAAAAGACAAACAAACATTGAAATGGAATCATTGTGTAATGATACAGTTTGGATTACGTGAACAGTTATGGTGATTTCTGAGAAAAATGTTTGAACAAATAGAGTTATTTTTGCAAAGCTATTAGGAAATTTATTTCTACTGTAGGATTATTTTAGTCATCATCAGGTCCCCCCCCCATAATAAAGCTAAGAATTTGGAGGAACGCTAGCTTACTAAAATGATATGTTCTGCAGAGTAAGTTACCAATGAAGCTTAATTACATCCTGAAGTATTTTCAAGATTTATATAAATACCAACTTGTATTAGTTTTTAATCTGTTCATGCAATAATGGGCAACTTTCGGCTATAGTATACTAAAATCCAGTGAGCTGAAAGATTTGGTAGATATGGATGAAATGCTGCTGAAAATATTATAATTTTTTTCCTGAAACTGAAATCCAAGTATAATAAAATCAAGGGCAGCTAAATTATGCAAGGTACGGATTGCATTTGACAGAGTGGCCATGTATAATATAAATCTTGTGAATTTCTTTCCTTATTGATTCTTTTATTTGTATTTTTATGTTTTGTGTTTGGTCTGAAACAATTTTTTTCTCCTTAATTTTTTAAGGAGACGGGCTTCTTTTTGGCCTACAGATCTGGTATTTAGTTTTATTGGGTTTTTAATCTTTCATTATTGAAATATATTTCAGAACTAAATGTAAACCATTTCACAGTGTATTTACATCTTAACAATAATGGGATCAACAAACATAGGATCTTGGGGTATGCCATGTCTGTCTTTTCCATTTGTTTTAAATACCTGCTTAACTAACCAAGCTACCAGAAAGTTTGATTAATCCCTGCTGAATATGGAGCTGTGAGTCTTTTTCAAAACTGAAATTTCAAAAAGTGATTTTTGAGTGGTACGGGAGGGGTTCCACTCCCTAGGTAATGTGATTTCATTTTGTTTACATTTAAATGTAATTAAAATTCAGTAGTTTTAACTGATTATTCTTCACTTGTGTACATACTTTTCTCCCCTCTTTTATATTAAAATTTCAGTTTGGAAACCACTTTTGAAGTCTCTGCCTCCTCCAATGTACATCTGTGATGTCAATTAACGTACAATGATTGCATCCTGAGTTAACAAGGTATACTCTGCTCCCATTTAAAAAGAGGACAAAGAAAATCTTTTGAGCACCTATTTGAGAAACACTACTATAACCCAAATGATACATAACTCAGGGCCGTAGAGTGGGTCTACTTCAGTGGTGGGTTGCTGCCGGTTCGGACCAGTTCTCCAGTACCGGTGGGGGAAATTTTCACCCGCTCACCGAACTGGCAGCAATGGCCGGCTGTCCACGCCCCCGAACCGGTTCTCTAGTCGCCGTGGCCCTGCAAAGAATGCTCTGCGCATGCGCAGAGGGTTCTGCCCATGCACAGAGGGTCATTTCCGCGAAGTTCCGTCGCGATGCGAACCGGTAGGGAAGGTAAGTGGAACCCACCCCTGGTCTACTTGCAAACATTGGGTCCCTGAGTGGGGCCCACCCCAGTTGGTTGTCATGCCTTCCTCTGCCTGTCACCATCCTGATGTATTTATGTATGTAAGTGCATATCTTATTTATATGGCTGCCCAACTCACAAAATGTGACTCTGGGCAGCATGCAATCAAACCATAAAGACAATTTTTTTAAAAAAATTAATAAATACAAAAATGGAAATTACTATTAAAAGGGGGAGAGAGAGAGAGAGAGAGAGAGAGAGAGAGAGAGAGAGAGAGAGAGAGAGAGAGAGAGAGAGAGAGAGAGAGAGAGAGAGAGAGAGAGAGAGAGACAGGCATTATGAACAATAGAGTCACTTCCTCAGATCATCATTCCTTTGCAACCTCCAGCCCTGTTGACCCAATCAGATGTGGAGGGGCTTCCAGAAGGTCAGCAGAGATGTTGTTTGGGGAGTTCATATTCCATGTTCCTACCTACTCCCTCTTCTTGATCCTTCCTCCAAGGCTAGGGCACACCCAACCAACACACAACCCCCCTGGATCCTCAAGAGACCAACCACCCCTGCCCAAGCACTAGGTGACCTCAAGAGCTGAGCCCCTCTAGGCGAAAGAATATCCACTCACCACACCCAACAGAAGGGAAGATCATCCATCCCCCCTCGCCACTCCACTCAAGAGTTAAGATATATTTTGTGCTCTGTTTACTGAGTCCTTGGTTGTCTGAGTTAAATACCATGCAAGGGCTGAGAGTTCTACCAATAAAGGTGCGGTAAAGTGAAAAGAAATGCTTCTTGCTTGCAAAAATACTTTTTAGCTAAGTGTGTGTATCAGGGGTGAAATCCAGCAGGTTCTGACAGGTTCTGGAGAACCGGTAGTGGAAATTTTGAGTAGTTCGGAGAACCGGTAGCAGAAATTTTGAGTAGTTCGGAGAACCGGTAGCAGAAATTTTAAGTAGTTCGGAGAACCGGCAAATACCACCTCTGGCTGGCCCCAGAGTGGGGTGGGAATGGAGATTTTGCAATATCCTCCCACCAAGCCATGCCCACCAAGCCACACCATGCCCACCAAGCCACGCCCACAGAACCGGTAGTAAAAGAAATTGGATTTCACCACTGGTGTGTATGATGTGCCTATATATTGTATGATGGATGGTGGATAAATAATGCAGTGTCAAAACCTCTGTAGTTCAAAAGGCAATCAGTTTCCACTTGATGGTGATAGCTATAGGAAGCGAGTTTGCATCTTTAGAGACATGAGAACTGCCACCACCACTGCCCTCACCCGCCCTTGAGCAAAGATGTCTAGCTTTCTCAATAAAATATGGTTGTAAAGTAAGTGGGAAGGGCAGTCGAAAGCCCCAGAAGAAAAGTGCCAATGTTGTGCTATTTCTGTGAACACCATACAGTTATGTCATGTTAATATTTTACCAGTTATTACATTTTTCAAATAGCAGACATTGTACAGTTGGAAGGATGCAGGTGGAGCTTTTCCAAATCTCAAAGCAACTGAGAAAAGGAACTTGGAAAGGAACTCGTAGTTTAACCTTAACTATCCAACAACTAAAAAACTGGCTAGCCGATTCTGCAGCTGGCCAATTCACACCACTCACCCACAGATATCAGCACCTTAATGCCAAGTTTGCTGCCTCTCTAGTTCACTATGTTGTAAAGTATTATATAGTTGATTTCTATATTTCATAATGGTTCAGTAAGAGTGATTCTGATTTTGATGGGGGCATATGTGATTCAATTGTCTTCTAATTTCTGAAGTCATGCATTGGGGGAAATAGATATATACAGTACACACACACACACACACACACACACTCGCTTGGCTGTATAACCATGTTGTGATTATTTTAAAAGAAAGGTACAGTAACTCTGTTATAATTTTTTTCCTGTAAAGGAAAACCAGTTTAGTGTAGGGTTTAAGGCATTAGACTAGAAACTAGAAGGCCTTTAGTTCTAGTCCCTCTTTAGGTACAAAGCCAGCTGGATGACCTTGGGCCAGTCACTCCCTCTCAGCCTTGGGAAGCAGGCAATGGCAAACCACTTCTGAAACTTTGCCAAGATAACCTCAGGGACTTGTCTAGGCAGTTGTCAGGAGTCAACACTGATTCAAAGGCACCAAAACAAATACAGTGGTACTTTGGTATTTGTTGTTAATTGGTTTTGGGAGGCACAATGAGTATTAAAAATGACAAGTGGAAAACAAACCATGTGATTTAACAAGTGATCCTTTGTTTTGGCCAGAAAGGGTAGTGAGTCACAAGGCAGCCAAGATTGACAGCTTCTAGCTTGCATGCCGAGTATCAAAAAAACAAGTACTACCGGGGCAAAATTTTTGCGTCAAAATGCATCAAGTACCAAATTCAATATTTTTAGAGCAGTTGAGTACTGAGATACCATTGTATATGCAAAAAGGTAAATCTGGAATAAAATACTTCTTCCCCTTTTTCTTCCTCCTTTGAAAGAATCAGAATGTCTGTTTGGGCCTCTCTTTTGATATCTTCCCCCCACTTCTTTCCTTCCCATCCCACAAGTATGTCACTAAGAAACTAACACCACAATCAGAGGTATTGATTCAGAAGTAATGTTGACTGTACTAATTCTTATTCCCAGGTGCAGGATCACAGAAGAAAAAGGTTGGCTGTGAGCGATAACATTGGATAGAGTAGAGTAGGAGTGCATCTCCTTGCAGTCCAAGGGACTCTCTAGAGTAGAGTAGAGGAGAGTAGAGTAGAGTAGAGTAGAGGAGGGGAGAGTAGGGTAGGGTAGGGTAGGGTAGGATAGGGTAGGATAGGGTAGGATAGGATAGGATAGGATAGGACAGGACAGGACAGGACAGGACAGGACAGGACAGGACAGGACAGGACAGAGCAGGAATAGAACAGAACAGAACAGAATCACAGAGTTGGAAGGGACCTTGAAGGTCTTCTAGTCCAACCCCCTGCTCAGGCAGGAAACCTTATACCATTTCAGACAAACAGTTGTCCAATCTCTTCTTAAAAACTTCCAGTGTTTGAGCATTCACAACTTCTGGAGGCAATTTGTTCCACTGATTAATCGTTCTGTCAGGAAATTTCTCCTGAGTTCTAGGTTGCTTCTCTTCTTGATTAGTTTTCATTCATTGCTTCTTGTCCTGCCCTCAGGTGCTTTGGAGAATAGCTTGACTCCCTCTTCTTTGTGGCAACCCCTGAGATATTGAAACACTGCTATCATGTCACCCTGAGTCCTTCTTTTCATTAAACTAGATATATTCAATTCCAGCAACCGTTCTTTATATGTTTTAGCCTCCACTCCCCTAATCATCTTTGTTGCTCTTCTCTGCACTCTTTCTAGAGCCTCAATATCTTTTTTACATCGTGGCGACCAAAACTGGATGCAGTATTCCAAGTGTGGCCTTACCAAGGCATTATAAAGTGGTATTAACACTTCACATGATTCTATCTCTGTTAATGCAGCCTAGAACTGTGTTGGCTTTTTGGGCAGCTGCAGCACACTGCTGACTCATATTTAAGTGATTAGGACTCCAAGATCCGTCTCACAGTTACTACTATTAAGCCAGGTGCCATCTACTGTACACTATACCTGTGCATTTGGTTTGTCTTGCCTAAATGTAGAATCTTCCTTTTTTCACCATTGAATTGGAACATCATGGAAAAAGAGAAGTTAAGCAGGTCTTCTCTTGAAAGGAGAGCTGTTTTTTTTTTTAATAGATATAAAACTCTAAGGTGCAAGCTGGGAGAAAGAAGGCAAATGGGGGAAAAAATCAGCTTTCTGATGTGACAAGTACTGCTGCATTGAGCCAGAATAACAGAGGAAAAAATGGATAGTGTTCCCAGAATTAACTTGCCTGACTTCAAAAGGGCTCCCACTCTCTACATAAAAATAAATGCATTGCCCAACCTATCATTAATGTCTTCATCACCAAAAGGTAGGGTGGGAATCACACTTTACAGCACAATCCTACCCTTTCCCGTTCAGAGTTTATTGACTATATCTCTATGTGCATGCCACTGTAAAGGATTAGTAGATTGCCATCATACTTTCTTCTTTCCCTGTAACTGATTAACCAGGGATAAAGAGATAAACTCCGTTCTTCAGAACAAGAGTGGTTGTCACTTCTGGCTTGTAATGGATTTTAAATTCAGCTTCCAAAACCATGAAAATAATGACTGGTTTAAGTTAAGGCAAAGTTATACCAAGAAGGTATAGGTAAGCCTCCACTTTTGGTTAAGAAACCATATCCAAGAAGGGACAGTAAAAGGGGTGCTGCAGACATATGACTTCATAAAGTCAGTGTATTGTGTAAATCATGGAGCCGATTCAAAAGTATGCATGTTTGGGATGGCAGCCACATTAATGGAAGATAAAGAGTGTGTCTCCATCTTAGCTCCTCCACATAACACCCTCCCCCCTTTCCTCAACTTGTCTCACATTCAAATGCTAAGAAATACACTGACTCCTGGTCTTGTTACTATCACAGAATAGAACTTGACAAATCAATCAATTTACTCTTCGACTATCTCAAAGGCTTTCAGGTTGGACTTTCACGTGGTCATCTGGCTGTACCCTTCAAAATGATATATTGTAAAAGTAGAAAATGTTGAATTCTAAAAAGCACTTTTGTTTTAATACTGAGGCATTATCACAGCCGTATACTTATTTTCTTAGGCAAATTACTTTTTCAAAGCCTTCTTCCTTTATGGAAAAACATGTTTTTGTAGCTACACACATTATTTTCAACTTCCCTTAGTGATTCCTAGTCCAACCCCAGGATAACATTAAAAACAGTATCAGATGCTTGTAAATAAAGTAAGGAAAAATCCTTGTGTGTTGTTAATAGATTTTTTTTAGAGTTACATAACAGGCAGGAGTCCAAAGTCAATGGATTTTGGATCTGATAGCAGCTCAGATGAAATATGCACTTTGTATACCACAGGCATGACTCTCATTCATTAATAAGAATTCTGAATAAAATGTTGGTAAAACAGAATCATTTTTGCCTTGATAGTAGAAGTTGCCCACCGTTGAAAGCACCGTGCTTATCATCTGGCAGGAGAGGCAGGGAAAAGGGCTGAGGGAAGGGGGAAAAATACCTATAGCTCGGTAAAAATGCACATACATTTCATGTACAAAAATTCCAATTTAAACACCTCTAATTAAATCAACTCCTCTAATAGAAAATAGGATTGAGAAAAATACATGCCCAAAAATCCTGGGGTTGTGGGCTGGATATTCAAGGAGAGTTCCCCTTCCTTTTAGGATAGTGAACCCATGTTAATTAGCTAAGATGGCGAAGTAGCTCATACTAAGGCCTACAGTCAACCGTTTTTTCTTTTAATGTGACTTACTGGTTTAAACCCTTTTTAAACCAGAGAAAGCATGTGGCAGTCCTGGAATGCCTGGAATGCACTACCTGACTCTGTTGTTACATCCGCAAACCCCCATAGCTTTAACCTTAAACTATCTACCGTGGACCTCACCCCATTCCTAAGAGGTCTGTAAGGGGGCGTGCATAAGCGCACCAGCGTGCCTACCGTCCTTGTCCTACTGTCCCCATTTATTCGTACTCATTTCCTGTGTTCATGGCCATGTTTATACTTATACCTGTTATCTCGTATATGTTTGACAAACTAACTAACTAAATAAATAAATAAATAAATAAAATATCTGAGAATAGTCCTCTCTTCTCAAGATTAAATATACTACATCCAACTGGCATTTCTGCTAGGGGTGTGGGTGGATAGGACTAAGGATTAAGACTAATCCTTTCTTTCTGTTTACTGTGCTTTGCTTGAACCAACATTTGCATTTGTATCCTGGTATAGCACTAGGGAGCAAGGTGGGCGTGGACTATGATGAAGTATTAAAACAGCACTTCCTTAATAGTAAAACAATCTTAAATGTTTGAATTCTTTTACATGGATGGACTTTATCTCAATGTAAAACAGTAACAATTCTAACCTATTCATTCATGGTCAAGACGGAGATCTACTTAGCAAGACAATCAATAGATGGACATTAGCATGGGGAATGTACTAAAGTTGTAATACCAACACAGTACAGCTCCCAAGCCACCTCACATTATTGGGAGAGACTGGTACTCTAATAGCAGCAAACTAACAAAACAAGTTTGAGGAGAACAGGATCCCTTTCATCACACTGATCATGAAAAGATTCTCTAATAATTGTTGCCTATTTCTATAGTAAGCAAGTCTGATGATACCATGCTAACAACTGTAAGTCAATAAGGGTGGAAGTAAACTCTGGAACTGCTCTCATACTTTGAAAGCATCTTTTACACAAAAGAAATGGCAGGCCAGATACAGTTTTATGCCTTTTTCCAATAAAGAACATTTAATTGGAAGGTGTAAGCTCTTCAAATATATAGTTGTGTACTTTCATAGGCAAGGCTGGTTTCATAGGAGAACCCATATATTCTGAGCATGACATTGATGCTGCTTTGTTATGGTCAACACAGTGTGAAAATCTTACTTTTGGTAATGCCCCCAAGAAGTAACTTGAAACTACACTATATTGTCTTCCATAGGGGCATTTGTATATTTTCCCCCCTCCTACTCTGGCAATGCTTTATAATCTTCTGCCAACTGTGTAGTTTGATGCTGCTATGGACTGATAATAAAGTTGGAGAGAAAAATCCCCTCTTCTTCATTCACCAAATCACCTATTGTTCTGCAATGAAGCTATATCTACTCACATTATAAGCTTGTTAGGAAAGAGAACTGTGCTGTGCTGGCAACCCAAAATGGATCTAAATAGTGTTGGTTGTTTTAAAGAGCAATGCTGCATGACGATCCTGAGTTTGCCTGGGCAAAAATTCCCAGAAAAGTTGCTAATTCAAGGAAGAGCCATGAAGCATTCATTAGTGGAAGAACTGGAAAACCCACCAAAGATTTCAGGACCATGATGGGACAATGCTACTCAGTGCCGAAGGCTCTAAGTAGAAAAGAGATAGGAAGACCAGGTTCTACCAGCCAAAAAGTGTTGTTTCAGCTACACACACACACACACACACACACACACACACACACACACACACACACACACACACACACACACACACACACACACACACACACACACACACACACACACGATATGCTGGCCAGTATATATAGCCTTCTTATCTCTAAATAGAGATGTTAGAAACATGTTAGTCAACAGAATCCATATACATACAGGTAGAAAAAAAAATCTATGCTGCAAACTGTTCAGTAGAGGGAAAATGGAATTTTTCAAAGAATTTTCCACTTAAGCCACAGTAAGTCATTAATGGAGAATGGAAAGTAGCGACCAGTGTAAATATAAATCTTTCCAAGAAATACACCTGCAAAAATGAAAGGAAATGCTATTTGATATTTTAATGAAAGGGAAAAATCACGAGAGATGTTTTGCATTGTGTCTTGCATCTAAACTCATGAATTCATAAAAGCCTGTGACAGAGGGATTAGTAAAGTTTAGTAGGTCTGGGATACAAATCATATTATTCAAAGGGCTAAATTCTTGTAGGATCTTAAAGTCATTTGAGCTAAAGTTTTTATTGTGCATTTGGTTTTTCATACAATCATATATTATCCTTCATTTGTAAAGCTGATATATGACTCTAGGCATAGTACTATACAGCTTGTCAATTGTGTAACTGTTGCTAGTTGAGTACTGGATCCAGATATGCCGTTTGGCCTCTAGAAGTGATTGCAGTTCATTTCATTGGGTTTCCACCTCACTGTAAAACCAGAATCTAACTCATGCTATCAGCGGAATCTCTCCATGTTTGCTACTTTCAGCTGGCTTTTAAAATGCTATTTAAATAGCTTTTAAAATGCTATTTAAAATGAACACTAAAAGACTGAGTGTTAATATAATAAATACGACATTGAGAAATTCCCATTCTGTAATTCTGCATAATCATCCCTGGTTTCCAGCTGGAGAAGACAGCATGAGGTTTATAGTTAACATAGTTCATTTTTCTTACAAATCTGTGCTTGTCCTTGTCTTCAGAGGAGTTGACATTTCCTGTTGGAAAAAAAAAATCAAGAGTCAACATTTTATATTATATTCTTTGCATGTTTAGATTTTTTTTTTCATTTTGCAAGATCCTGCAGCCAGGGTATGTGTTTGCATGCTCATTTGATCTAATCAAGCACAATCTATAAAGAAACTCTATCAGCTTTGCAAAATAAGATGCAGTTAATTTAAGTGGCAAACTATCCTTTAATCAGTCTCAAAATCAATTTCTCTAGGGAAAGAAAGGTTGCAATTCTAAAACTTTTCAACTCAAAATAACTGCGCACAGTTTAAATATCCTTGATATTTAAATTATATTTAAATATTTAAATATAAAGGAGCTATAATTCATTCAAGATTATAGAGAAAGCTACCAAGTGTACGTGCTTGGGACTGAAATACAACTTTAAAATGTTACTAGAAGCTGTTACCTGGCCTGGGTCATAAGCAGCATTGATGCACGTTTCATCTTCAACAAAGCAGTCTCCTTCTGTTTGGTTATCCTTCTGGTAGATGGCCAATGTTTTATCGGACCCCGTACTTGATGCCCTTTGAAAAAGAGAGACAGAATTCTAATGTGAGCCAGAGTTTAAATGCCAGATTTTTTTTCAGAGTTGTAATTGTACATTAGTATCAGTCCTATTACCACATTTCCCTTCCAATATCATGTTGGCGCCTGCCTCATAAAGGCCATAGTTGTTGTTTATTTCAAGACAACTTCATAGTCCTACACATAGGTCAATACTCCATGAACTACAATGTCTCCAATAACAAAAATAGCCAAAGATCAAGAACAGCAAAACACACAGTTGAGGCACACCATTTACAGTGGTGGGATTCAGCCGGTTCGGGCCAGTTCGAGTGAACTGGTAGTTAAATTGCTGACTGGCCCCGCCCCGCCCCTTCCAGGAGTCCCACGCACCCCATTTTGGTTCCCAGGTAAGTTCAGGGAGGCCCAAAACAGGGAGCGGTGGGGTGCGGCGCGGCCCCCGCGGCCCGTTTTCCCCTCCAGGAGGCTGCAGGGAGGCCTACTAGGCCCAAAACGGGGCCTGTTTTCGCTCCCAGGAGGTTTCAGGGAGGCCTACTAGGCCCAAAACAGGGTGTGGTACGGGCCCCCGCAGCCCGTCTTTGCTCCCAGGGGGAGTGCAGGAAGCCAAGTGCTGCCTGTCACACCCCCTGGCCACATCTACCATGGCCACGCCCACCCAGCCGGTCATTAGGGCATAGAACCGATTGTTGAATTATTTGAATCACACCACTGCACACAAACATAGGCAACAACACTTCCTGTATAAACAGAGGCATAGAATCAAGATCAGGTGAAGTATTACTACTGCTTTATAAAACCCTAGTAAGACCACACCTGGAATACTGCAACCAATTTTGGTCACCATCCTACAAAAAAGATGTTGAGACTTTGGAGAAAGTTCAGAGAAGAGCAACTAAGAGGAGACTAAATCTCATCTCATCTCATCTGGAGACTAAAACATATGAAGAACAGCTGCAGGATTTGGGTTTGGCTAGTCTAAAGAAAAGAAGAATTAGGGGTGACATGATAGCAGTATTCCAGTATTTGAGGGGTTGCCACAAAGAAGAGGGGGTCAAAATTATTCTCCAAAGCACGAGGGCAGAACAAGCAACAATGGTTGGAAACTAACCAAAGAGAGAAGCAATCTGGAATTAAGGAGAAACTTCTTAACAGTGAGGACAATTAACCAGTGGAACAGCTTGCCTCCAGAAATCGTGGGCGCTCCAACACTGGATTTTTTAAAGAAGAGTCTAGACAGTCACTTATCTAAAATGATATAGGTTCCCCTGCTTGAGCAGGGGGCTGGACTAAAAGACCTCCAAGGTCCCTTCCAGCTTATTCTATTCTATTCCTAGGACAGCTAACATCTTGGACCCGAGTGAACAGTCAGGACTTCAAAGTCTACAAAGTCTAACAAGGTTGGGGCCTGTTGAATCTCCTATGTTGAATTCCATAGGATAGGTACCATGACAGAAAACCTTGCCTCCTAGTCCCCTCAGATACATGGATCACATTCAACATGAAACTAAATGTTCGTTGTCATAGGTCAACAGTCACCTGAAAATAGAATTCAGCAAGTATACTGACTGGATAGGACTGGGTTTTGAGTTAGATAGCATTCAGAGTTTCAACAGACAATCTCATACCTATTTAGCCTTCATGTTGTTTGAATAACCTTCTGTCTACTGGGTGGCCTACCTCCAAGTTCATAGCTTCATACTTTCTAGCAGCAAATGCAGTCCTAACTAGATGAATATCTACTTAAGTAGGACCAAAAATGCAATTGGTAGCACATGTGAAGAATCTTATCAGGCAGGATTCACTTGACTAATAGAGCAAGGTGGTACAATTTATTTTAAATGACACCCATCGCAAATTCCTTGCAGAAAAAGTGCAATATAAATACAGTAAGCATGTATAGAATTATAAAGAGAGAGAGAGAAAGTTACGGTTAGTAGAATTACACTCTAATGTCAAACACCAATTGTTGTTAATTCCAAAATGTTAAGTCCTTCAAAGAGGAAATACAGAAAAGCAGACACTAATTTTATTATAGATCAGGTAGCAGAGAAATGTATTGCATTCGCCTATTTTCACCACTGAATATGGGTTAATTTGAAAGGAGGAAAGAGGATAACCAAACTTACCTTAGACGTGATCTTTGCCTCCTAAAGTAGATAAAGATCCCTGCAGCTCCCATAACAAGTAGTAAGACAGTAATGATACTCAAAACAATGGAACCAGCCATAGACTTTGGTTTCTCTTTTTCGCAGTAGTCACCACTATATCCCAGCATGCAATTGCACTTTATTCTATGGTTTTCCACAGTACAGTCTCCTCTCATGTTACAGGTCTCACTGTTACAAGCATGCGACCCTAAGTCATTTTGTTTGACCCCCTGCACTAGAGAGGGATTTTGCCATTTCCCTGCTGCAGGTTGTGTAGGTTTTTGTCCTCTTCTTGAAGGAAGGATCTGTGTAGTGGTAGAAGTTGTACTTTTAAAGACAGTAACAGTAGTACTCTTGTATTTTGTCTGTGGTTGCACATGCACCTTTTTAGTAACAGGTTTCTTTGTGGTGATTTTGATGGGTGCCAGAGTTTTCTTTTCATGGAATGGTTTTGTTTGCAGCAGTGCTGTCCGAGATGGAGTTATTGCCTGGGGTTTATTGACAATGTAGTGACCTGTAAGTAGAGAACATCATTTACATACATCATTTCTGAATACAGCAGAATCAAAGTTGAATGTTTTGCAGCTGGCCAGAGTTCTTAAAAGAAAGAGTAACTGCAAGCAAGCCGGATTTCCCCCCAAAAAACCTATAATGTCTACTCAAAGGTTAGGTGTAGGGCATTGGGACATATCCAGGTTAGTGGAAGGACTGTCCTATCCTTCATGGTTTTTGCTTAGATGGTACATACCAGCTAAGGCAGCATGCTCAGGGTTCTTTCAATTAAACAGTGCCACCTACTGGGACCCAGGGAATGTACCTTCTTGTCATTGTGCCTGCCCTCTGGAACAAGATCCCACCTGAAACCTGTGGGCTCCTACCCCATTTGATGTTCTGTAAGATGCTGAAGACCCAATTCTTCTCCAAGGCATTTGGTTAAGGTGGATGGAACCCCTTGTTGGATGTGTTTTTATCTATATTTTTTATATTGAGCAACTGAATCCCATCTTGTTTTGTTCTGTATTGTTTTTTTTAATTATTTTTAGATTGTGAGCTGCCTAAAGTTAGTTTGGGGGTCAGGAGCAGGGGTGAAATCCAGCAGGTTCTAACAGGTTCTGGAGAACCGGTAGTGGAAATTTTGAGTAGTTCAGAGAACCAGTAGCGGAAATTTTGAGTAGTTCGGAGAACTGGCAAATACCACCTCTGGCTGGCCCCAGAGTGGGGTGGGAATGGAGATTTTGCAATATCCTTCCCCTGCCACACCCAAGCCACGCCCACCAAGCCACACCACGCCCAAGCCACGCCCACAGAAATGGTAGTAAAAAAAAATGGATTTCACCACTGGTCAGGAGGCACCTAAATTTAAATAATTAAAAGCTAAGCCATCACACTTTCCTTGTCTGATAAATAAGGTGTACGGTAGCATACAGATAACCTTTAAAAATAGGCAATGCTTGCATTTTAGCTAGCCTGACAGACTGACCCCCCAGTTCAGATATGATCACCTTTCACTGAAGTTTATTTTCCCTTATTCCCTTTATTGCCCCTTCTAGAGAGACTCAGACTCATAACACCTTACCTGATTAAATATCCTGGAAATTCTGATCATTTTTATATAAAACTGTTATTGTTGGATCAATATGATTGAGTTTCACTGAACGTAGCTAAATTTTGTTACACTGTCTGTAAAATTAGGCAGACTTTAACCACCCATTGATTTCACCATCAACTGTAATATATTTCTATGCCTTGTTCTGTTTGGTTTGGTTCTGTTCTGTTTATTTTAATGTTTAATTTTTTGTGCTGGTCCAGGACGGTAAAAAAAAAGATCTGATTTTGATTTGATCCCTTTATTCATATTATATTTGCATCATTCTACTGCTTTCTGAAAGAATTACAGAGAACTGCATTTTTAAATATGATGCTGAATGTTGGGAAATGTTAATCCCTTGTTTATGTGGCTACAATTTCCAGGAAGAGGAACAAAAATGACTATGTAATTTAAACATGTCACAGTATGTTAGATTTGACTAATGTACTATTCCAGCCATTTGATACCAAAACACAACAAAGCAACTTGAACTGGGAAATTTGATGGAAAAAAAATCTGATGCGCTAATCCCCTATTAATTTCTGAGTAACCATTGCTACGTAGAAACTACAGCCATTTGTTGTTTCCCCAAGCTAGTCATAGGAGGTGTGAATCTTACTTTGAAATGGGCGCTGAATTAAAGCAGGCTATTTTATGAAATAGCCATTTATTTCCAAACCACATTTGTAGTAAGTGCACCCTTCTAATGTGAATATCCTTCTCTTGCTTTTACTTTTAAAATACTGTTTCATTATATCGTCATAAAAGGCAGGTGCTACATTATAGAACTATTGTATAAATCATTAACACTCTGATGGTTTAGATAACTTAAACCTTTTTTAAAAAAAAGAAGAAAAAAGGTCTTGTGAACTATGATTTCAAAAATGTTAATGTGGATACGCATAAAGCTGCTTAGATTATACATTGAGAGCTGATGGTAGCATTTGTTTGTACTAGGAAAGCACATTATTTCAGTAAATGCAATCAGCATATCCAACATTCAGAAGTTTATAAAAAGCATTTGTGTTAAATAAACAATTGGCTTTAACATTTAACAAAAATCAATTTTAACAACAGCTATCCATCCTTCGGGTATTAATGAGCTGTTTCCCAAGCATTCATCTCTCTGATTGTTTAAATACAGGTTTTCATACTTACAATTCAACTCATCAGATCCATCAGGGCAATCAAGATTTCCATCACAGACTTGTTCTTTTACAATGCATTTGCTGTTATCCGAGCAGGCTTGAAAAGGCTCTGAGCATCTCATGGCTTTGATGCACAGAGTATCGCGTTCTAAAATGTACCCGGTGGTGCACCAGCAGCTTCGTCCTTGCGGATTTGGTAAACAGATCTGACTGCATCCCCCATGCTTTTCCGAACAACCATTTCTACCTAGAAACCACAAGACAAAAAATAATTGCTTCAGTTCTATTTCCTGGGCATAATACGGTAAAGTAAGGAAGCATCTACTTGGCAACCTGGCTGGCATGCTGTTGACTTGGGAAGATATTTCTGACACCATCTCACCAATTTCAACAGCTAGAACAAGTCAATATATGACAGGTACTATTTTTCCAGACACTATTTTTCCAGAAGGGTCTCACTTAGCCTATGCCTAAGGGAGAGAGAGGTTCTCAGTAAAAACAATGGTGGTCACATCCTTGTTCAGGATTGATGCTTAGAGAACATACCACTTTTTGTATGCTTAAAACTTAAAACTTTTGCTTTACCAAAAAGGTACCAAAGAATGTTATTGTGCAATGTAGTCCAGATATCCCCCTATGACAGAGGTGTCAAACTCGATTTCATTGAGGGCCACATCAGGGTTGTGTTTGACTTCGGGGGGCTGGGGTGGGCATGGCCAGCTTGACATCACTCGTGTCGGGGGCGCCTCTGGTGGCCCGAGTGCTCTGCCAGCAAAAACGGGCCCCCGAGTTCTGTTTTCGGCTGCCATGGTCTCCTGCAATGCTCCGCCAGTGAAAACGGAGCTCGGGAGCCAGTTTTCGCTGGCAGAAGCACCACGGGCCGGTCCTTCGCTGTTTCCAGGGCAGCCCCACGGGCCAGATCTAAGTACCCCGCGGGCCGGATCTGGCCCCCGGGCCTTGAGTTTGACACCCCTGCCCTATGACTTCTCAAAGTTATAATGAACTTTACCTTGTTGGTATAGTTTGCTGTAGATCTTTATATCCACAAGTTTCTGATTTGTTTGAAACCACCAGTTTTCTACTGTTTCCAGATGACTATGCCACACCTTTATTGCATCTGTTAGGAATACAGTTCATCAGATTCGAGAAAATATTTTACTGCTACACAGAGTATCGCTATCAATTTACAAGATACTACGTAACACTAGTATTATTATCAATTTTGCCACTGACTAGAATCTGTTAATTTCTGAGCCAGTTGGAATACAATACAGGTAGTTCTCAACTTATGACCACAATTGAACCCAAAATTTCTGTTACTAGGTGAGACAATTCTTGTGATTTTTGCCCCATTTTATGATCTTTCTTGCCACAGTTGTTAAGTGAATCACTGCAGTTGTTAAGTTAGTAACGCAGTTACTAACTTCCTGGCTTCCCCATTGACTTTGCTTGTCAGGAGGTCACAAAAGCTGATCACATGACCCTAGGACACTGCAACCATCATAAATATAAGTCAGTTGGTGAGAAGCATCTCAATTTTGATCATGTGACCCCAAGGATGCTGCAACAATTGTAAGTGTGAAAAACGGTCATAAGTCAAGTTTTTCAATGCCGTTGTAACTTTGAGTGGTCACTAAACTAACTGCTGTAAGTTGAGGACTACCTGTATCACATTACATTATAATAGGCTAATCAGTAGACTGAACACTGCATGAACACTTGCCAATAATATATTAATATAGCTGGAGGCAGGTTTTGAATCTGAACTTACAAAATATTTGTTGTGCAAGTATTGACATAAAAACCTGGCATCTGGTTCCCTTGATTCTATGATATGTCATTGTTCTGAGTCAAGTAAATGACCCAAGCGACACTGCTTAACATATTATGATTGAGCCGCGGTGGTGCAGTGGTTAGTGTGCAGTACTGCAGGCTGCTTCTCCTGACTGCCAGCTGACTGCAATTTGGCAGTTCGAATCTCGCCAGGCTCAAGGGTGACTCAGCCTTCCATCCTTCTAAGGTGGGTAAAATGAGGACCCAGATTGTTGGAGGCAATATGCTGACTCTGTAAACCGCTTACAGAGGGCTGTAAAGCACTGTAAAGCATTATATAAGTCTAAGTGCTATTGCTTTTCTGTGACAGAGAGCTTCCCCTTTCCTTGGGAATTCCTATAGGGTTTGTGTAGTTCAAGCCTGCTTACGATTGCGTGCTGCTGTTGTCCAGAACATCATTCCATCCCCTACTGTGAAGAGCGTAAGGCCATGTATTCCTCTCTGAATGAATCTGTGCCCGGAGCCATCTAGACGAATGCTTTCCACAGAACCTTTTGCTATAGGAAACAGAGCCGTCAGAAAAGTAATACAATAGGAAAAAGGAATTGCACAAGACATTTGATCAAAATGAAATAGATATGTTGTTATCTCTGGTAATCCTTTACGGACTTTTCTTGAAACAGGGCTGAAATTATGAGATTTTTAATGGATTTGTTTATAGATAAGAGGTGGGATATGGGAAGAAGGCATCATTTGTTGCATTTTAAAAGAAGGGGATAAGTTACTTAAATAGTAAGGAATGTGGGAAGTCATTTTTATATTTGTTTTCTTTACTGCATTTTTATTTTCTATTTCTCTTTTTTTTCCCTCCCTTTCTTTTTAGCACCTATTATTATTCTTTAGGGTTTTTTGCTGTTTGTATTAGTTTTTGTTATTGTAATTATAATTCTTAATAAAATTACTATTAAAAAAGAAGAACATGTACTAGTCTAGGAGTATGACCAGTTTTTTCATATGCTAGGAAAATAAGCTGAACCCAGAGAATTTGATCAACACGTTAGACTCTTACCTTGGTCAGCCCAATAGAGCCAAGTGCCAGCATCCACTATTGTTAAACCAACAGGAACCAGGGATCTCTTCCAGAGTATTCTCCGCCTACTCCCATCCATAGCAGCACATTCTATCGTGGGATCGGGTATGCCATGTTCACCACCTAAATCCACAATGCACATGGATGCAGTTGGGGGGTGCACCACCACAGTGGTTGGGTTGTAAAGACCATCACTAAGTACCACATGCCTATATTTGCCTTCTGATGCTGCCACTTGGACAGATGTATATTTATTGTCAATCCAATAGATGTTGGCACTTAGCCAATCAAGCGCAAGTGATATCACAGTGCCCTCAACTGGCAGAATCTTCTTCAAAGAAGCTCTTCCAGCATCTTTAATAGCCAAGACTTTTATGAAGTCGTCATTTAAGTCTGAGAAGTACAATGCAGCACTGCGTACAGAGTAGTCCACAGTCATCAGGTGAGTTACATTAATCAAGGGGAGAGTGCTGTGCTCAGGAAGAGCCGTCTGCCCAGCTGCAGAACGCAGTTTTTTCAGGTAGACCTAGAGTTCAATATTAGAAACAATATTATTATAATTCCAGTTTACAAGGGGCTGTCTGCATTCAGCAATCTCTTCTAAGACAATTCTATCATAGCAGAAGCCTAGGACTGCTGAAGCCCATACAGATTTTGCTACCTTGTGCGATGCTAAATGAAAATACTATACAACAGCTTCCATTTATCTCTGTAAACCTTGACTACAAGGGGTAATGTATCGCTTTCCAACAGAATTTCAATAAGATGTAAAAAAAAAAGTGGCTAACTTTTGACCGAGTCACTCTTTTTGAGAAAGGTGTGTGTTTGTGTTTGTGTGTGTGTGTGTGTGTGTGTGTGTGTGTATTTGGTTGTTGGTTGTGTTTGTGTGTGTGTGGGTGTGTGCGTGTGTGTGTGTGTGTTTTCAGGAGAGCTCTGTAAAAATTAACATGCAGTCAACAGCATTTACTTGTTACTAAGGAAAATTCAGATGGAAGCCACTTTGCTGTGCCAGCCAGTTAAACAGCTGTAAGAACATTTCATTTGGGCCACTTGGTTTGCAGCTACCTTATTCTCTTTACTATCCAGTTGAAAGCAATACCTGTGTAACATCTGTCTGGCCAACCAGTAACATGAATGCTGACTCCTTTAATGGAATGCAGGTCTTTCCATCACTTGATAGCACAAATTCAAGTGGGCAATGGCAGCTTCCTCTCTTGCTGGGGCTTAAGAGGCACAAGTACGAACATCCAACTTCTACACATGGATTTGGGGCTGGTGGCTGCAGAACTTCGTGCATCACCTGAAAGCCAAATTTCAAGAGTGTGAGAATGTTACACTAGGAGTTTCAGGGCATCTCTATTATGCACTTTGTATGTTCCTCCTCAAAAATTATTAAAGGAACACACACTGTGTATACTATGCATACTATATTCCACTATTTTCATCCATCGTCCACTTGCATCGCATGGCAAAAGTCTGAGAATTTCAAAAAAGCAGTCAATCTACTTTATGACTTTTCTTTCACTTTCACTCTTAGATCTGTCTCCAAATCTATAACTGGAATGTGACTATCTTCTTTCTCATCATTCAATTTTCAGAGCCATATATCATCACAGGAAAAACCATTGATAACAAAGATTTAAAAAAAAAAGGCCAAGCAATGTCATTCAAATATCCTTATTCTTCACGATTTTATATAAGTTTGCCGTAGTCTTTTTTTCCCTACCATCTTTATGAGTCCAAGAAAACAAAACAGTGTATCACCTTCACTTCTTTGCCATCAAGTGTATGATCACTATAAGCACTCTGGTTGACATTACCTTTGTTTTCTTAATGTTCAATATCAATCAACAATTTTTTTTCATTTACCCCCTACGAAGGTAGATTGAGCAAAAGAAATAAACCAGTTCTATTAATAGAGGAGAAATCTCTGAAATAAAAAAGGTTGACTGAAATAACGTAAGATCTATGAAAGGTCCCGTTCATTTTAGAAATACAGGTAGTCCTCATTTTACGACCACAATTGAGTCCAAAATTTCTGTTGCTAAATGAGATATTTGTCAAGTGAATTTTGCCCCATTTTACAATCTTTCTTGCCACAGTTGTTAAGTGAATCACTGTAGTTGTTAAGTTAGTGACACGGTTGTTAAGTGAATCTGGATTTTCCATTGACTTTGATTGTCAGAAGGTTGCAAAAGGTGACCACATGACCCTGGGACACTACAACCGTCATAAGCATGAGTCAGTTGCCAAGTGTCTGAATTTTGATCACATGACTATAGGGATGCTGCAATAATCGTAATTGTGAAAAACCGTCATGAGTCACTTTTTGGTCACTAAATGAACTGTTGTAAGTCGAGGACTACCTGTAAAGGAAGGATCCTGTTTCAAAATGACCAAGATGTATGAAAGATGTGTAGTTTTTGAAAACTGAGAAGATTGTTAATTCAGAGATTTATTTTACCAAGATGATGGCTATGAGAAATAGGAACTTAAAGATGGCCAAGGCCTTAAACCAAAATAATTGCCCTGATAGGAGAATTGTATGAATTTCTTGTGTGACTGGATTATAAGAACATGGTTAGTAAAATTCTGGTAGGTCAATAGATCATAGGAAGATTCTCAACTAAAGAGTATCCTTGATTGTCTAAAGCAGTTTTTTTGCAAACTTGTCAACTTTAAGATATGTGGACTTCAATTCACAGATGCTAGCTGGGGAATTTTGGAAATTGAAGTCCACGCATCTTAAAGTTGCTAACCTTGAAAAACCCTGGTCTGAAGGGTCTTAAAAGGCATAGAGTGAGAACAAACAGCTTAAGGTCTTTGCTAAAGGGCAAAGACATGAAAAGAAAGGAGAATAAATATAACAGCCGATTCAATCCTGTCATTTTACTGTCTTCCTGTATTGCATCTGAGCTTACTTGAACAGCTCCAAGTTCCAAGTGAAAAATGTAGTCTTCGATAAATGGAGTGCAAGTCAAATTGACCTTCCTTACAGATAAATAAATATTTACATGGTCCCGATGAAAGACCTAGTAATATTAATATACCTTGCACTGTTCCTTACTACTACCATATAAAACTTATTTTAATAATCCAAATTGCAAAAATCCCTAAGTTTGGAATTATTGTAATATTTTTAGGGCAACTAGCTTAGCTAAGTCAGGGACTTCTGCTGGAATGAAGGTGGTGTGTAAGGCTTTCTTCTTTAAAGTACAGCTTAGAGTTAGTTTTCTTCTGACTTTCAATAAGAGCAACAAATTAGGGTCTATGACAATTAGCAACGGCCAACTTGCTGCAGCCAACTTGCCATGGGACAATTCGCCAAGGCCAACTCACTGCAGGACAAGAGTTACACTAATATCAAAGAAATGGTGGAATAGAATAATTAAAGAACAGATGCAAAAGGAGGGACAAAATGAAATGTGAATGACAAAATTTAAAATAATTTTTATTTATTTAAAATAATTAAATTGAATTGTTAAATTGTCCTGAGGTGAGTTGTCCCACCCCGAGCGAGTTGACCGTGGTGAGCTGGGCATGGAGAGGTGGCTATGGTGAGGTGGCCGCAGCAAGTTGGCTGTGGTGAGTTGTCCCATTCTGAAGAAATTATGCTATGACCAACAGTAGTTTTTTGTATAGATGCCTTATTCTTGGTCAAAATTCTATTATCAGTTACAATATAATGCAATACAATATCAGTATTGACGCAGCCTTAGTCTGATAAAGTATGGGGCTTGGCTCATACTTTTTGAAGCTCATAGATACGGCTCATACATATTTGAAGATCCAGGCCAAATAAACTTGCCTTAACGTTTATTCATTCCAAGCTAGAGACATCCCCTTGGCAAAGTAAAATAAAAATAGGCACTTGCTCCAGTAATCAACCTTTCCATAATGTGTACTATTTGTGCAATACCTTTAGTCCATATGGTTGTCCATGACTCTTTAGGAGAACTCTTCTATTTTTGGCTGTCCTTTTGTCTATCTTCTGTACTATCCTTGTTTGCATGTCAGACCAATAGATGTAGTCTTCAAAGATACTCACTGAGAAGGGACTATGTATCTCATTCAGCTGAAATATCTGAGAAAAAAATATTGTTGTTAAGAGATGCATCACAGTTCAGGGACTGAGATCTTATTTTCAGACAAACAAAAAGATCTGGAAGTCGGACACATTCCCACATTTATTTCTACAGCTCTGGTGGAATTCTGAAACAACATAGAATGCTACCCAGAGAAGAGCAAGATTATGACATTATCAGAATTGACTCTTTCCTTTAAAATAGGGGTGTCAAACTCAAGGCCCAGGGGCCGGATCTGGCCCATGGGTTACTTAGATCTGGCCCGCAGGGCTGCCCTGGAAACAGTGAAGGACCGGCCCGCGGTGCTTCTGCCAGTGAAAACAGGCTCCCAAGCTCCGGTTTTGGCTGCCACGGCCTCCTGCAACCCTCTGTCAGTGAAAACGGAGCTCCGTTTTCACTGGCAGAGCATTTGGGCCACCACAGGCACCAATAGGAGTGACGTTGAGCTGGCCACGCCCACCCTGGCCTCTCCCACCCCAGCCCCCATCAAATACAACCCTGATGCGGCCCTCAATGAAATCGAGTTTGACACCCCTGCTTTAAAACAAACAACTCAAATAAATTCTTGCCTGCTTCCAGCTTAGTCAAGTTTATGTACAGTAGGCAATACCTTCATATCGCTACCATCCAAAAAGGCTGAGCCAATGGAGTGAAGCTTGTCATCAGACCAGAAAATTCTCCAGCTCAAGAAGTCAATGGCTATGCTTGTGGGCCAACCAATTCCATCATCAATTAGCACTTCTTTATTGCTTCCATCCATCCCTGCTTTCTTGATTTTTGATTCAACGCCTATTTCACACCAGTACATAAATCTAGGAAAGAGAAGATAACATTATATATATATATATATTTAGAATGGAATTCAATTACTATGGCTTACAATGCTTTCTAAAAGGGTTATTGACCACCAAGTTAGATGGCCTTCATTATACATTTTCTTTAGGGTACCAGACAAGGTGTCCCACTGGTAATTCAGATGATTTCAGTCTAGGGGAACATTAGCGTCAGAATTCTTTTGGCTAATGTCTCTTCATTTGAATCCTACATTCTTTGGAATTTGAAGTTAGATCACCACTATCTTTCTATGCAGTCATGCATCAGATCTACAGTTTCAGCACAATTATGGCATCATATACCACCTTAGCTCCCATTAAGCATGGAGCTTGGGGGAGGGTGGACTACTCTGTTAAAGTTTAATACATCTGGGGTCTAAGCCTAACCCTTCAAATGGGCCATTTCATTTGCATTTAAATAGTATTAGAGCCAAACTAAATAAAAAATTATTTATTATTTTGCATCCATATCATTTAAAATTTCTGATAATCTGAGACAAGTTTTCATTTTGAGACTCCATTCCATTCCCAAGCTAAGGGTCATTTCTAACCCATCTGCATAATATACTCCATGTGTTTGTGTGCGCGCACATGTGCATTTCTGCAGCTAAGAGTAAGCGAGGTCACTAACAAAATTAAGGCAAAATTGAAGAGCTTCAAGTGGTGCAACATGGTATTAAAGACTCTAATTTAGTCCTCTCACCAATAAAGGAGAACAGCAAGGAATCATTTAAATAAAAAAAAATGATTCAATAAAAATTCCAAGAAACATATTAGTTTTTAAAATTTAAACTTTAAAACCTGAAACAATACCAGACCAGACTGCAGAGCAGGATGAATACATATTAAACTGGCTTGGAGGTTTAAAAGGCTTACTGCAACCTTTATGTGAAAAAGGGAGGGAATACTGCAGTAGTGGGTTTCAATTACCTTCGCTACCGGTTCGCTATTGGGAGTGCGCGCATGCGCAGAAGCTTCTGCACATGCACAGAGACGTCCGGGCAGGTGGGCGGAGCCTCCCACCGCCGCCGCTACCGGTTTGCCTGATCCGGGTGAACCAGTAGCAACCCACCATTGGAATACTGCAACCTTGTGCTAAAAATACCCTCTTCAGATCTAGCTAATATCCAGCCATTGAACCATCCTAAAAATGCATCTTTTCTAGCTCTTAACTAGATAAACAGGAAGGTATGGGAAAAGGCATTCTATCAGGTGCTCTGACTTAGGCACACAGTGCTTTATATGACAAGTTCCAGGAACTCTGCCTGATAGCAAAGTGGCAGCCAGTGTGTGCCTTCAAAATAGTATGTTATGCTTGCTAATCCTATGTGGCAGCCTCTTCCAGTCTTAATAGCATCTTGCACTCTGGTGAAGCTCAGTTCAGAGTTGCCTTGTATACAGAGCTTCCCAAAAGCCTGTCTTGAGGTTACCAGTGCATGGATCACTGTGGTTAGGTTATCTCTGTCCTGCCATAGCTAGCAAATCAGGTGAAGCTGGAAAAAGGCACTCCTTCATAGTGAAAACTCAAGTCATGCATCTGCTCCTTCAGAAGGCTGCAGCCAGTCCCAGGCAGACAATTCCATCTTGTCCACAAAACTTCAGCTTAGTATTTCTCATCTATCCCATCATATTCAAGCGTGGAGAAGGCCCGCACAGCTTCACTTATTTTATTTATTTATTTATTTATTTTGTTGCATTTTTTATGCCGCCCAACTCCCAAGGGACTCTGGGCGGCTTACAACAGAAATATAAAAACATTAAAACAATATAAATATTAAAAAACAATTTAAAAAGCCATACATACTATTCGTGGCCGGATCTCACAGATTGTAACATTGAGATCAGCGGCCCCAGGCCTGCCGGAAAAGCCAGGTCTTCACAGCTTTCCGGAAGGCCAATAGGGTGGGGATAGTCCGGATCTCAGGAGGTAACTGGTTCCAGAGAGCTGGGGCAACCACAGAGAAGGCCCTCCCCCACGGGCCCGCCAGCCGGCATTTGGCTACAACTGTCCAAAGCTGAAGAAATTCCTGAAGACTTCTGACAGCAAAAAGGAGGCTGGGGGTGACACACACAAGTGCACTTCCAGTTGGCCCGTTGGGCCGTTTTCGCCGTCCCCAGGCTTCAGGAGGCTTTCCTGAAGCCTGGTGAGAGCGAAAACGGCCAAAAAGAAGGCCGAAAATCAGCTGGCCAGTGCGCGCATGCATGCTGGAGCTCACATAGGGCAACGCCTCGCGTGCCCTCAGATATGGCTCCACGTGCCACCTGTGGCACGCGTGCCATAGGTTCGCCATCACGAGTCTAGGAGGACACCCAAATTGCGAACCCGTTCTGAGGGGGACAATTTCTCCCCCCCAAGAACCAAGGATGGACAGTCGACATAGACTTTTGGAGGCAATACCCACAGCCATTCGGTTTTGTCAGGGTTAAGTCTGAGCCTGTTGACTCCCATCCAGACCCTCACCGCCTCCAGGCACCAGCACATCACATCCACTGCCTCGCTGAACTGAACTCACTTGACTCTGATGTCAAGGGAATTTAAGGTGGGCATCATTAGCCTAATGATGAAACTGTTACAGACACCGAATAATCCCAGGAAAAGAATGGAATCTCCTTATTAAATGAACTGCCAGCGTATGCTCATCCAGTGCTTTTATGAGGCGCGGCCTAATGAATAGGCAGTAGAACAACTGTTACAGAGCAGGCCAAAGAAATTTCATGATCAGAATATCAAAAGCTGTGAACAAACTTGCCTTTTGTATCTACTGTGGTTAATATTTGAATATTTATCACTTTTATTGTTAATTGCCCAGAATCGCTTTGTAGAGTGAGATGGGCAGCATATAAATTTAATAAATAATAAATAAATCAAGTAGAATCAATAGAGCTGTACTCCTAGTTTCTTCTCTCTAAAAATATCCATTTGCCTTATTATCAATTATGATTCAATCACATAATTGGACAGACCTGACCACACATCAACATGAGCCCAGACAGTGTTTCCAAGTCACCGCCCTCTGAAATATCTTCTCTAAAAAGACAACATTAGCGACTTAATAATAGTAGATAATTGTGGATGGACTCACCTATCCATCTAGTTTCTGAGATCTATTTCTAATTCTTTTGAAGCATTCCAACAAGCCTAAGCTTTGCACAAGCAAAATATAAAAGGCTTACCCATCCAGTGGGTGGAGAGCTAGTGATCGTGGTTGCTCCAGATCCTCAAGAACCACCGTATAGACAGGATTTCCCTTCCAAGTGCTATTCAACCATGTAGCCAAGATCTGTCCTGAGGTACCGTCAGTCCAGTAAAGATTCCTTCCTAACCAGTCCACTGCTATACTGTCAGATTTGATGCCTGTAAACAGATGTTTGACATGACAGAAATGAACCTACACAAGTTTCCAGCCTATCACAAAAGCTAGGATCTCAATGCCAAAAAAAGAAATATTTTTTAAAAAAATTATGTTGTATTTCAACTTTCAAAATAAGCAAATGTATTTTTGCTTTTATCTGTCAATCTGTGATGATAAACAGTCTATTGCTAAGATTTACAAACGTTTGAACGGGAAATATCAGCCGACATCTCCTATTTAGTAATTACAAAGCAGAATTTTATTACAAATTGTTTTTTAAATACCCATATAAGAGAAAAGACATCCTGTTCAGAGGTTTTCATGCAGAGTACCTCTGGTTTAAGGCTGAACAGTTACGATTCAGCTCCAGGTAGATTGTTCATTGTTAACAGTGCTTGAAATCCATCTTCTTAGGCAATCCTCAAAAATACTCATACTTGACCAATAGTCATAAAAGGATGCTTTTTTAGGGGCCAGCTCTACTGTTACTGTCCCTCTATATTAGTGTACACTGGAGGAGGCTTCACAATTAAACACTAGAAGCTGCAGATTTCAACCATCATCAACTCTACAGCAAGGGATTCTTGGCCTTCTGAGCAATTGTCCCAGGTGACACATAATCTTCCTTTGCCATTCATGAGGGAATTTATTAGGATAACCTCATCTGTGATATGAGACTTTGTCAACTTGTATGTTTTCTTCCCGGAGGAACTTGATGAAATCTTTCCTTCAGTCTGTCAGCTAAAACTTGCAGGCAGGATTAGGTCTGTGAACCCACCTGGTATTGCTGTTTCTCAAAGTTATTTTGTTAGAGTGTTAAAAGTATCAATTTAGAAATACGAGCACTCAATTTTTCCTTAGCTTTCCTTTTAAATATAAATGGATTTGAATTACCTTGTCTCAGGTGAACCTGTGAAGCTTCCTAAGCATATGAGAGTGTGAGTCAGCTTCAACAGTCAAATATGAGTTCTACCAATAGTTTAACTTGCCAAAGTTACAATTAAAATTAGTTTTGTCCTAAGCCACTAATTTTTTAAAAACTGTCCAAACATCTGAAAATATATTAAGACCCACCTTTTATTAGAGTTCCCTTTTCCTTGGTTTTCATATCAATCCACTTAATACTTTCTGCATTGAGATTCATCCAAAAGACAGTCTGTGATACAAAATCGTAGTCAATGGAAAAGATAATGACGTCATGATCAACTCTCAAGATAACATCCTCTTTCATGGTCCTTAATCCGAATACGAGTAAGTCAAACTGAACTGCAACTAGCAGTGATGGCTCGGAACCTATGGCAAAGACAAAACTAGTTACTTTCCATGCAAAATATGTATAAATTGCAATCATCCAACTATGTAAATTAAGGGAGAAGAGGTAGGAAATGCTTTAACAAGTCACTTTTTTATGATTGATGATGTTCATTCTTCCACTCTATTCTTTGTTTTCTATTATTTAGCACTGCACTCAAATTTCGACACAACAAATATACACACAAAACAGAGAGAGATTCCAAAACCATTTGAGACAAACTCCCAAAATATTTCACTACAGGCCAGATGGTGGGTTGCCTTGTTTTTGCTGATAAGAACAGAGGCTATTAACCAAATAATGATCTGGAAGACCTCCAACATCATTCTTGAAAAATGGTGGATGCCTTTGAAGATTAGCCTGAAATTGCAATCCTAAAATAAAAACATGGGAAAACTGGGCAACTCCCATGATTTTTGTTTGTTTTCGGTCGACTTTTTATTTTATGGAAAACTTCTCTTAAATTCAGGCTTGTCTTCTGTTTAAGATACTATTTTGCTCTAGGGAACTATTCAAACTTAATTATTTGCCTCTCAGGTTTTCTCCATAGGGCCACCAAAGTCATTTCATGCTGAATGCTATTTGCCACTCAGCCCTATCAAGAAATTGCTAAAGGTGCAGGGAAGCGGCATTGTTCCTATAGTGCCAACAGGCTACTGGCTGCAGATTGGCTGCTAATTCCCATTGCTAAAATATTATATTTAAATATTTAGTTATAAAATATAACTAAAATATTCTTTAGACTTCGACTGAATTTGGTTCCTTCCCAAGGAAAGGAACTCTCAGAGTTTGGGAAACCCTGATCTAGGAAGTTAGAAGTCTTTGCCCACCCAAAGGTAAAGGTTCCCCCTGTCCAGTTGTGTCCAAGATTCTAGGGGGTGGTGATCATCTCCATTTTTTATCCAAGGGAGTCAGTGTCGTCTGAAGACATTTCCATGGTCACGTGGCCAGAATGACTATATGCTGAGGTGCACAGAATGTTGTTACCTTTCCACCAAAGTTGTACCTATTTATCTATTTGCATTGGCATGTTCTCAAACTGCTAGATGGGCAGGAACTGGGGCAAGAAACAGGAGCTCACCCCATTGCGCAGTGCTTGGGTCTCAAACTCAGGCTCCAGCTAAGCTTTCACACACCCCTTCTTTATCCACCTAACAGCTTTCATACCTCTCAATACATCCCTCCAGCTTAACAGTACGAAGCCAAAGGGACTTATTTCAAGGCTTCTTACCCAGAAGGCAAAGCTTTCTATGTTACATTTGACTTCAAAAAAAGTTTATGCGTTCACTAAATTTGAATCATATAAATTCAATCAGTGGAAAGCCAATCAGCAGACGGGAAGAATCTTACCAACTACTTTACATGTGTGGTCATCAGGCTCCAGTAAATATCCAGGGTGGCATGTGCAGTAGTAACTGCCTTCTGTATTGACACAGGTCTGGCTACATTTATCAACTGCCAACTCTTTGCATTCATTGATGTCTTTGCAAGAGCGCCCATCACTTCTTAGCTTGAACCCCTCATTGCAAGCACATTGCTGAAAATTAGAAAACAGGCATTATCATCTATGTAAATTTTCACAACTTCTCTTTCTCCTCACTCTGCCCTCCAAGGGTTGCTGCTGGAAACACAGAGTCCAAATACAAATTGAGATTTAATTTGCAAGTATGCGCTTAAGTAATACATTTTAAGGCTTTGGGTTTGTTGTTCTTTCAAATTATTTTTTACTAAAGAATTTTTTTAGAAAGAAAAACAATTCAAGTTTAAAGAAAAAGAAAAGGGGAAAGTGATAATAGAAATGAAAGAAAAATCAAGGAAGGAAAGAAAAAGAACAAAAGATATAAAGAGGTGGCTTCCAGTTTTCTTTTAAAAAGTTAAAAATGCATTTATACTTATTCTCTTGCTCTAAGGAAGGGGGTGTCCAACCTTGGCAACGTTAAGAGCTATTGGCTGGGGGAATTCTGGGACTTGAAGTCCACAAGTCTTAAAGCTGCCAAGGTTGGACACCCCTGCTGTAAGATTACGTAGTGGCTCTCCTTTCCACACTTTCAATCTGCTTGCATTGCTTGATGCTGTTTTTATGACTTAATAGTAATCATCTCACCAGGATTATCTATCAGTAACTGCTTTGAGTTCTTGTAAAATTATGTTTAGGTCATCAACAAGATAATTTAACTCCTGAAGCTTTTCAGGTCTCTTTTTCTATTGCGTCACATTTTTCCAAATATCAGGGACTTCAACAACTCTTGCCTTTGTACTGCTTGTTCAAAATATGTTATAGTTGTAGTTTAGTTACCAACACTTTCAATGAACAGTCTTATTTTCTTTTACCTAGTTTTATATTATTGGTTCTCACAATCCAGGTTATTCTCAGACATGGCCTCCAGAACCAGAGTTTGAAAGTATTACTTCTTTATTCAGCCAATCAAACTATAATGCAACTTTTACATTACAACTGGGAAAACTATTGCCTTGATCATCATATATACCTTTGTTGCCAGCAAGATGCCTCTGCATTTTAATACTTTGTCCAAATCATTGTCATAATCTTCTCCCAAGTATTTCTCATTTTCTCATGGCTACAATCACTATCTTTGTAAAAAAAATTTAGCTTAAGATGACAAAGCCTGTTGCTATAATAGTACCATAGCAATGAGTCCATATTGTATTATTATTTGAGAATGGCCATCTATTTTTCCTATTTTGAAAGAATTTTAGAATAGAGCCTAGGAGGAAAGAAATCTCCTTAACCCATTTTTTTGCTTTTACAATACATTCAGTTAAAAAATGTACATGTTGTCCTTTTTAAACAGTTGTCCATATTGTACATGTCCATTTTTAAACAGTAACATCATCAACATTCTAATGCTGGTCTTTACTTACAGGCCCACTAGGAGACCTGTAACAAATGTGAGCACATGATTTTTGGCATGGCACGGCACAATAGCTGGCTTCATCCATTCCATCTTGGCAGTCAGATTTCCCATTGCAGACCAAAGTGTAATTGATACAGGTATCACCACACTGAAATTCATAGCTATGGCATTTCCTGGGCTTACCTGGAAAAGCAAAGAGAACTTCAAGATTCTAGTTTTAGTGCAATTATAAACAAAATAACCATTGAAATCTAATGAAGCATAAGCCAAATTCAATACGTCTTTTCCTTTGATTGATTTGGAATGGGGTAGGTACAGTAAGAAGAACATAAGTCAACAAAGAACTTGAAGAAAAATCTGGAACTTGGTTGTTATAGACGTTGACAGAAGCAAGAATGCTCTATGCATAAAAATAGAAAGATATCCTAACTCCCACAATGGAAGAAGAATGGCTGGAAACATGGAATTAGCAGAGATGGCCAAATTAACTGCTTTAATCAAAGAAAAGGATACATCCAATGTTGCTTCTACTTGGAAACCGCATCTAGATTTTGTGCTTGAGATAGAAAAAAAATGAAACTTTGACTTTGGGATTTGCTGATTAGACAACTTTGCTATAGAAATGGCTAGTACATATTAAGTATGCAAAAGTAAAAAGTTGAGGCTGCAATGTTATTTTTATTCTACTATGCAGAAGAGAGTCAGAAGTTAATGCTGTTCCCTTTCCCCTTTAACCTACACTTCTCTCTCTTTTCCCCTTCCCTCTTTGCCCACTATTTTCATTTTCATTTGTATTTTATACTTTGATAAGTTTAATAGTTATATTTAAAAAGGAGAACATGAGCTCAACAATCTGGCAAGCACAAATGGAAATAAATGGCAGTGGCAGAAGGATAGTGAGAATGAAGTGCCCTACCATATCCTTAAATTTCAACTACACAGGACATTAAACCAAACATTTAAAACTAGCTGTCATGTCCCCATCAGAGTCTGACTCTGTGGAGGAAGATGAGCTAGAACAAGAACTGACAGCGAGTGAGAGGGCAGCACCGTTGGCCTTGGAGGAAACTGGGGAAGGGCAGAGTCAGTGCAGGCAAGGCTGTTTGGAATTAGCAAGGCCTGCGGACAGGGAGGAACAGAGCTCAGCCGAGGAGCATGAACCACCCCCTTCTGATGCAAGGGCTTGGAGAGTGCAGAGGAGGCGGGATCAGCTCAGACGGAGGCGGCCACTCACAAGGAGAGTGCCCCGCCCAGCTTCACCAGGCACACCTGGGGAATGAGACTTAAGGAGACGCTGTGGGGAGGGGCATTTGTTGGGAACAAACACTGAGTTCCTGGAGTGTTGTGTGCCAACGTTTGAACTTGCCAAGAATCCTTGCATTTCTGTGTGGCATTCTGGACTGATTATCTGAATCTTTTGCCCCCTTGCTTTGTTCTTGTTTTGCTAGATAAATTTGGGATTTATTGCCATGCAGCCTTGGTGCAGACAGCGCTGGGCTGGACTAATTGCGACCAGAGGCTGTTTGAGGTTTGTTTGGGGGAGATTTGGAGCACTAAAAGGGCCGGTTTGAACTGCCAGCTGTTTGTGTTATCTCTGTGCCGTGCCCTGGGTCATCACACTAACATAAGACTGCTACCATTGTAACTTGGCTCTTGTTTTGCAGAACTTCTCTCTGTTAAGCTAATGCCTCATAAGAAAGACAGATCCCTCCCACCATTTCAAAAAACAAGTCTATTGCACCAGCTGCCAGGATGAAGAAAGTTTACATACATCCAATCTCATCAGTCCGGTCTCTGCAGTCATGTTCCCTATCACAAGTCCATTGATTTGGGATGCATTCTAATGAGTTGTGACATTGCCACTGATGGGCACCACATTGTTTCCTTGGAAATCCACAGTCCTGTAAAAACCAATCCATCAATCCATGAAGAACTGCTGCTGTACAACAATGAAACATTTGAAATACTTGGAGACTTGAGATGGTATAGGTTCTTCTGCTTGAGCAGGGGGCTGGACTAGAAGACCTCCAAGGTCCCTTCCAGCTCTATTCTATTCTTTTTGCCTGCTGGCAAGGTCAGACTGACTTGGCTTGGAGATGCTATATTGCTGTAGAAAAAATGCTATCTGAGCCGTGATACTTTACAGCAACACAGAGGACTAGGGGGAAATGAAAGTAGGCACTATTGAGAAGAAACCTGAAAAATGGTTTCGGGGGGGGGGGGCAGGCAGCTACTTGCTCCTGCCTTCTGATTTGCTGAGAAGTCTGCCTATACATACTGCATATCTTTAGAAAGAAGTATCTTAACATCTCTGTAGCAGTTCAGAGACATTTGGTGACCATGAATGGGAATATGCCGAGTACTAGCAGTGACTGAAACTTTCAGTCTTGACAAGAACTATACATCTTGAAAAGTATTCAGAAATAAGCATCACACTTTTTTTTTCTTTTTATGATCCTGTAATCCCTTGTATTGGGATGGAGCCGGGGCGACTGGATGGAGCTGAGCATTTACTGGCCAGATGCCCTTCCTGATGCCACATGGAGTTCACAGCAGATATTTTTTCTTTGTGCCCTGATAAACATCTGCCGCTGCCTATGACTGAACTCTCAGCCTCCTCAGGGTGACGCAATCGTCTTAATCTCTAGGTCACCACGCTGCTCAAGCATCACACAACTAAGGTTACTTAATTCTTAATTAAGGCAAGGACCGTAATGGAGTACCCCAGTAGCTTATTCCAGCTGCTGAGTGGTTGAGACGGCACCATATTGTCCTGTTTACCCCAAAGGGACAGCTAGCTTACTTTAGGGTTTTCACCATTTGTACCTGCTCATCTGACCCATCTTTGCAATCCAGATCCCCATCACAGAGCCATTGCTTTAGGATGCATTCTCCACTTTCATGGCATTTGACTTCATCATTGTAGCAGTGCACTTCTTTGGGGACTGGGCAATCTTCTTCGTCGGAATGGTCCTTGCAGTTGTAATTTCCATCACAGTGCAGGAAATAAGAAATACACTGCCCGCTTTTACACTGGAAGTGCAGGTCATCGCATTTGATCTGAGCTGCAAGCAGATAATAATGTTATAAAACCTTCCCTTGTTTCATGCCCTCCCCAAAAACTTACCCAGACAGCACAAATCAATTAGTAAGTAATGATAGCTTTAAAACCTTTCAAGAGCTTATAAAAGGAATGCTATTTATCTTATATGGTAGAAAAGTAATATGTGCAGCAAAAAATTTATGTTCCCTGTTTGGCCATGACATTGTAATACCGTGTTTCCCCGAAAACAAGACCCTGTCTTATTTATTTATTTTTTTGCCACCAAAAAAGGCACCAGGTCTTATTTTGGGGGGATGTCGTTCACTGACTCACCTCACTTGCGCGCGTCGCCCCCTGCCTCCTTTTTGCTGTCAGAGGCCTGCTCTAAGATCACAGACTGCCTTGCGGAAACCACATTTTCCTAGTTATATGAGTGCAGAACAAGAGTTAGGAAGCCACTTGTTAGATAGTGGGTAGAGATGACAGGAGACAGACTTCCAAAGCAGCTCTTCATTTCAGCTCTTGTATCAGCAACCAGCCAATAGCGTTTGAGCTTTTTCCCGCTCAAACGCTGGACCTGGTTGGAACCATGTAACACAGTTTAAACAGTTAGAACATAACACCCCTCCCCTCCTGGATGGAGCTGTCCAGCATACGTAATCACGCAGGTAGGCGGGGCGTTTTGGAGCCCTACTAGACCTGCGCAATTCAGTTGGTGGTGAGGCAGCGGCCTGTGCGGACAGGTCTGCTGCCGCTCCGGGGCTCGAGCATGGAAGCTCCTGGAAGGTACTGGGTGTGGCCTCTACGGCCGACGGGACCGGTTCGAAGGGAGGACATCGCTGGCTCTCGGCTTCCACAGCTAGGCCTTCCGAGACACACG
>QLTV01002279.1:3141785-3163580 GCA_003457575.1 Thermophis baileyi
CAAAAAAAAAAAAAAAAGTTAACATGAGACAGGAAAGGCTGTCTTCACTGCGTATAACTAAGAACCTGATATGGGAAAAGGGCTTCCTCCAGAAATCTGAGTCCTGAGAAATTGATGTAAGTCAATGTCGCCACTTTAAACTTGGCTCAGAAAAACATATACTGTACAACCAACATAACTCTTTGAACCTTCGGACTAACTGTAGCTTCCTGTTGATTTCTTTTTTCCAAAGCATCCCAAATAGAGACCATTACCATAATCTAGTGAAGAGGTTATTAGGTAGAGTTGCTCACCTTGTTGGGACTCTATTTATGTTTAATAGCCTACCTCAAAGCTTGACTGCCTCCAGCCACTGACCAGCCCCCACAAGTTTTCATCTGATTCAGTGACAAGGAGAAATAGAAATGGATATTGCTAGCATTTATTTTGCGTTTGCCCCAACCCCCTAATCATTTAGCCAAGTAGCTTCAAATGTATTTCAAAGAATTTCCTGTTTATTCCAGCTACAACCTGCCTAGAAAACCAATAACCTAAAAACTGGTTGTTCCTTCTTAGATATCTGTCTTTCCTGCCCTGGCTTACCACAGTTTGTTTCATCTGCCTCATCAATGCAGTCTGGGTTCCCATCGCATAACCAACTCTCCGGCATACAGTGAGTGTTGTCATCACAACGTAAAGCACAGACGGGTGTTGGCATCCAGCAGTTATATTCATCAGAGCCATCAGGGCAATGTTGTATCCCATCACACTGGTACTTCTCATTTATACATCTGTGGCCACTCTTGCACTGGAAGATTCCTTTAAGAGAGACACATTACAATAAGCCCTATAGTCAGGCACTTAGTTACATATTTGCAGGTTCCTTTTTTCCCCTATTAAGCTGATCTCAGCATAGACTATTTACAATGCCAGTTGCCATGTTCAGTAAGAGCAGATTTTAATCTTCTACATACCGGTAAGTAAGTCTGGCCTTGATGCAGACTTAACCACATTTATCAAGATTGTCTATTTCATCAGGTTAAGAGTTGCTCTGTCTGCTCTTATATAGTGCATGAGATGCTGTATTTGTTTTATTTAATTACTACTTGACTTAGGTCATTCCCCATTCAATAGACTTCTGGCAGTCCACATGTAAATTCCCAAATAACAACAACCACAATTAAAAAGTTAAAATTAACAATAACATTAACACCAAGTAACTCCCAAATATGTGGTGAGAGAGGACAATTCTCATCACCTTCCTACAAGCCAAAAGAGTGGGAACCATCCAAAGGGGACAACTATTCCCAAGAGCTGGATAACTACAGACAAAGACCTCACTAATGCCTTGCCAAGAGGGAATCCAAAACATCCTTTTGCAGGTTAATTGCACAAGACGGACGGATTCTACCCAGAAAAAATGGTCCCAAAATACCGTGGATCCAGGTCAAAATGTTGAATTGCATTTGGAACACACAGGCAGCCAATGCAGTGCCTATTTTTTATGCTCCAAGCCACCAGCTGCAGGTTAAAATGCCTCAGAACAAAACTGATAAAAACAACAGAAGCCCACTTTGCTCAAATGTTTGGTGTCCAAACTGTGATAACTTAGTACCTGGGTTATTACAGAACAGGGAACAGTCCTCTTCATCAGATCCATCCGAACAATCTTTGTCCCCATCACAAATGTATTCGTGGGGGACACACGCTTTTCCATTCTTGCAAAGCAGTTCTGCCCATCCACAGACCAGAGGTGTCACGACTTTGGCCTTTGTAGTAAATGTAGTATGTAGAACAATAGGTGCCATTGCTGAGGTGGTAGATGTAGTCCTGGGCATGACTGTCATCAATTTTGTCTGTGGAACTGCTCTGGTCGTAGTATGAGGCAATCTAACAGTTGGATTTGAGACAGGAACCACTTGCGTTACAGCTAAAAAAAGTTGAATTGCAGATAAAAAGGTTAATGTGTTCATGTAGTTATACAGCACTATAGTTCTTGCATTTGATAACAAATTTTCTTCTTTTCTATGGAAAAATGGACTAGTTGCCTAAAAACCCAGGAAAGCTCAACCAATATGGGGTCATATCATCCCTTGAGTATTTCAATCCCCCTCAAAAGATTGAAAGGTGTTACCAGCCTTCACATTAGAATGAAAATGTTTTACCTATGTTTTTAAGGATCAGTCATTTACAAGAAAAAGAACCTACTTTGCTTTCTCTTATTTAAAATGTGCTGTAAAACTATAACATTACATCACTGTAAAGTAGATTACATAAAGACACTGCATATCAAATAAATTAAGCAAAATCAAAACATTTTACACACTAAGTGAAGACCGTCCTTGGATTTAGGATTGTGAACCAATTATCCAATCTACTTTTATAGTAGAGTTCCGCAGCACAGTAATAAGAGTTTTTAGCTATCAATGTACACAATTCTAATTATTACTAAATTATTATTCCTAAAAAGTTACTAGTAAAAGTTAAAAGATTATTCATATGAGGTAACAGCAGAAATATTAGCAAAAAAACCATTATGGACCCATTTTCCATTCCTGCTTATATACTGAGGGCTATTTTGGTATGATGGTTAAAAATACCAGGAAAGAAACTAAGAGACCATGAGTTCTAGCTCTGTCTTAGGTACAGAAGCTGGCTGGGTGATTTTGAACCTTAGCAATGACAAACCACTTATGAAAATCTTGCCCAAAATCCTGCAGACTTGTCTGGTCAGTTTCAGGTCTGACTTGAAAGCACTAACAACCAAACAAAGCAGCAAATAACTAGTCTTTAAAGATAGCCAAATAGATAAAAGGTATATTAACTTTTTGAACTTTATAACCAAAATAGTCCTCTGTTAGAAAGAGGCAAATCACCAATACAAAGAATCTGGTGACCACCAGAGTCTTAAAACTTTGCCCCCCCCCCCCCCCCCCCCCCCTTTTTCCCCCGACCTTCACCAAAAAAAAAACAAACAGAAAAAGGAGACNGTCTTTAAAGATAGCCAAATAGATAAAAGGTATATTAACTTTTTGAACTTTATAACCAAAATAGTCCTCTGTTAGAAAGAGGCAAATCACCAATACAAAGAATCTGGTGACCACCAGAGTCTTAAAACTTTGCCCTCCCACCCCCCCACCCATTTTTTGTCTAACCACAAACTTAGGTCTTCTGAGGGCAGAATGCATGGAGCACTCCTTCCTGTAGCCTTTTGCCTCTGGTTCCCAAGTTGCAACTTACCGTGTTAGGGTGCCGCCACCACCATTAGGTGTACTGCTAGAACACTTATAAAGCATTATTAGCACTGGGCAGCTATTTTACAATACCTTTAATCTGCTGACCACTTTCTATCTAATTTGAGGCAAGCAGCAACAAATCCCGTTTTCAGTTCATGCATGATTGCCAGCACTTGGATCTTGGCTCAAACTTCATGACTATAATTTTTAATTGAGACCCAGAAGAACTGAGACCACAACCAAAGTGGTAGGTTGCCTTATAATCTGAGTCTACTTTTTTTTTTTAAATCTTCTCACAGTTCTATAAAGATGCTATTCTCTTCCAGGAGCTACAAAGGGCACAAACCCCAGGAATCTGGCAAACCAAAGCAAAGGTCAATTCTAAGTATCTGCCAGTCTTCCTTGAGACATTTGGGTATGGGTTGATCCTGCAGAAATTGCTTTAGCATATAGAAAGCTACCAATTCAATCTGCCACCAATACAATCCGTCTACTGTCAAACTAGAAGTCACTCTCCAAGTAAAGATTTTTGCCTGGCCATCACTTACTATTCACTGGCAAGGCAAGGGCTTCCCTGGAACTTGCTTACCACTTTTCAAATCTGTGTCGAAGACGAACAGTGCCTTTTTTACTTTAGCTACTTGCACAGTGGAGGCCTTCACTGACTTCATGTTCCAGATCGTAAGGGATGTGTCATTGAATGTGACCAGGTAAGGCCTATAAGCAGCTGCCACTCCATGGGTCCAGCCCTGCTTCAGATTATATTTCTGGTGGGTGATGACATTCAGTACATTAAGCACTGTGATAACAGAAAGAGTACAGATGTTAGAATCCCTTTGTGACAGGTAGAAGCAAATACTCTAGATGTATATCTTCTTTCAAGAAGCAATGAATTGAGTAGTCTAACTTTAAAGCCCAAACCAGTTGCCAGATCTAACATTTTCATATGAACACTGCAATAAAGTGACTTAGATGTATCTAGAGCAGTGTTTCTCAACTCTGGCGACTTTAAGACTTAAGAATTCCCCAACCAGCATGCTGGGATGTGATGGGCTAAACCGCTTATTCTAACTCTTACCACAAACATAACTTGCTCTATAGCTAGTCAAATGTAAATACATGCTACTAGGAGCAAATCAAATTGAAATGAGATAAATTGTAGGCTTGTACTGCATTTCCACAGTGTTTCATATTTTAGCCAAATCTCCATAAATAATAATTCTGTTACCCATGTCTTTTGAAGTCCAGAAAAAATGGCATGAACTTATATCCAGAACTAATGGAGTATCTTCTGTCCAGGTATTATTCCACACTTCCTTGATTAGCCCACTTCTCAGAGGGTGGAACTGGATGCGTTTGCCACTTTCAAGCCAGAGGAGAGATGCCCTCTGCCAGTCTAGGTACAGCTGCCATATAATATTCTTGAGGGCTGCATGATAGAGGATTTTTGTCACCAAGCCAACAAATGTGGTGGTCTTAATTTTAGTTCTGTCGCAAGTTAACCAATAAAGATCTCCCGTTGGTATATCAACAGTTGCTGCACAGACTACAAAAAAGAAAAGGGAAATTAGTTTTCTTCCTCCATAATCCTTAACTAATTTGCTGGATAGAAAATGGCCATTTGCTCTTTCTGTGCAGAAAACTAAACCTTAAAAATAGAAGACACCCCTAGTAGAAAGAAGCAGAAACTATTCAGATCCAAGATTCTTCAACAGGCACAGACATAGAGCTCTAGAATCTGTGGGAACTAGTCTTCTTTCACAAGTTAATATTCTCCTTCTTGCCAGGTGTTTCTCCTAGCTCGTTATTGACTAAGAAAACATTTTTGCAATTCCACCGCTATCTCCCAAGCCACATTGCCACCACCATCTACTTCTTCTTACGTTGCCATCATTCTGGAATTGAGGTGATGAATGCTCTGAATGTGCCTTGGCTAATAAAACAGCTTTATGCCTTCCTTCTGTAATATGGATTCCTTGATTAGAGAGGTCAAACTGTTGTACCAGCTTTTAACTGACATTTGGTTAACTCAGGAAGCTAAGCAAGGTGAGAGAGAGAATGTTTGGTGTAGCTGTTTTAAGGCATCATGATAGAAACTGGGAAACTGTAAATTCTAGTCCTACCTTAGGGACAAAGCCAGCTGGGTTTGGTTGGAAGTTGGGGGTTCAACATAACAAGCATTCAGAATTATTTTAATTTAGTTTATCTAAGGACAGAATGAATAGATTAAAACCAAACGTACTATGCATATTAACTGCTGCCCTCTCCTTTGTTTCATCTAAAACAGGAATAGGTCTTGACATCCTCACCTCCAAAGCATTTTAGAGTCTAAGAGTTATTTGTAGATACCTTAAACAGAACCTTTGTGTAATTCTCAAGTCTTTGACCCAATGATAAGGACTGTGGTGCTTGGGATCAATATGGCCTCAGATTTCTCTCTACAATTACTATTCTACAATGTAATAATTCCTAATCCAATCACATTCCAATCTTGCCAGTGGGAGATAATGTCTGTGTGTTTAGTTCAAAGTTTCTATGCCTATTTTGATTTTTTTTTAATTCCTCAATTAAATTCCTAATAAAGGGGCTATATTTCCTTCTTTGTCCTAAAAATGTTTTATTCATGGGAAAGATGAAAACAAACAGTATAGATATGGTGATTAAAACATAGAGTCAGCATGCTCAAGATTCAACATCTGTTTTTCAGGTTACAAGTCTCCAGTTCTATCTTATTAGCCTTCTCTGCCAATATTCCACATTCAGAAATTGGTATTGAGTGATCTGTTTCTTTTCTTCCAAAAGAATCCAACAGATTTTAAAACTTTAAGTTTTAACCAAGTTTGGATTTTTTTAAAGTAATTTCATCCTTAGCAGTGGTACAATCAGTCATGTGCATAACCTCTTCAAATCAAAGGAAAATTAAATATGAAAGTAACTTCCTGTTGTTATATAGGCATCTACCTCGATTTCACCTTCCTGCATACACAACAAGATGCCAAAGTCAAACCTTCCTGTGGAGGAATGAGTCCTTAAGTGGTTATATACTTCAGGGTCAAACCAGGGGTGGTGTTCACTTACCTTCCCTACCGGTTTGCAAATGTGAGCGCACGTGTCTCCTCCGCACATGCACAAAGCCTTCTGCGCATGCGCACAGCCTCAAAAATGCGACGTGTTTAAGTCCGGGTGGGTGGGCGGGGCCACTCACAGTCAGTGCTACCGGTTCGCCCGATCCGGATAGAACTGGCTGAATACCACCACTGGGTCAAACTCTTCTACATAATTCTACAGCAGAGTTTCTCAAGTTCACCAGCTTTAAGAGGTATGGACTTCAACTCCCAGAATTCCCCATGCTGGTTGAGGAATTCTGGGAGTTGAAATCCCCACCTCATAAAGGTTGCTGAGCTTGAGAAACTCTGTTCTACAGTCTTTTGCTCTCTGTTCTTGGATGTTCTTATACACAGAATAAAAAATATTCCTAGTCAGTCGTGCAACTGGAAAATCTAAAAAAAATGTTGGCATTAGTAAAAAATTGAGGTCTTTATGGCATTATACCAGAAAATCTATAATACCCGAGAGAGTAAACTACTGAGAAATCTAGTTATGAATATGTATTCTAGCTGCCAGAAACATCAATTTCTTTATTTTGTGTGGTTTTAACGCTGATTGGAGGAAGTTCTTTTAGACAGCTGCTAATAACCTGTAGGTTATTATCAAGGCTTGGAGTAATTTTAACACTAAGAGCTGTATTATATTTCACTTATACCAATGGATAGTGCTTCACCTGGTGAGTTTGTAGGAATTATTAATTTTGTCTTTGTTGCTATATTGTAGCGCATCAGTTCTCCTTTATCATCAATCCAGTAGAGGAATCCTCTTTTCCAATCCATGTCCTGAAAATAGATTATTTCTGGCCATTCAGGTATCAGGGGTTGATGCTGCTGAACTATGCCTTCTGGTCCAATATGCACTTGGAAAATTTCATGGTCAGTAGAATACACAACTTTCAACTCTGTCAAAGTACACATATGAAGAATATCACTTTGGATACTAACTTCACCAGTCATTCAAGCACCAAGAACATTCACTTAACATTGCACCTAAGAATCGCAGGAGCTTTTGGCTTCCTATATGAACAGCTGACATTAGTGCTTCCTTGAATGGAGAAAATACACATAATGGTCTGGTTTCTAGTTATAAGCCATTCTTCAGAGGACTTGAAAATTGTTTTGTCAAAAGAAATTAAGACATGGATAAACCCATGCTAGCTGTTTATTTGCATTTATCTAAAGGTCTGCTTTAAGTCTTATAACAGCTGGCAAGGACTAGCTACTAACCTTATTGCCATTGGCTTTTGATATGTTAAGATAATGGATGACAAAGCAGGCTCAGGGGATCAAAACTACAATTGGATATGATAGGTGGCTACCCAAACCATCATTAACCTCTCTCTTCTCTGTCAACAGCTAAAGCATATTTAGTATCTGCATCACATCACAACAGCTGACATCTAAAATATGATGCTTCTACAAATCTCAAAACTAGTATTTAAAAGGTCAAGAGAGAGTTTCCACCAATCTTCCAGGGACTTATGGTCTTCCAGTTGCAGAATTATAGACCTACCTCCACATTCAGCAGAAGCTAGGAGAAAAGTACCCTTTGGACAGGCGCATTTGTAGCCTTTGGAATGAACTGGTGACAAAAGACAAATGTGGCTGCACACTCCAGGTAAACATGCATTTGTTTTATCTAGAAATCAAGGGAATATGTTAGTATTCAAGACTAATTAACCTCTTCTCCAAACTATGTAATTATTCAGCATGGCATGTGAATTAGGACTGTACAATGCGTTGGATTCGAAGGAAAAGATTCTCTAGAGCAGGGCTGTCAAACTCACGGCCCACGGGCCAGATGCGTCAGGCGCTGGCCACGCCCACACCCAGTTTAGCGAAGGGGAAAAAGTCCCAATACATCATGTGACGCCGCCGTGACGACGTGAGTTTGACACGTCTAGAGCATATGTGCAACACTTGGCTACAATGTCTTAAACCAAATCTTTTTTTCCCCAGGATCAACCTACAGCTACTGAAGGCAGCAATTTTAGGAAAATGTGCTGTTTTTTTTAAAAAATTGCCGACATATGGTATGCAATCAACTCACGTGCTCTGAAGCAAATTTTGCCTTCAAACCTAAGTGCTCCACAATTCTAGCATGAACCCAATAAAGACCTTTCAACCTTTGGCTCAAATGAAGTTGCTTTAGATATATCTCCTGGTTGCCTCTTTGACCTCCCCACATGTTCCTGATTATCTTTTAATCCAATCACCACTATACACCGTAATTCTCCCCAAGCAAGTTTATTACAATTGCTTATGAATTCCTACAGTGTATCCCAGAAACACCCATGGGAGAGAGAATGTAAATTATTTTTCTTACTAGCTCAGCCCTGCTTATGGCTTGCCAAAGAGATCAACTTACTTAGTGACTGCTGTAGCTCATGCAATACTGTGAATGAAGAGATCGAGGCGTTCAGCAGTATACCAACACCGGGTGAGGTGCGAGATGCATAAAACAAGTGTGTTGCAGTGCTCCAGAAGAACAGATTTTCAAATACAGCAAGTCCTAGGGGATCCTGATTTTTCAGCATTGTATCAGGGAAAGTATATCTTCCAGAACCATCTACTTTTACTGTTTCAATGGACTAAAAAAAAAAGCAATTTGAAAACAGCATTCAGACTTACAGAACTATCACTAATTGTTTTAATTAACTAGACATGTTTTCTGATAACCAAAGCAATTCTGTATGGCAGTTTTTGCTCAAATTCTTCAGATCATATGGTTTATACATTGTGGCCCTCTATATGGATTAATGCTAGCAATTCAACCCTAACCCAAACTCTTTCATATCCTCATTTGAGGACAATTCTGCAGAGGATTAGATCAATTCAGTAAAATATTTTTGCTTTTGAACAGACATTTAAAAGAATTGTTCGGCCAGATTGGTTAGCCTTATGCAGCAGGGATTTTGTTTTTAAATTCCCTGAGCATTTTCCAAAGTAATCTAAACAGCCAAATAAAAATACTTTTAAGGTTTTCACAAAGTTTAGTATCAGTGGGAATATAGCACAAATAATAAGGATCATTTCAAATCTATAGCCCTCTGAACCCTTAGTATAAGGTCGTATATAAAACTCTCTGTACAGATTGTCATTCTATGGCCCCTTTGCTTGGCTCCCTAATGAAATAGATGGACTACAACAAGTTTAAAAATGTAATGGTTTCCCTGAGCAGAAACATCAAAAATTTATATACAGTATTAAATGTTACAACAATATTACATTTAATGAAAGTGTCAACTTGCAAAGCTTTCAACGGGGTTAGTCCCGTGCTACTGCGAACAGCATTATTATATGCGACCTCAGCGAAAGACAGGAGGTCCGCCCAATTGGACTGCTGATAGTTCACGTAGCCCCTCAGGTACTGCTCTACCATGGCAGTCAGTCTCTCTCCCCCCCCCCCCCCATTGGTGCTTGGATGGCCGAGCTAAGGCCCTGGGACGACCCAATGGACCGTATCTACATGAATTAATTAGGGCATCTTTCGGAAACTTCACAGAAAGAACATAAACACATTTTTAGGATTTGTTTTCATAAAGAAAGAGAGAGGGAGGGAGGGAGGGAAGGAGAGAGAGGGAGAGAAAGAGAGAGGGAGGGAGGGAGAGGGAGAGGGAGAGGGAGAGGGAGAGGGAGAGAGAGGCAAACCATAGGTAGCTTTGAATTTGGGATGGGCTGAATTGCACACCTTTTTATACATACTGATCCAATAGAGTCTATTAGTGATGTAATCAAGAGTCAATCCCACGGGTTCTTCGGCAATTAGTACCACAAGCACATGTCTGTCTGATCCATCCATCCCTGCAGCTTCTATTGCAGTCCTGCCCTTCTCACCAGAATTCACCCAGTACATGTATCTGTGATAAGACAGAAAACCAGAACAAAATGCTTCAAGAGCAGTGGTCTTGAAATGTGACTCTTTAGTCCAAAGGTCTTCAAACTTGGCAACTTTAAGACTTGTGGACTTCAACTCCCAGCATAGCTGGCTGGAGAATTCTGGGAGTTGAAATCCACAAGTCTTCAGTTGCCAAGTTTGAGGACCCCTGCTTTAGTCACTCATTCAGTTTGTTCCAACACAGGAAGGACTTACACACTCTTAGATCAGGATCTTCTCAGGAGCTGAGCAATACTATGTAATGCTGTACATTATCAAATATCTGGATTTAAAACATTTCTGGGATTACACTACAGGCAGTCTTCAACTTATGATCACAATTGAGCCCAAAATTTCTGCTGCTAAGTGAGACATTTGTTAAGTGAATTTTGCCCCATTGTACTTGCCACAGTTGTTAAGTGAATCACTGCAGTTGTTAACAACATGAATCCAGTTTCCCCTTTGACTTTGCTTGTCACAAGGTCACAAAAGGTGATCACGGGACACTGCAGCCATCATAAATAGACACTGCAACTATCCTAAGCATGAATCAGTTGCCAAGTGTCCAAATTTTGATCACATGACCATGGGGATGCCACAATGATCGTAAGTGTGAAAAACAGTCATAAGTCACTTTTTTTAGTGCTGTTGTAACATTGAATGGTCACTAAACAAACTGCTGTAAGTCGAAGACTAACTGTATGTAAAGATTTGGGATTCCAGCCCTAAAGACTTATGGAATTTCTGGAGAGAATGGTGAAATCTTACTGAATTTGGTGATCTCTTGAAACTCTGGGCATTTTTAATAAATAATTTGGGTCTTGGAGATGTTATATGGGCAGGCTTCAAATAGCATGGTACTGGCAAGCAATCATGTATGCATGAAATTATATCACTATTACAACACTGTAAATACAGTAGTGTCTATTCTGGAACTCGTACCTTTTTTCTGGAAATGTAATCAGCTGCTCCGGCACCAGATTTTTCTCTAGGACCTTTACATAGCCCCTACCGTCATTCAAACCAGCAAAGATGGCACGAGGAAAATTGCTGGCCCAGTATAACTGTCCTGTGAACCAGTCTACAGAGATGCTGTTGATGCCACTGACATCTATAGGCAAAATTAGAGAAATTCAAGAAGACAAAATATGAGAAGAGGCTCAGTGAGTTTTTGTTACAGTATAGTCCATCTACATAAATAATCTTCTGTAAGAGGGCTCTTTACATCACTTCTCTCTGAGGCTAAAGAGGTCTCTGTGTAATGTTTTGCTTGTTATTTCACCTTCCTGTAAATTCAACTTCACGATAATAGAATATATTCCATTTAATGGTCACCCATATTATTATTCATCAGTGTAATCAATGATTATGTCTTCATCAATGGTCATCTTCTATTATGTAGAAAATATAGAAAATGTTGCATTTTTATCATCAGATTTTCTGTACAGTATTTGGGCTTTGGAGAGTTAACTGGAAATATCAGTGCCTTGACCAGCCCTTGACTTACATTACACATTGGTCTCCTCAAACTATAAAAAGTTGGGGATATTTGCTCAGTATTGGAGGAGAGAAAGATTTGGGGGCTATTATAGGGGATTTATGCCATGGCAAGCTTTGAGACACACATTTTGCATGTTAAATCTCAACCTCCTCAGAAGGAAAAAAATCCTTAATTTTTACTCCCACCTATTCTGATAGGCTCTAGGAACTGTGTTCGGTTCCAAAGGAGTGCCACACAACTCTATGTGAAAAGACAAACTGAGGCACAGTTGACTGTAAAACCAGTCTTGACAAATTTAAAGTTCATCCCAAAGAAAATTAGGATTCATCTAGAACTGAAGCTGAAAGTTGCTTTTGCTGAAGTAGAGAGGCAAAAATAGAGTACATACAGAAGGGTTAGTTTTTGATTCTGGATTTACCCGCTGTAAACAATTTTACCTGGATAAAGAATCATCTCACTTTTTCCAGACACATAAACATGCAGTTTTTTATCTTCACCAACCCAATAATAGCTTCTCCTGAAGAGGTCATAAGCAACAGAGACAGGCTTTGTTTTTGTAGATACTAGACTCTCCAGGTGATGCGTCTTTAAATCCAGGAGAACAAGACCTTGAGGGACAGCTAGTAGCATTTTGGTAGCACCATCTGAAACAAAAAAGAACTTTAACTACCTTTGCTCTAAGACATAGTCAAACTCAGCCCTCCCAATTTGAAGCCCTCTTGATCTAAGCTGGCACTGCACCTCTTAGAATTCTTAACCAGCTAGCAATATATATGATTTAATTGTGTCTCAAATCACTTGTAAATTCTGACTCCAGTGAAACTGAGAGATCTCATTTTTTTTCAGCACTTAGACTCATTGCATGCCAATTATACTGTACACTGAAAGCTTACCTATAACACTGCAAATGGTTCCATTGAAGAGTTCATATCCTTCAACACACTCACAGGTAAAAGAACCTAATGTGTTCTTGCACAATTGATTACAAGGACTGTATGCTGTTTCACATTCATCAATATCTGCAAAGAACAAAACACGCTGTTGAAAGTTGCTATAAATTGTAAAGGCAGTTACATCAAAAGTTTAATCATTTATAGAAAATATTAGGTGTACACAATAAACCTGGGAAGATGATCCTGGAAAAATAATAATCAAGCAACAGATCTGCAAACACCTAGAAGCAAGCGAAGTTATAACCAAAAGCCAACATGGGTTTATGAAAAACAGATCATGCCAAACAAATGTTATTTCATTCTTTGACAATGTGACAAAATTAGTGGACCAGCAAAATGCTGTGGACATAGTATACTTGGATTGCAATAAGGCATTTGACCAAGTAGACCACAATCTACTTCTTGGTAAACTAAAAAAGGTGGAATAGACAGCATCACCACCAGATGGATTTGTAACTGGTTAACAATCTGTACTCATTGTGCAGTCCTTAATGGAACTACATCTACATGGAAGGAAATAAGCAGTGCGGTACCCCAAGGTTCTGTTTTAGGCTCAGTACTCTTCAATATCTTCATAAACAATTTAGATGAGGGAATAGAAGGGGAACTCATCAAATTTGCAAATGACACCAAGCTGACAGGAATAGGTTAAAGATCCAGAAAGATCTTGACAGACTTGAACACAGGGCCCTATAAATTCAGTGTAAAGGTTTTACACTTAGGCAAGAAAAACCAAATGTACAGGTATAGAACTAGCAATTGTGAGAGGGATCTTGGAGTCCTAGTGGACAACCACTTATGAGCCAGCAGTATGCAACAGCAGCAAAAATGCCAATGCAATCATAGGTTGCATTAATAGAAGGATAGAATCAAGACCATGTGACATATTTGTACTGCTTTATAAAGCCTTATTAAGGCCACTCTTAGAATACTGCATCCAGTTTTGGTCATCAAATTATAAAAATGATGTTGAGACTCTGGAAAGAGTACAGAAAAGAGCAACAAATATGATTAGGGGGCTGGTAGCTAAAACATATGAAGAACGGTTGCAGGAATTGGGTATGTCTAGTCTGATGAAAAGAAGGACTAGGGGTGACATGATGACAATATTCCAATATTTGAGGGGCTGCCACAAAGAGGAATGGGTCAACCTATTTTCCAAAGCATCAGGCGGCCAGACAAGAAGCAATGGATGAAAACTAATAAAGCAACCTAGAACTAAGGAAAAATTTCCTGACAGTGAAAACAATTAACCAGTGGAACAAACGGGTTGCCTTCAGAAGTTGTGAGTGCTCCATCACTGGAGGTTTTTAAGAGACTGGACAGCCATTTGTTTAGAATGGTATAGGGCAGTGATGGCGAACCTATGGCAAGCGTGCCACAGGTGGCACGCGGAGCCATATCTGAGGGCACGCGAGGCGTTGCCCTATGTCAGCTGATTTTCGGCCTTGGGGAAGGCCGTTTTCGCCCTCCGGAGGCTTCAGGAGACTTCCCTGAAGCCTCTGGAGTGCGAAAAACAGCCCAACGGGCAAACTGGAAGTCTGTTTTTCCGAACTTCCAGTTTGCCTGTTGAGCTGTTTTTCGCACTCTGGAGGCTTCAGGAGGCTTCCCTGAAGCCTCCAGAGTGCAAAAAACAGTCCAACGGGCAAACCGGAAGTCCGTTTTTCCGAACTTCGTTTGCCCGTTTTTCGCCGTCCAAGGCTTCAGTGAGGCATGTGTGCATGCGCGGGGGCAGCGGGGGGGTTTGTGCATATGCGCAGGGGGCACCATGGAAGTTGTGCGCATGCACGGGGGAGGGAATGGGTGTGGGCACGTGCACGCACGCTAGTGCGCGCACACACACCCTTTTGGCACGCGAACCAAAAAAAGTTCGCCATCACTGGTATAGGGTCTTTTGCTTGTGCAGGGGTTCAGACTAGAAGACCTTCAAAGCTCTAGTATTCTGATGCTATTGTTATTGGCATAGTTTAATTGCCTAATACATTAGAAAATATAGTTTCTATTTTTGATAAGTTCCCATTTCCACTTTAAAAGTTCAGCTCACTCAACTGCTGAATTTGAGGCAGTTGCATAAGTAGTCAGTTCCTCCGTATATATTTGTTACAACTTACAATTGACAATATCTATTAATCTAGCTCAGGGATTGTCCCTTTGCATTCATACCTGAACAGTTTTGACCATCAGCAAGAAGTTCCCAGCCAGCAGCACATGAACAATTGACACCCCAAAATGTCTCTGTACATTTCTCCATGCAGCCACCCTTATTCAGAGAGCATTTTTTGCCTAAAAAAATAGAAGCAAGAGTTACTCCCCCTACTCTTGATTAGTGAAAAATAATATTAACAGATCATGCTGTTCAGGTTTATTACCACAAGACCAGGGTTCATCAGTGCCATCCAAGCAATCTGCACCTCCGTTGCACATAAGAGATTCCAAAATGCATTTCCCTTGATCACAATGGAACATTGTTTCTGGGCAGTGAACTGTATTCCAGAAATTTAAAAAAAAACACACATTTATATATGGTTCACACTGATTGCAAGTCAATCTGTCACCAACATAAATTCATATATCCTTTTCTTGAAGGCTACTGTATAACCTGTTTTCTCAAAGCGAGACTCACACAGTATATTCTAGACATAAGCATGTTCCAGTTGAACAGTAGGAAAAATGGTATATTCTGAACAAATGGACCTATTATCTGGGGAGGGGAGCAGACTTTTTTCTACTATGAATGTTCAGTCAGAAGTTGGATGTTCCCCTTTCAGATATACTTGAATTCCTGTTTTGAATAGGGGATGGGACTAGAAAGACAAACAGACTTCCCTTCCAGCTTTGTGACTGTGGACAAGTACAAAACAACTCTACTTCAGCCTGGTACCGTCCCCATGTACTTGGAATGCACCTCTTAGAAGCCTCACATTAGCTGGTTCCCATTGATGTTCACTAATGATTTGTAACATCTTCTGGAATCATCCAATCTTCACAGCACAAAAGTAACAGTAATGAGAATGGTCTTCATGTCACTTCAATTATGGTTAGGCAATACAATAAAAATGCTCTAAGTCACTAGTGGGAAAATGGCCCAAAACTTCCATTAGCTTCCAAGGAGCAAGTGATACAACTGTGTTTCTAATTCCTTGGCACAGGCATGTATATGTTAATCAGACTTACAAACCAAAGTACTGCAAGGACCTGCCTCAGCTACCTTCTCAAGAAAGTAAAACTCTTGAAGCAGATTTTATTATCCAACCATCTGAAGAGTTTCATATAAGATTAGTTCAAGAGCTGATCTCATAATTTACGTATTTCAACTTTGCGGGCACTAAGTAAGATACTTAGTTTAGGTTTCTGAGTTAAATACATTGTTGATACCAAGTCCAGTTGTTGATATGCTTAAGAACATGATGCAATTACCAAAATCATTTTATTAGGATTGCTATTCAATTAAATAGCTGGACAGGGTACAAGTTACTGATATTTAAGATGCATAGTTAAAACCTAATTCTGGAGAATAAAACATTGTTACTTTTCAGCTGCTTTTTCACATCAAGTATTGTCTTTGGCCTATTTTTCAAAAAAGAAATGCCACATTAAAAAAAAACTAAGTTATTTTCCTGCAAATCATGAATCCAAATCAGCCACTCAGTCTGCTGTATGGAAGACATCATAGTAGTATATTTCTAATTCCTCTAAGTGATACTGAAATTTGTACATAAGGTAGCTGTCTGCAATATTTGCAGATAATTTTAAAAACTGACCATGTTTTTGATTAACCAATTTATCAAATATAAAATCCTCAGAGCCCATTGGTCTATATTACTAGTCTCTGAGTATTTTATATTTGATAAACTACTTGATTAATCAAATACTTGATTAATTTGGATATGGGACTAACTGTATTCTACAGACAGTGCCAAATAAATGAAAGATGTAAACAAACTATAAATAGTACTCATGACTTGACTTGACATCAAGTTAGTGTGGACTCTATGTGCCACTGTAACTGAGCCCATCCACTACAGAGTCAAATAAAAGATACTCTTCTTATTAAAATAAAAAGCATCAGAACACATCCTGTCCCTCCATGAGGAAGGAAGAGAAAGGAGCTCAGCTTTGGCTTCCCAGCCTAGGTTGGTCAATTAAATCAATACATTTATTTCTGTAGAAGGAATATTCAACACTAAAGTTCATAAAATTCACCTCAGGAGAAAAACAGGGTGTTTTTTTGTTTACAACATAAAGATATTAACAATAATGGGAGCAAAATAAATTTAAGGTTATTATTACTGGGAAATACTGCCTTATCTTGTTTGAGGTTTATATATTAGATCACTTCTTCACTGTTCTTTGTTATATAATTGTGTAATACTATTTGTAATAGGTTTACATCCCTCTTGTGGTCTGTCACTCTATAGCAGTGTTTCTCAGCCTTGACAATTTTAAGACACGTGGCCTTCAACTCCTAGAATTACTCATACTGGCTGGGGAATTCTGGGAGATGAAGGCCACCATGTCTTAAAAGTTGCCAAGGTTGAGAAACATTGTTCTCTAGCAGAGGTGGAAACCAATGGCCCTTTTATGACTTGTGGACTTCAACTCCACGAGGCCATCATGGAGGACTCATGGAGGCCATTATAAAGGGGCCATCATTCCCCACCTCCGCTCATATTGGATATGCATTCTTTGCTACGATGAGTTAGCTGGATTTGTATACATTCATGGGTAGATCAAGTTGCTTACCACAGAACTCTTCATCCGAGTGATCCCCACAGTTGTCAACGCCATTGCACTTCCAGTCTTCCATAATACAGACTTTATTCTTACACTGCCACTGTCCAGCTAAGCAGCTACTGGGTGAGCAGTTGGTTTCATCCGAGCCATCTATGCAGTCCACATGATTATCACATACATCCCATGGATCAATGCATTGATTGTGGCTCTGGCATGGAATTTTTTTCTCTGCACATACTAGATTAAAATTATAATATCAGAAAAGACCATTTTTTTCTTCATTCATTATATTACTGGCATAAACTGGATTGCCCTGATTTCTGTCTATTATGAAGCAAACTTTGTAATGGCTACATTAGAGAGGTCTATACCTTTTTCAAAAGAGGTGAGGAAAGTTCCTTTTGCCTGCCCAGGACAACAAAAAGAGTTTTGGAACGGCATGGAAAACCCAAGCATTGTATTTTGTATACACAGGACCCTATAGTTAGTTCTTAGTATCTTTAATTAAAGACCGCTAGTAGGACGTTGAACAAAAAATCTTTGCCTCTAAATCCTTGAGAAGATTGGGCTAGATGACTTTGCTACATATTATTATATGAGATTGTTCCACATTTAAAACAAAAAACAAAAAACCAAGAGGTCTTCTACTGTATGTTCATGTACAAGACTACTGAAGTGATCTTTAGAGACAAGTCTATTTTCTTTGCTAAGGGATTTTCTTTCCCAATCTTAAAACATTTTTCACACGTTTTTTTTTCTTTGAAAAATGTTGGATCTCAGTTTTCATAACTCCTAACCAGCATAGCCAACATACCTAAAGGATACCAAGCTAAAGAGGCCTGTATTATCATCTATAGCTAACAATACAGCTTCAGGCCAAAATTCCAGTTGCAACTCATGTCCCTTAAAATACCATTTACCCTCACCTTCTTGAACGGAATATGCTTCAAGATGTTTAAGAAATAGCAACCAGAAAAGCTGCATAGAAAAGACAAACTACTTTTATTTTCTTCACAAGAGTCACAATGCTGGACTCTTGATCCAAGCTTCTAAATGTTAGTTAGCAGGGCAGAAGTAGCCAAGAGAGGCAGGAAGGTAACTCCCTCAGCAGCCTACTTTAGTTCCTAGAAAAGAGAAGTCCTTCTAAAACAATCTCCCCAGCATCAGTTAAGGTTAAACTCAAGATTAATAACAAAAAGATGTGACAGTAGCCAAGATTCAGAACAGAAATGGACAATTTTCAAAGGGGGAGAAATGAATTTTAAAAACCCCTTACGTTATTGCTTAGATTATTGACACCCTAATTACCTCCAAGAAACAACTGCATTTCTTTTTTATGACATCACTGTGTCATCATCCTACGCCCACCCTCCCTCCCTGAACACGTTTTTTGATAAGGAGAAATTGCCCACTGATTGAGAAAATTCTTTTCCCAGTTTGTACTGAGGGGATTCCAATATTGCAAACTTTAATACTTGAATGCATTAAAGCACCACAGACATGGTGACCACTGTTGGGATTCTACATTTTGAATACTTTTCCTTGGCATGGGAAGTCTTAATTTTCTTGCCTCTATACAAGATCATGGGGCAGACCATGTTTTCAGGTCTGTCATCACTGTTATTTCCTAGTATTTTTCTATGTAAACTGTCGCTCTGCTCTGTCTTTACAATAACAGAGGGCATACCATGCAGGTTCTATGCTACAGATTCAAAAGTTAAAGTTACCTCATCTAGTACAAAGCAGTTCCCAAAATAAAGATGATCTTTTCTTTCACACAAGTATCTGTCTGCAGAGTTCTTTTTTACAAATACAATGTCACTGCGTTCATTTGTATTTGTCAGCAGGACTCTTATTCTGAAACAACACTGTACAATGATATGCAGTTCTCATGTGATACCTGTACTGCGCATGTGTTAATTCCTTTTGTTCTCTTTGTTCTTCATCATGTAGACACAAACTTAGATGTTCTTATTTTTGTTTTGCAAATATATTACTTTTATTCTTTCCTGGCCTCCGGTCTTATTCTTGAGGATTGAGAGCATGGAAACAAGATTCATTTCACCTCTAATTATTTTTCTCTGCAACACACAATTCTCCAAATTGTGTTAAATTTATATTTACCGACAAAAATTTAACACAAAAATAGTTTGTCGCAAAAGCGACTTCCTGTGAAGGCTTCTGGATTGGGGTTGAAAGGCAAAAGTGGAAGCAGTATGCTCTGTCCCATATTTGGGTAGACCAAGTTGCCCTGATAAAAAAACACTTAATTCTCCAAATTGTATTTTTCTCTCTACACATACTTTATAGTTTATGATAATTTTTCCAAATTATAACTTATTATCTGTCAATTTCTTTTTTAATAGCAGTGTCATGAAGACAGCCTGTTTGGGACTTTAAATGTAATACATACCACAATTCTCTTCATCCGAGCCATCCAGGCAATCACTGGTACCGTCACAACGCCACTTAGCAGCAATACATGTTCCGTCTTCACATTGCCAAGCATTTGGATCACCACCACATTCTACCACTATAAAGAAGGAGGAACAAAAACAGGCTCAACGGATTCGCTTAGATTCACCTCTAAGAACTGCTCTACAGAAACTGTCCCCAAAAGGTCTGTAGAGATTCTCAGTCATCCAGGTCATGGTTGTCCCAAAGGTGCTTTTTCAGGTTTTGTCCCCAATAGGATATCCCCTGGTGGATTGGGACAGACCTATTCAGAATTCCCAACTCCTGGAGATGCTCTTTCCTTCATTTGAGTTCTGGGACTACAATTGTATAAAGCACAGTGCTAATCTATGAGCGCGCTGAGCAGGAGGATTTTGTTAAACAAGTTGGTTTATGAAGTAGTTACCACAATAGGTATGCCTCAGTCAAGAGCTCAAGGTTAAACAGACTCTACAGTTCAAAGGGGAAACAGCTCTCATCACTAATGCAATCCACTAAACTGCTCCCGAAGATGCCAGTGAGCAACGTTCCATCCTCTATTCCATGGGAAGTGGATGCCATTGTATATTGAGAATTCAAAATAATCAGTCGTTCCATAAAGGCAAGCTACGACACACATGCAGTTAGTTATGCCATGGAGTGGCAATCTGTTCCTGGCTGATTGCCCATCTAAAGCGCTCCTCCTGCTACAGGGAAGCTGGAAAGGCCAGCCCTGTCTAATCTGGTTATCTTGGATGAGATGGACCATATTTTTCAACTCCAGAAAGTGCAACCTACAGCAATGCTGTCTAGTTCCCATTCAATGCAAATCAAAGCCACCCTGATTATTCCATCATAAGCTTACACTATCCAAGCTGATTTGTTTGATCAGTTATTGATGCTTTATGAACACTGAGTTCATGATTTTATTTTTTCTTGTCATTTCGCAAACAACTAGCATGAATTACTATAACCTAGTTAAAAGCTCATCACTGTATTTTAGGGATAAAAATTTAGAGTAATAATTCAACTTTAGCCAGACATCCACATAATGGCTTCATTATTCACTCTTCATTGCTAAGTCTTATCAAAACTGGATTCTTTTGAGGGGGGGACTGCATACACCACAGAACATGGCAAAAGTCATAGCAGAGTAAAGACTACTAACATTAGGAAACTATTCAATACCTTGCTTTGTAAACTCAACTTCAGCCTGTTGACAATTACTGAGGCAAAATGTCAAATTAAGGAGTTCCAAATGGTTTGGATAACTACCCCAAACTACTTGCTATTACCATAGTCATGCTGGTCTGGTATGTTGAATTTATAGTCCAGAATATGTGGAGGACACTAGGTTAAGCAATTAACATTGCTTGTCTTACTTTGATCTGTCCTATCAGATAAAAGGGCAAAGGTCTATGGCGATTATTGCATTGCTTTACAGTTTGAAATTCCTAGATAAGAAGAGAGATAGTCAATCAGCGCCATACTGGTTATAGCTGATGGCAAATGAAAATATCTCAAGAGCAACTGCTAAGTCCTCGCTTAACGACCGCGCCGGCTGCTGCTCGCTTCCAATTGGCTAAGGCAAAAGCAGCAGCCGGCGGGAAAAGCAAGCGTCGGGATTGGCTAAGCGCTTGACAGCCCGGCTATAAAAGGAGCTGTCAAAGCCGCTTAGCCCCGCTGTTCACTAAAAGGTGCTGAATAAAGGTTCCTGTGTTTCTGACAAGCCTGGTGTCTGCCTGAGTTCCTGACAGCCACCCCTGCAACACTTCACTTGGCGACGAGGATGGGATTGGCAGCCTGAGGGAACGAGCGGAGCCAGCGAACGAGCGAAGCCATCCTTTCCTGACCGAGCTGGTCACTAGAGCTCACAGTCACTTGGCGACGAGAGGCCGCTGACAGCTGAAATTCGTCGTCCTTTTAAGGATGACAGCCCTACCAGCCTTCGCTCCGTTCGAGCCGACGACAGCAA